>CM026207.1:2229200-2581700 GCA_014839995.1 Xenentodon cancila
GAGAGAGAGAGGAGAGAGGCCAAAGTAGAGAGAGAGCTAGAGAGACAAAGACAGAAACAGAGAGAGAGAGAGGTTTTGCCAGTAACATTACATTTTTCAGTAATTAGTTTTGTGCTTTTTAACTTATCACGCTTTTAGTGTTTGTTATTCAGCAGAGGCAATCCGAGTTCAACTAATCACTGCCTCTGACATTTTAGTCACTCCGACAAAAATAATGAGTCCTCTGTCTGACAGCATTGTATATCTAATTACTGCCTGTCTGCAACTTCCATGGCTCTGATGTGGATTGATGGACAAAGATTTGACAGAACAGGCATCTGAGACAAAAGTTGAATCTTTCATTGTTCGCGGCTGTCAACCGCTCGTGTCTCATGTCGGTGCAGCACAGAGCTGCTGCTACCAGGTTAAAGTGTGCAGGAGGGAGGGGGGCATCACCTCATTGGGACTCCCAGTCCTTGTCAGGAGAAGTAGTCCTCCTAGGGAACTGAGCTTGTCCATCGGTTTGATTCTTATTTGCTCAGAAATGTTGCTTCTGGGGATTTTAGGATTTCTGCATGACTGAACGACAGACTTAGCATCAAGTGTTTTCAAATATAAATAAAAATAGAAATGTCACGATGGATCACTAACTGCATTTCTACCTGAAATCTCACCTTCCTTGACCTCGATTTTTTTTCTTGACAATAAAGAGAAGGTGTTTAAGAATAAAACGTTACAAAATAATTCTGATAATTGCCCCCCCAGTTTCTAGTGAAACTGTGTTATGATTAAGGTCAACAACAACAGCAAACGAGGCGTCTAAATTCCCTCACGCCTTTAACGTTATAATCTACTAAATGTATGTCTTTTGTCAAATAGATGTTTATTTAACACTCATCACGGGGTTTCATTTTGGTTAAAACGTGAACGTTTGGTACTTCAGCCCACTGATGAAACACCCCACAGGTGGTACAATCATGATAGGCGTGGCTTAATGAGACACTGATGAGGCCACAGAGAAGACAAGACATGAACTTCAGAAAGAAAAGATCACCAGAACTCCAAAACACCACCAACAAATCAGAAGATCCATCCCAATGCTGTTCTTGCATGACGTCAGCTTTTATCTAACCTTGTTCTGGTGTGAGTAGAAGCATGGGGAAGGTATTAATGAGTGACAAATGGCACTTGAACAGGTGTAAATAACAGCAGCGAGATTAAGTTAGTGATTTACGGTCCCCAGCTCTCTGCAGCTGGGAGGGTGAGGGGAAACGGGTGGAGATAAAGATGTTAATCATTACTGCTTGGCAAGGTTTTGATCTTGTCAAACAGTATGTATGAGGTATGCATTTGTCCTCCCTCTAGTGTCCCTGTCAATATTTTTCTTAACACATGATTAGAGGGATGAAATAAAAGCCGAGCTGGTGGTTAGTGTGCACTGTGATATCTATATGAACATAAACCTTAAAGCCCCCTGTGACATCATCTTTATGGGTGAACTGCTCCTTTATAATACCTGTAATGACTGCCACTGTATCAGAAACAGATATTGTTATGCTAGATATTATATATATATAAACTAAAAAAAAAACTTGTTCCTCACCCTCCGTGGGTGGTGTCCCTTCTAAGCTCGGGTCCTCTACCAGAGGCCAGGCAGCTTGAGGGTTCTGCGCAGTATCTTTGCTGTTCCTAACACTGCACTTTTCTGGACTGAGATGTCTGAGGTTGTTCCGGGGATCTGCTGCAGCCACTCTTCCAGTTTGGGGGTTACTGCCCCGAGTGCTCCGATCACCACGGGCACTACTGTCACCTTCACCTTCCAGGCCTTCTCCAGCTCCTCTCTAAGCCCTTGGTATTTCTCAAGCTTCTCGTGTTCCTTTCGCCTGATGTTACCATCACTTGGTATTGCCACATCCACCACCACGGCTTTCCTCTGCCCTTTGTCTACCACCACGATGTCTGGTTGGTTTGCCATCACCATCCTGTCTGTCTGTATCTTGAAGTCCCACAGGAGCTTTGCTCTGTCATTTTCCACCACCTTGGGAGGTGTTTCCCATTTTGACCTTGGGGTTTCCAGCCCATACTCCACACAGATGTTTCTGTAGAGTATGCCCGCTACTTGGTTATGGCGTTCCATGTATGCTTTCCCTGCCAGCATCTTACACCCTGCAGTTATGTGCTGGATTGTTTCCGGTGCTTCTTTGCACAACCTACACCTTGGGTCTTGTCTGGTGTGGTATATCTGGGCCTCTATTGCTCTGGTGTTCAGAGCCTGCTCCTGTGCAGCCAGGACAAGTGCCTCTGTGCTGTCCTGTAGGCCAGCTCTCTCCAGCTCTCTCTATATATATAATATATATATATATATATATATATATATATATATATATATATATATATATATATATATATATATATATATATATATATATATATATATATATATATTGAGTTGCTGACTCCGCCCCTCAAACCAGCCCCAAAACCATTGTCAAGAATATTTTTGCTTAAGACAATTTTGACTAGATTTATGCAGTATTAGCCTTTCTCTAGAGGTGCTGTTTTTGCAGTGCAGTCAGATAATTTAATCTAATTAAGATTCCAGTTAATAGTTTATATGTTTCGTATATAGTGCATTGCTTTAGACCGTGTTAAAGCTTCAAGTACAGCCTCTTATGTTCACACCACACAGATACACTTTATATGACATCAGGTCATTCTGCAGCTTTTCTTCACCCCTGCAAAGATCTCTGCATAACAGGGCGGCGATAAGTAAAGGCTGCTGGGAACGAGATGTCTTCATAGAACGTACTGATGCTTAATACCACCAAGACGCCAGCAGGATGTCATATTTTGATTAAGGTGTTTACATGTCCTCATAATGCATGACTGCTATACTCCACATGCTTTATTGTGATTATTGCTCACTATAATTACAACCTTGATTGGATTTCACGTTGCGGTTTCTTCAGAGTATTGCCTTATTTGATTATAATCAGAGTACTGTGGTCCACGTAAACACTCACTGACTCTTTCCTTACAGCGCTCTCGTTTGGGGTGGATTCTCATCTGAACGAACTGAACTCAAAAAGCTTCTGCTGCATTCCTCTTAAAGCAGCAGGAAAAAAGGATGTGAACCCATCAAGTCACTAACTTACTTCACTACGGGGAGTGATGGCCTAGTGGTTACAGAGGTGGGCCTTGGGTGTCTTCAAGTCCCCTGGCTGGCAACAGCGGTGAATCACTGGGGGCCCACTGCAAGGCCCTTAACGCCCAACTGCTCCCCGGGTGCTGGGACGGCAGCCGACTGCTCCTAGTGGAAGTAGTGAGGGTCAAAAGCAGAGACATGCTTGAAAAGCATGAAATCTGCAGAATCTGCTTTAGCTGATAACGAACTACAGGTGTAACAGTTTGTGGCCATTTTCTTCTCTAAACATGTCAATTAAACATTCAGAGTTGGAGGAAAAAGTAGGAGGTCGTTCTACAGCATCTCCACGGGGTTAAGTAATTAGTGCCTCCATCATAAATGTTGAACGAGTGTTTGAATAAAGACATGAGAAATTATGATTGTGTGTGTGTGTGTGTGTGTGCGTGCGTGCGTGCGTGCGTGCGTGCGTGCGTGCGTGCGTGCGTGCGTGCGTGCGTGCGTGCGTGCGTGTTTAGCTCAGTCCTATTGTGTTTGTTTATTATTTCGACTAAAATAAAGATCAAATCACATTTTATGGCAAAACAATGCAGAAAATGTGGTCATTGTAAAGCGTTCTTGTGTGTTCTTGCAGCAACACTGCTGCTTTGTATCTTAATGTTGTTGAAATTGTAACTGATGATTTTGTGGATCAGACATGTTACATGACCCTTCAAATTCCCCCGTTCATAGCAGTACGTACCAAAAATACTTTAATAATCCCTAAAGGAAAATTCATTAATTATGTTAATTATTTAAAATATTCCTATCAATGATTTAAAAAAAGTCAACACTCTCGTTGGTTTTGAGGCAGCAAATGAAAAACTTTACAGCTCCCTGTTTTCTTGCTGCTGCTGAGACTGAAACGGTAGATAAAATCCTTGTGTTTGTGCTGGTAGGCAGGATTCTTCGTATCCCTCTTCGTGACACGCAGCATGACTATTAAAGTTTCTCAAAGTTCACTGCGAAGCGTCCTGCCCCGCAGTTGGTGCCCTCGGCAGTCGGACAGGTTTCTTATTGATCAGAAAGCCAAATAAGGCACCTTGGTGTGTGTCACGGGACTGTTTGTGTTAAGTCCCAATGTGTTCCTAACACTCACCACCTAGTTTTTAACACTAAACTTAACCCAACTGCTATTGACAGGATTTCAAAACAATGCTTCCTCCGAAGTAAGACGAGGAAACGTTAATAATTCCTGCCAACAGACTGTATGTCTATAAGTTTATTTTTGTGTCTGCATGCACTAAAAACAAACAAAACTGGTGAGTCGCACCATGAATAAACCTGGTCATTGAGCTGAAGCTCACAAATAAAAGGTCTGTAAAACTACTGGACATCCAGAAATCGCTTCTAGTTCCTCCCTAAACGGACTAGATAGCGTCGCATTGTCTTGACCTCATTGGTTTAAAAATGTCCAGACCAGCCCGTCAGGCTGGGTATTCAACCTTCTGTCTTCTCCAGCAGCCATCAGAATAAAATGACAAAGTGTGATACTGCTGCCTGGTGTCACAGTCATCAGCTGATGTGGCACATCTGGTCCCTTCTGCCCTCGGGCTGTTTAGAAAAAAAGATTTGACCTTTTTCAAAGCATTTTGACCTGCAATAGCAGGAAATACACACGTTTGGCTGCATTCCTTTTAATAGAGGTCCATTTCTGAGCACAAAAAGGTCCCTTCCTGATTGAGAGAGGCATTAAAGTGAACTAACTGACGTTTATTTATCCCACCTACCCGCCTAGCGTCTCACATTTCCCTGCAAGCTTTCAGAGTTTCCTCCTCTGTAGTATTTCCTTTTTCCTTTTCTGAACTGTGGAGAACTACAAATATATACAGAGCTATCGTTGATGGTAAGCTTAGTTTCACGTAAACATGGAGTCTTTTCGATAACAAGGTGAACTCTTTACATCATAAAGAGGAGTTGAACAACTGTTTGTTTGTTTTAAATCCCAAGCCTTTTCATATTTTCTTTTCTCTGTAGTTTTAGTGGATAACCCATTAAGGACAAGAATAAGTATGTAATATCATTGGAGCCAGACCCGTGTTTCCTTTGGGAGAATCAGGTTGTCCAGAAGGCGAGGAGCGTTATTGGCCAGCTTGATCATGTTCTGTCAGGTGAGTACGTGGACATGCTCTCAGGCCACTGTCACCGTGTTGTTGGGTTTGCAGGAGGACACAAATGCAGGGGACCGGAAGCAGAAGTAATCTACAAAGTCATTTATTCCCAACCAAAAACACTGCAAGACAACCCAGAGACACTTAAAACACTCTAAAAAGCAGAACATGAGGAGAAACAAACACAACACGAGATTCTACTGGACACTGAAGAATAAAATGGGTGGCGATTTCAGCTGTACTGTCTAGATGCAGACTTTGAATTGGACCTCGGGATGTCCCGACACATTTCTTTTTTGCCTCACAGTCCAAATCTAATTCACTTGATTTTGAGTATCAGCCAATAACAAGTCCCAGTCTGATACTTTGGCGATCTACAATAAAGAGAATGAAAAAAAGAAGCAGCTCTGACCTTTTCATCCAACCAACTCTGGAACCGTAAACAGTAGAGGCTGCTGCAGCCCTGCCTTTGTTTACCAATTTAAAATATTCCCAAATTGCAGACATTTCTGAACTGCATTTATGTCGATCCGAGTCCTGATCCAGGTTTCTTCCCTCTTAAAGGGGAGTTTTTCTTGCCACTGTTTGGCTTAAGGTTTTTCTTCCACTAGGGGAGTTTTTACCTGCTGCTGTTTATGTAATAATTGCTCGGGGGTCATGTTCTGGTCTCTGGAAAGATCCTAGAGACAACTTGTGTTGTAATAGACGCTATATAAATAAAATTGAGAGAATTATAAATGAACTTTTTGCTTTTTTTGCTTTTTTATGTCACAATTCCAACCTCCTCCTTTGTCCTGAATATAGGTTAGTGCAGCACCAATTAATATTTTTTACTAATTAATAAATTAATTATAATTCTATATGAGTAATTATCATTATTAATTATTTAGTTGTGCTGGACCAATATAAGATAAGCCATTTTTGTATTTGCAGATGCACGACTCCTTTGCAGTCCGGACAGGGAGAGGTGAACATCAGCAGCTGAGAGCGGCTGCTGCCGGAGGACGGTGCCGTCTGAGAGCGGCTGCTGCCGGGGGACGGCACCGTCTGAGAGCGGCTGCTGCCGGGGGACGGCGCCGTCTGAGAGCGGCTGCTGCCGGGGGACGGCGCCGTCTGAGAGCGGCTGCTGCCGGGGGACGGCGCCGTCTGAGAGCGGCTGCTGCCGGGGGACGGCGCCGTCTGAGAGCGGCTGCTGCCGGAGGACGGCGCCGTCTGAGAGCGGCTGCTGCCGGGGGACGGCGGTGTCTGAGAGCGCTTTTGTGCAGGACTGGGCCCCGGTAGCATGGGCTGCTCACTGAGAAGAGAGAGAACGATACAGGCCTTCACGGTTGAGTCTCAAAAAGTCTTCAAGAACACCTCGAAGAAGTCTCGAGATTTGTTATTAGTCCCTTAAAAAAAAAAAAAACGTTGGGTCTGAAAACTAAATATAGCAACAGTTGCTAAGTTGCTAACAGTGACGTCAGCTCACTAGCTACAACTGCGACTGTAGGTTAAAGGTTACGCCTACTACCCGCCTGACATAAACTGTAATTGTTAACGGTGAAACGTATTGATAGTTAAGTAAATAAATAATGTAATTTAGTGAAAATTTTATTTTGCTAAGCGCCACCATAGCCAGCCCTCAATCAAAAGACCACGCCCCTAGTTATGCATGCATTTATAACTAAGCTAGTTTAACAGAGGACCTACAGATGAATTACTTGCATATAATATATACCACGTTGTGTCTTTTTTATACTTTGTGGTTTACTGTGCGTACCCCCCGGTGGTCATGTATCCAGATGGAAAGCTGGAAATGAGTTGGCCTTACTGGGTTTAATAAAGTCACCTGAATCTGAATCAGTCATCTCTTCTAATCATCTATTTCAACTCAAATTATCAGAAAGTAGTGAAAACTGCTGCTAACAAGGAGCCCAAGTTAAAAACCTACATGAAACTGGTGGTTGTTAATAGTAATTTATTTAAGTGTTTTATTAAAACTAATGTTTGAGCTGCACTGATAAAATGCAGTCATTTTTTCATAACCCCAACCCTTCTATGGATGACGGCTCCATCACTATCGTAACCCAAATTTCACTCCTCTTTAAAATAGGTTTGTCCTTGTATTTATGTCTTCCACCCCGGAGACAGAGTGGGCTATATCTGCTCCAGCTGCTTCAAGCCTTGTAGCATCATGAATCCCTCTGGACAGATGTGCTGGTGTGGTTTTTTCTCATACACAGTAAAAGCACAAGATCCCCAAGTCAGTTTCTTACATTTTATTACTGTTGCACCATTTATACAAGTACATATAATTTCGAATGCATCAATTTCCATATCATCTTTTTTTCGTTTATTTGAATGAACGTGTGGTGTGGAAATAGCAGAGGTGAGACATGGAATGAAAATATCAACTGCAGTTGCCATGGATGCAAACTGAGAAATTATTATTTATTTACTTTTTTTCCACTTGACCAAAAAAGACAGGACTACAGATTCACCCACCACAGACATGCAAATTACTGAGTCAAGAGAGGAAGAAAAACTGAACCAGGTGACACACAACGCTCCTCAAGTGCTTGTTTCTGCTACGGTTCGACGAGTGCTGGGAGGAGGACGCTGTATGCCAGATGGATGGAACTGAAAAGGTGACATGGATGGATGGCTGAGATGACCACACATACACCTGCATATATGAGAAGGTGGGAAAAGGAAAGTTCAGCAGTCGTCAAGAGTTTTGGGTTGCTGGTACTTAGCTTGACTGTTCCAACTCCTCAAACAAGGCAGACCCACGACTAGGTGTGTAGTGGCTGATGCTCGTCACTTCTTTTGCAAGATTATGCAAAAGGTTTTCATGGCAAAGAACATGGGTGTTGGGCTATGGGAAATGACCAATTCAGATTTCAATACTTGTCAGATATTTGTTGTGCGTGTACTTTCTCCCCCACCAGTACATACATGTATATGTGTCATTTTTGAAATGCTCGTTGGAGAAAACTGGATAAATCACAGCCCTGTTTCCATGCACAAGGTGTTTCCAACCCACAAAGACAGCATGGTCTTCTGTTGCCATAGAAACACATGGCTCCAGTCCTTTCCTAAGCCGTCCCACCTTCCCCCACCCTTGGTGGTTTTTGTTGGCTGCAGTCTGCTGATGATAAAGAGATACACTGATTCAACAAGCATCCCATCAGCACCCACAAATGATCTCGCCTGAGGCGTTATCATCTGCGTAAACGCCAGATCAGTGACTGGACATGCTGTTATGTACCTGTTGTAGTCAGACTGATGCTTCAGTGTAGTGTACGTGCCAGTTTGAAACGCATGTTGGCTGGAGAGGGTTTTATTCAGCAGTCTCAGCTACATTTTCTGTGACTGTAGAATATTTCCTTAATTTAACACCTAAAAGTCCCACATCCACCATATGAACTGTTTACAACTCGTAAGTGAAGTTTTTCCTCCAGTATCAGGGAGTTTGAATGCCAGTTTTGTCTACCATCTTTAGAAAGACACAACTAAACTTTCTCTGCTCTCCTCAGTACATGTTTCCCTCTTGGTCTTATAAGCAAGTTCAGTTTTTACAAAGTGATTATCACCTAGAGCAGTTGTGTCTTCTGAAGACACAAATGGGCTGTCATTTTTCACCAAATTTGAACAGAGGACATAAGATATGTTTTAAAACTCTCTAAGAACACTGTTAAGATTGTTTCAGCAAGACTTTGCAGATGTTAAAAGTATTACAAATGTTAAAAAACCACTTAGTTTACTCACAATATATCTAAGGGTTTCAGTATAAAATGTAGACTTTTATCTGAAAAGTTCCTACAACTTTTTAATCTGTCTAAGATTATGTTTTGCTCTACAAAGCAGCGTTTTTCAACCTTGAAATGTCTTAGAAAGCCTCAACACTCTCACTCCTCAGTCTAAACTTCCTGTACTAGTTCTTCTGTTTTTGCTGTTCGAAAAGGAGGTGTTCAGGGAGCAAAGTGGGTAAGAACACAACCAAAACACTACCAAGACTCTGGAGGGAGTAAGAGCCAAAAAGAACTGCACTGCACCAGAGAACTGGGAGGTACCAGAACTAAGCTAAGAACACTGGTACTCTGAACTAAAGGAGGAGGAGGGAGGAGAGTGCAACCGTTTTCCAAACTTTAGACTTCTACAGAGCTGAGGTTGTGTGTGGGGGTGTGGGGGCGAGTGCATGAATACAGGCCTTCTGTGGGGTCAAACAGGAGTCAAGTTAAACCTCTGGACTGCATGAGTGACAGGGACGATGGGGGTGGGATGGTGAGGCGTATGGCAGACACAGACTCGTATCAAAGTTCAAATACTACAGCAGAAAAAAATAGAATAAAACATAACAATAATAATAGCAATAATCATCCTCTGTGGGAAACTTCTCCAGGTGGTGCTCCAGTCCTCATTCAACAAATCATCATCATCCATTATTATTATTATTGTTACTGTAATATGGGCGGGCTAGTAAATTTCATTTTCTTTCTTTTTTTTTCTTTTTTTTAATCTTCATCCTTGTTGAGTTAGGTAATTTATTTCTTCATTTCCGAAAAGCTGTCCATTAATCTTGAACTGCTACGGTTTGATCCTTGCTTGGTGCCTCTGTGGCGTTGGCCTCCTTGGCGGGAGGTTCAGCGGCTGGTGTCGAACTAGGTGCGGCGTTGGCAGCCTCCTTCGCCGGTGCAGGAGCCGCCGCTGCAGCCTCACTGGGCTTGGGGTCGGGGGAGGCAGCCGGGGCGGCCTCGGCTTTGGCTGCTGGAGCCGCGGGGGCCTCAGTCTTTTTGGCGTCGGCCTCACCTTTGTTCTCGGCTGCCGGGGCAGGTGCTGCGGTCTTCGCCTCGGGCTCCTTAGCAGCAGGGGCTGATTCTTTGGCCGGGGCAGCTGGTTTCTCCTCGGCCTTGGCGGGCTCGGCGCTCTTGGGTGCCTCCGTTTTCGGCTCAGCATTGGCGGCAGGTTTTTCGGACTCCTTTGTGACAGGAGCTGCGTTCTTTTCCTCTTCCTTTGGCGCTGCAGCATCTGCCGCAGGTGCCTCCTTGGCCGCTGTATCGTTAGCTACTTCCTTTGCGTCGGTGGCCACTGGGGCCTCATCTTTCTTGTCTTTTGGTGTTTCACTCTCCTCGGCAGAGGCGCCCTCTGCTTTGGCATCCTTGTCTTTAGCCTTATCATCATTTACATTGTATCCCTTCTTCTTTTTGCTGAGCTTGCCTCCCATTTTGGATATCTGGCCTCTGAAACAGAAGGGGAAAGACAGTAAATTTAGTACAATGGAAACACTAACTCATTAACTCAGCCACATAATCAAAATGATTGCATAGAGTCAAACAAAAAATAATATTTCACCCAGATATTAACAAGCAGCACTAACGAAGTTGTTGAATCTCTTGATCATCACCAAAAACAAGTGAAAAGATTTAAATATTTCAAGCCCCTCTCTTTAAAGATGTTGATTAATAAAAAGAGGTTGTCCACTGTGGAAATTGTAAATTTGTAAAAATGAGTCCTATGTCTACCATTTATTCTAAATGAAAAAAGAAAGACTAATGGTTTCTAATTAGATCACGTTCCACACATGCCTAGAAGATCGACACCCCTAGAAAGAATTACACACCGCTCATGCACTACAAATCAAGTTGGCTGACACGTCTGCAGGGCCACAACAACTGTCGCCTGCAGATCCCTGTGGGCACCCGCTGATAAAAAAGACATCACAGGTTCTCACGTGGACATGTTTCCCTAATGAGACTCATGTTCTCACAACATGAGTAAAACCCGCCTTACATGCACACCTGCAGATTCCTGGCTCAACCTTTCAGCTGAAGCTTTTTTATTTTGTTTAAATCTGAGGAGAAAACAGGTCAGTTCACAACGGGAAAACAGAAAAACAGCCCAACTTAAGTTTTAAAGTCTACCCTTAAGTCTTCAAGCTGCTCCATTCACAGGACAAACACTGCTGAGGTCTTCTCAAACGATAAATACAACCAAACCCACTCAAAACAACAGAAATTCAATTGTTAAAAGGAAAGCTATCAGAAAACCTGTGTCCTATACCAGCACTTCCTATAAAAAAAGTGATTTAAAATAAAACATAAAGGACGGAAGAGTCCATATTAAACTTCACACAGCAGCCTATAAAGGACCATGAAAATTCGCGAGTACATTTATAATTTCCTGATTTATGACCACGTTTTTCTACCTCAGAATCCACAGACTTGGATAACGGAGCGTCTACACCAACGTATTCTTCCTGTTGGTGTTGAGTCGATGGATCCTTCATAATGTTAAACGGTCTTTTTATGAGCACAATTGCAAACACAACGCGCAGATATGAGAGGCGTGTACGCATTTCTGTGCTCATGGGATTGTGATTGTATCAACACTGCAAATAAGACAGGAAGAAGGTATTTACAGCAGTACTTGTAATAATCCTGCACACAGATAATGGTGAGAGTTTGGCGGTGACCGGTTTTGTTGTTGGATTGGTACGTAATCAAACGCAACGCCATGCCACCTGACAGCAGCGCCGGGGCTCTCAGACCAGGACATGTACGCTGGCAGTGCAAACGGCATTCGAGATTGACGTGTGAAAAGTCACAACACCACAACACACATGTTAAAAATAATAGATAAAGAGTTAAACTTGTGCATAAAGAGCAGCAACAGTATTTGTGGCTTTAAGAAATGTAAAATGGCAAATGTTGTCTTGTACAACATAAGCGATAGGGTTGGAAAACATGTTTGGCTGCCTTTCAATAAACAAAATCTCAGACATCTCCTTTATGTGGGTTAATGATGATAAATCCCAAGCAATTTGTCACATACACGAAGCTGGTGGAGAAAACTCCCAGAATGAAAGCACGTGTGGTGGGACAAAAACACATAAAACACGTGTTTTGTCAGGACTCTGGACTTTCTGTGCTCTGTGTAAACTAGTGAGTTGCTGTATTGATGAAATTCTAAAAAAAAATAGCCCTGATCCACATTACACACTTCCTGTGCAGATTGAATTAAAAAAACAAACACATCCACACAGTTTTATGGAGAAATGGGAATGGAAACATAATCTAAGTGGAGGAAAATGATGCTTTCAAGTGTGGTGAACTTCCACTAATTGCTCTGCCATGTATAATTTGTAAACACTAATGTGACCCGTTTCCTCCTGAACGAACCAGACCTCAGAGATTCTGCTGGCCACTCACAGACTCGTCCTGTTTTGAATCCACTCAAAATGCTAATCACCCCGTCGCCACTGACTGAATTACTCCACTATTCATGCAAGACTCCTCTGAAAGTCCAGCAGTCGGTGTCTGCCAGGGCTGCCGTTCCTGCCGCAGCTTTATACGGGCCACAAAAGGAGGTCTCACCGCCGCATCACATCATTCGATTCCCGGCCTGCGCTGCCAACACAATGACTCACAATCATCTGTGCAGACAATGACCATTCAACAAAAGGCACGCTTTTACACTGCTGGGCGTGTGGTTGTAGTGTTTGAAGAGCTGGGGCAGGGCCGAGACAACCTGGAGAAAATGCTGGCTCGCACAAAGGACTTAATTTAACCTGGACACAGTGGAGAGGGAAGCACAAAGAAAGCGTGATTCTCTCAGCTATGAGCTGCCAGCGTCACTTTGAGTAGACTACACCATCACTGCCAAAGAAAAACAAAGATTACGTAAAAACCATGTGGATCACAATGGGATAACAATGGCCTTTAAAATGATTAAAACTTAGTTCGAGGGAAGCATGTTGTTGCAGTCCTGAAACTCACCGAAATGACAAACGCGAGAATGTAACTTACAGAGGAAGAAACAAACAGAAAGAAAAGTGCAAATTTACATTACAAAATTACATCTTTTGGAGACTTTGAAGAAGAGCATCCCTCTGCTAAGTATGGTCAATGCTCTGCATATAAAAAAGGTTAATAAATCAAAAATAAAGTTAATAAAGCACACAACCGGCGGCCTCTACTACCTCACAGGGTGAACTAGAAAAGAAAAACGTTCCCATCTTACACTTCCTTTCACACTTGCATTCACTATGATTTTGAAAACACATTTAAAGACCTCAGTGAAACCTCGATTGGATATTTTGGAGGAGTTTGGTTTTGGACTTGGCTGAACTTTGGACACCAAGGCCTCTAGTATGTTTTCAGTGTTCACTGACATTGACACGATTAGTCGACTAATTGGATTATGAATCTCATAATTATTAAATGGCTCTTATTTAGCTCTCAGCTTTTAAATTTTGCATGAGGTTTAATTGATGTGCTAATTTACAATTGAGACAATAAGACAATTAAGATGGACAGTTCATTCAAAAATACGTCTTTTAATGAACTTTGCTGTCAGTTGCCGTGGTGTTGCATTGACCACCATTGTTTACCTGGCGCTGCACTCTATGGCACAGGTGCAACGCTCAGCAGAGATAGGAAGGAAGGAAGGAAGGAAGGAAGGAAGGAAGGAAGGAAGGAAGGAAGGAAGGAAGGAAGGAAGGAAGGAAGGAAGGAAGGAAGGAAGGAAGGAAGGAAGGAAGGAAGGAAGGAAGGAAGGAAGGAAGGAAGGAAGGAGATGCCTCACATTACTAATCGTTGCAGCACTAATCAACAGACTTGAGAAAGTCGTGGATAGAAACGAGTTGTTCTTGTCAAAATAAGTGGATTCACCCGAAGGTTCCTGCACCGTCTTGTAGCAACGAGAACAATGCAGACGTCTCTGCTTAATGTTAACATTTAAACTCTACGTGCTTGATAAAAACCAGACAGACGAGTCAGGGGTCCAGTCTGGGTAAAAATCTCGTAGCATCTGACTTGTCATTGATCAGACAAACTGATCTTTCAATCCCACAAGCTGCTTAGTAAACAGGATTCCTCCCAGCAGGATGGGCGCTTGCTGAATAAGTATTTATAAAGCATTATTAATAAACAGTCCCACAAGCTCGAAGGTGGCTAAGCGATTTAAGATGAGCCGAGTCCCCTGAAGGAACAGATGGCCCAAGCTTCGTCAGATTTTTCTCCAACTCTCGCTGTCTCTGGCGAGTCATCTGTCACGCCCCCACACCAACACCACAACTCACCTCCCACTGCCTCTCTGCAATAATCCCTCCAACACCACTCGGGCCTCTCCCTACACCCACATTTTTGCTTCACCTGCAGCGTTCCTCCTTTCTAACAGCCATCTACGTTTTCACTAGAGTGGATCGTGAGTAAAATTCAGATGAAATCCTCTTTGCAGACATTTTTTGGCTCATTAATGATACGATCACCACTCCCTTTCAGCACAGGTTTGTCAGGTCACGCTGGCCCTCTGCTCCAGCAGATGGAGGTCTCCATGAGGTCCTGGGCCCTCAGTAAATCCCCCAGCCTCAGAGCAGCCGTCAACCTGCCCAGCCTGCCAGGTGCAGTGCCATCTGAAATGACACCTTAAAGGTTAAGGCTGTCACTGTCCGAATCGCCATCCTGCTTGCACATTTTCACTCCGTTTCCATGTCTGCTGGGAAGTCAACCTGACAGCAGAAGATAGCAGGTGGTGTTAGAGCTCTGATGTTTGCTTTTGAGAGCAAACAGTGTAATGCTGCATTTGCATGTAAAACTGCAAACCAAAAAAAAATAAAAATAAAGTTGGAACAGACAGTATAACCCAAGACATTTCTTTTTTTGTCCTGTTTCAACTTCCTTATATTTCAGTTTAATCATTTAAATATTTAAAAAAATCAGAGTGAAGCAGAAGTGATTTTCAGATACCTCCAACTACGGTGGAAAATGTAATTAATTGACTCAATGAATCTGGAGGATTCAGTGCATACAGAATAAGGAGAGCAGCTGAGGCTTGACACTCGTGCTCCTTGATCCCTCAGATGGCCCTGGATGAAGAACCATCATTCACGAACAGCTGACGCAACCGCAAGGCAATACTGAGTGAAACCTTTGTCAAACACTACTACTTTCACAAATGCCACTGTGAAAAGAAGAAATGCGTCAACGTTTGTCCAAAGGCAGCATGAGCATCTGTGGGGTTGGAGGCATCAGAGATGGACCATGACACGTTGGACACAAGTCCTGCAGATCGTCTTTGGAAGACGAGGTCCTTGTGTGCTTGGAACCAAAGCGGAAAAGGCTCCGAGGCAGAACGGCGAGGCTCTGCGATGGTATGGGGTTGTAGCACTGCTCTTGGCACAGCTCATTTACATTTCTGTTACAGCAGCATTAATCCAATAAAGTACATTTTTTGGAGCATGATATACCGCTGTGGCAGACCCCAGATACTCAGCATTCGTGTCCAGCCGTATAGAGCAACGCTCACAACAAACACAGATCCCATTCATTGCAGGCTAAGGATTAGCTACTATTACAGCAGCAGAACTGGTTTCTGGTGGGTCTCTCCTGGTCCTGGTGTGGGGACAGATGTTTAATGATGTGGAGCGGCTCTGCCAGCCAGTCCATCCTTGGCACTGTTCCCTGAGCCCCTGCTCCACCTGTCCTCCTACAGCTGAACAGGTGCCACACCCCCGACAAGCGGACGCCTTTTCAGGGGCGTCGAAGCATTTTTTTACCAGGAAAATACGCACGAACCGTAGAGAACCTAACAAAGAGGTTATATGGCAAACGAGTTTTTTAGGGAACTACATGGCACAAATATCTCATGGTGAATCCAGCCCGGGGCTAGGGGTCGCTCAGTTCACCCTCGCGTGTCACACTGACCTTTATTTTAAAACAGCTCAGCCTCAGCCGACCGAACCAAACCAACAACACGAGCTGCCGCATCTCTCCGCTCTGGCAGCCGGTCCCAGTCCGCAGTCAACCCACCTCTAGGTGTGAGGCTGAACACAACAGCGTCACCTGCTTAGAGGGCAACGTTCAGGCGCCATATCATTTACAAATCTTTCATTCGTGTAAAACGTCACACGACAAGGTGAAACAAACTTTCAACGTTCTCCAGTTAACAATATAAAATCATGCAAACACCTGTGATAGTAAAAATGTGGGACATGTTTTTGTGGTCATGAAATACTGAATTCAGCAAAAACCGTTATGTGAAGCTAAGCAAACGCTGATGTGGTTAATTCAGCTGAAGAGGCAAAGCACATCCCAAAGACAAGAAAATAAAGCTGAACGCAACACCTCAAAAGGTCATTAGTTCCCACACTTTATTTCAGCCACTTAACCTCCAAGGTCACATAAATAAAGGGCGTTCTGTGGTTTCCAAAGGGGGTAATGCTGGGATGTCTTTACGAACAGCACGTCCAGCATTTAAGGCCTGCGGGATGGGATTGAATACACAAGAAAGTGGTTCAGATGAAGAACTGTGTGTTCTCTGTGTGCTCATGAATAAATGTAACATGAATGTAATGCCATAACTCATGACGCAGGCCTGAACATTTCCTCCTGCTGCCATCCAGCTGGCTGATTTAAGACGAGGCTGTTTCACCAAACGGCAACAGGAGGGGGGAGGGGCCGAGAGGACCGGCAGGAAAACTGGAGCAGAAAATTTGGCCCGATCATACACTCAGACACAAATAATAATTAAAAAAAAAAAAAAACACTCAGGGATGGCTCTTTGCACTGAGGTGGAAGTAAAGAAGGGAGTAAAGGATGCTGGGAGAGCACTGCCTAAAAAAGGACAATATAAGACATTAAAGTGGCTCAAGCAAGTCCCTGAAGATGGTTTCAAGAAGCAAGTCTTAAGATTTCACCACCCTGAACCTTGTCGAACATCACAGCCGAGGAATTTCTTTTTCATTACTTTCAATGTCATTTTTAAAACTTCAGTTTTAGCATCTAAAGACATAGTAGGAGGGAAAATGTAAGATAAGCTGGCAAGCACGAAGACAACCATCACTGGGAATAAGTACTGGTCCCCAGTGTCGAAGCCCTCAGCATCTATTTTTGCCCAACAGTAAACCCTTTCCAGAAGCTTCCAGCTGCGTGAAGCCAATTTCATCCGTCTGACTCAGGATTAAAAAGGAGAATCAGGCTGGAGAAGCTGGTCAGGATGGTTTTCATCAAGTGGGTTTCTCTTAAGAGGAAATAGGAAGTCTTTTTCTGAGGCGTTGTTTGCTAAAATGCTCAAAATGTAAATAGTAGTCGAGTAAAAGAGACTTGAATGTTCAGTTCAAATGAATCAGCAGTTAAAGTGTCAGGGCTGTAAAAGCGCCATCCAGTCACTGTGTCACTGGAATGTGTCTCTCACACCGGCTTTTTCTTCAGTGAACAGATGTTGCTTGTTTTTTGTGTTTTGAAGGCAGTTGGAGGCAGGCCTGAAGAAAGGAGGTTGAATCTTTTTATGTCTATCTTTTTTAGCTTTTGATCGTTTAAATCAGAAACTTTAACGTAACGTCCTTTCATAATCCAAACGTTTCTGGAAGCGTCGTTTTCCTTTGACGTGAAATGAGCTTCAGAGTAAAAGGTCATCTTCTCGTTTGTGGTATCCTGTGTCCTCAAGGCTGAAAATGCCCAGCAATCATGACTCCTTAGGCACTTATCAGAAAAAACAAGACTGGATTTCCTGCAGAAACATGTGCATGAACATGTTCTAGGTGCATGAAGGCACATGCAGAGAATCACCAGACCGCTTCACCGCTAGTTGAAATGACTGTCGCTTCCCATTTCAGATTTTCTCAGCGTTCTTCTTCAGAATGAACTCTAAAAAGTACAAATCCGCAGCATGATATTGGATTCAGGACTCTGCATGTTCTTCACGGTCTCATTACAAAGGGCAGATATGCTGTGAATAGTGCTACTTCAACGATTGTTGTGTTTTTTCTCCTTCAGCTGTATAATAACACAGTCAGAGTCCCCTGCATAAAACTGTCCGTCGATAAGTTTGGCCCAGACTGACCACATACACAAACATGAGCATTGAAACAAATGATAAACACGCACACCCAGTCCTGAATACACACACATTCATGGGCGTTTAGACGATCAATTCTCAAATTGGCAGAGCTTGAGAAAACTCTTGGTTTGGAAATGGGTATTGATTAGTGCGATGACAGAGAACCGCTGTGTGCTCAGCTGCTGCTTGTGAGTCAGAGGACGCCGTCAGCACCGATGAGAGCCACTGAGGCGCTTTGAGATGCTTCTTTTTACCGAGACATTTAATGCTGAACACAAAATCTTTCTAAATGCTTTGTCGGCTGCGGAGGAGACCAACGGCAGACGAAACAAAAACAGAGAAGTGAGACAGATTTCGTCCATCTCTGTGGATTGAGTGGCATTTTCATCAGCAGAATCCTCTCCCCCCGCAGACGCTCACATGACCTCCATGTCTGCAAAGCCGGCAGAAGTTTGTCTGAGTGGAAATGAACTCATCACAAATTCTCTTAGCGGCGCATTTCTGCACCAAAATTGCTTTTTATGCAGGAAAAGATAAGTTCACTCCTCTTATTGTATAACTATATTAGAATATTGCTCTTTATGCAAGAAAAGCAAGTTTCTCAAATGTCTTAGAAAATTTGAAATCTGAAATAAATGTAAAATTGATATTAAACACTTTGTATTTTGAAATCTTTATTTTTAGGTGCTTTAACCACAACTGTGAAAGATTAGTCAGATTCCCGTCACTCTTTAATATTAATAACTAGGAAAACTACTCACATGGACGTTTTCAGACATCGTATCTATTATTTCTATCACTTATTCACGTTACATCTTGTATTTTGGATGATTGATTTCTAGAAAAAACAAGACCAAGCTTGACCAAGACACTGCAGATGAAAAGTACAAGAAACAAAAAAAAACACACAAGCATAAGAGGAAACAGTACAAGCAACGGCGTTGCCGTTTATTACCAAGTTCGCTGTATTAATTATCTTATAAAGTAAATGGTGGACAGAGATATAAACCAATTTTGGAAATTTGAATTACTGCGCAATCTGGAGTATGCAAAAGGCAAAATTTTAAAAAAAGGATGGTGTCGTACATCCAGAAACAATTCCAGTGTGCAGCTGACCGCCTTCGTTGCCTACTGTACCCCATAATCCAATGGGCCACTACAGCTTAAGCAGTCACAGTGGTCAGGTGGCCGACTTCCGCTTGTGGCATACGAGCTACTGACAACCACCGTACCAGCAAACACTGGCAGCAAAAGAGCTCAAATCATACATTGATATTCCCAAATATCCCAGATTGTTACAGCGCTGCAGCCAGAGGGTTTTATGATTTGTTAAGGTATCCATATCATACTTACGTCATATTGATATGATATTTAGACTAAACTCCACCCACCTCCTTCAACGTAGGAGCCACAGCAAATGCAGCCGGAGGTGGAAGTGGGCACAGATAGAGATGGGGATGCTGGATAATTACACCCTGCTTCTGATGTGGGTCTGTGATGTCACAGATGACCTTCAAAATAGTGACATGGTTGTTGTATTTCAGAGGCTTTGGTTTAGTGGACACTAAACGCCAAAACATATGATCTCAGGCACAGGAAAATGGACGAACATTTAACTGTTTAATCCTCTGGTTTAGGCTGTCACAGAGACATTTGCTCACTCTGCATGCAGGCATCTAATATTTTGACATTCCATCCAAACTTATTGCAAAACGCAGCCAAGCCTCTGGTCTTGTTTCTCCTGCAAAATGTTGAAAGGGTTTTGTTGTTGTCTGACACATCCAGGTCAGCCTTTCAGGCTCTGTTAAGTGGCGGGATACTGTAGGCACTGCCAAAGCTTCAGCAGCTTACAGATATTTACCAATCAACAGATCTGCAACTGCAGATGACTTAACCGGCCATCTGTGGGCTGAATTTCCACCTTTTAATTTCTCAAAAAAACATTTTCTTTAACGTGCCGATGGTCGACTGACCCCAGATGGCAAAAAACCCCACAAAACAACAAAAGAAAAAACTGAGCTGAATCTGACTTTGGCAGCTGTGAGACTAAAACCATCGAATGCTTCAAACACATGCACCAGACCTGTCCACTGAGGCCACTTGGAGAGACAGTAGATCTCATCGGCCCTGCAGCTAATCTGACTGGTTGAATTTGTCAGACGTGTTCGCTGCTTCGGCCGCTCGCTCGCTTCTCAGACAGACGAGACTCAGGGAGGCTGAGGACAAAGACAGAGAACCCCAAGGCTTGTTTGATATTTACATGGTCTCAAACGTTCCGCCTCCGCTGAAAACAGCAGCCAGGAACAGACAGTTACGTCTGACCAACAAGCCCCAGAGGAGCTCTGTCTGGTTTAGCGCCTCAGCCACACTCAGGACTTTCTAAATTCATACCAATAAGAGTAATTTATGTTCCATTCATTAGGAAGTAATGGATTAATTCATTGACCTGCTGACGCAAACAGACATAAGTGGATCAGGTCTTTTTAATTAGCTTTCAAATTCTTACTCGTATCTAATTTTTGAGCTAAATAACTGCAGCTGTGTGCAGAGCCTGCTCTGGTGCTGAATCTATAAACTATATAAAACAGAAATGGACGAATCGTCTGTGACACCACCTACAGGTTTCTGAAGTTTTAACGGTTCCTCAGCCCAGCTGTGTGACTCAGGATGAAAAAACCGACGGCAGCAGGAGTTGGACTGTAACTGCACCCTGGACCCTGCCTGAGCGGCGAGGTGGGGAAGGTGGCCTTCCCCAAGTACGCAGCCAAAGCAGTGACCAGCTTGGCCCAGGGCTGCACAGCAGAAGAGCACTTTATCTCTGCTGCTAATGGAAATTACTGGTGTTTCTGTCTAGTAAGATGAAAGTAAGACAAGGCAGGTTTATTTGTATAGCACAATTCAACAACAAGGTGATTCCAGGTGCTTTACAGAGACATTAAAAATAAAAAGCATGATTTAAAAAAAGAAAAAAAGAACGTCAGAAAAAGGCAGTGGTTACAATGTGATCACATTTTCAAAACTTAAGCTTAAAAGTATCTGAGCAGATTTGTGTCTTTATTCAAATGTACCTGAGAACAGGTGAGTCTTCACCTGGATTTAAATAAACTGAGTTTCAGCTGATCTGAGGATTTCTGGGAGTTTGTTCCAGACATGTGGAGCAGAGAAGCTGAAGGAAGCTTCTCCACGTCTGGTTGTGACTCTGAAGACTGATAAAAAACCAGATCCAGATGACCTGAGGGGTCTGAAGGTTCATACTGGGTCAGGAGGTCACTGATGTGTTTTGGTCCTGGACCAGTCAGAGCTTCATAGACCAGCACCAGAACTTTAAAATCCATCCTCTGATGGACAGGCAGCCATTGTAAAGACCTCAGATCTGGACTGATGTGGTCCAGTTTTCTGGTCTTAGTGAGGACTGGAGCAGCAGAGTTCTGGATGAGATGCAGTTGTCTAACTGATGTTTTAGGTGGACCTGTGAAGATGCTGGTACAATAATCAAGTAAGAGCAAGAGCAGTAAGAGCATCTCGAAGGCAGTTCCTCTGCCTGTCTTGATATTACCAGAAACATCAAGCGTGTTAATTATTATTGGAAGTCCTAATTCAGAGGTATGTTGTCCTTTGATTCACAAAGGAATCTGGTTTTTATCGTAAATACTGACTAAGATCTTTGCAAAATCTTTAGACTGTGAGTTAAAACTGTGGCTGGAGAAGTGTCTTAAGAAGTGAGAGGGTTTTATACGTTATTCTTTAAAAAGCCGTTAGACAGTCATCTAGTGTATGGTCAGTACTGGTGCAACCAATGTTTATGATGAAGGGTCCACTTCCATTTATGAATAAAGAAGGATGGCAACCAGGAAACTTTCACAACAACTGAGATTTCTGAAAGAGAACCACATGTATGCTTGTTTTAAAACTGTCAGAAGGAGGGCAAATGCATGTTCCTGGTTTCAGTGTAACAACGTTTTAATCATTAAACTTAAGTGTTATGGCTCTGGCCACTGGTCTCAAGGTAAAACGTAAAACGGACAGGATTTATCTTCCAAAAACTATGAATATTCCTTCTGTTACTGAGGTTGTTTCAAATATGATAAAATGCTAAACGAGAGTGAAATGACTTGAATCCACTACCAGAGCTGTGGGGTATCTTCAGCACGTTCTCAGAATACTGCAGCAGGTATATTGACTCCTGAATTCCCTGTGAATGGGATGAGTTTGACCCATTACTGAACTCTCAACACATTCCTGGTGAGGTGAGGCAGAGGAGAAGAGGATTCCGCTCTGAAGCACGTATAGATCCATAACCCATCTGGACAGAAGTATGTGCAAAGTTCAAGGATCTCAGCTTTCGTATTTCAAGTCAAAAGTTCACCTCTGAGAATTTTGTTCCGCCTCCTCACATCCCATCCGGACACTGTTGGTTGCAAAGGGAAGAAAATGCTGAGAGAAAAGCACAAAACCATGTGTAAAGGAAATTAAAGTTTACACAAACCTGATCATTCCTATAGGACGTTTGTAGGAGGCACTTTAGGTTGCAAGTCTGCAAAAATATCAATTTCAATTTAATTTAAAGAGAAATAATGGACTAATTTTAGGAAGCACTGTCTAGCTCTCGCAATCTCCCCACCTGCTATCTTCAAATTGCCCAAAGTGCCTTTGAAATCCCATCCTGGAAACAAGTGCAAATGACAACATGGAGAAGGTGGTTTAAACCTGGTATCAACAAGTACACAGCTTTAAGTGCAGGTGTAAACTTGAGGACGCACTGAGATCTGATTACTCCAACCACTTTTCAAGTCAAGTTTGCCAGTGAGATTTTGCGCTGCCTCGTCACAGGAGGTGGCGTGGGCCACACCTTTTTCAGTCCAAGCAAAATGTTTTGTGAGTCATGTTGTTGGACCGTCTACATAACTGATGTCTTCTGTAAAGGTGGAGGGACATTTTTTTTGTACAACAAAAGATCCATTTGACAACAAGTTGTCGTGTGTGACGCGTTTGGAGATGCATATCAATACCGGGCATCATCCGATGTGCTTAGAGCTGTCCGCTTGAGATGACTTCATTAGTATGGACGTTAATACCAGGTCTAAACAGCGCAGAGGCTCGGGAAATTAGTGACAGAAGAGAAAACGAGAGTGAGCCAACAAGAAACCAAACAAGCGCAAATCTTGGGGAGTCTTGTAAAAGTGCCTTAACCTCTACGTCTGTAGGGGGACCGCAGGAATGAAAACGTCAAACCTGCCCACCCTGCTTTGTCAGCAAAACACTCAATCTGTTATTGGGGAACAAACTATAAAATCATTGCTACCAAAAGCTGAAAATAAAGACAGATTTAAATCATTTGATATCATAATTAACTATTTATTGAAAGACCATGTTGCAGGTGAGAACATAGAAACCAAAAACCAAATCCGGGCTGAAGTCTGCTCCCAGAACCTGATCCTCCACTGTGGAGAAACACTTGGGTAAACAAGTCTTATGAAGGTCTGATTAAGACATGTTTCAATGGCATAAAAGAAAAGACAAAGATGCTTCCGGTACTCAGGATAGGCTCCAGCCCGGGGCGATCCTGAACCAGACGACGCCAGGACAGAAAATGGGTGGACAGAGAGAAGCTACGAGGTTACACGAGGAGTAAAGTTGTGGTTTGATTCTAGAAAAAGGCAGCACTGAGAAAACTGAATCTTTCCAGAAAAATGTTGACTTTTACATTCATCCTCATCTGGATTCGAGTGATTCCGGACGTAACATTTATCAAGTGTCTACATGATGAGGTCTATCAGCGGTTTTCCAAGATGAAGGCGAACGCGGTCATGAGTGCAGAACGTACTGACGCCGCTGCTGACACATACGGCATAAGGAAAAGATAAGGACCGATAAACATGAACAGCAGATGTAAATATGTAACTGGTCAATATGAAGCAAACGCTCAGTCTGCAAACAAGTCAGAGGGACAAGAGTTCAGTAGGCTTCCTCTTTATCTTACACAAATATAGAATAGAATAAAATAATATTTATCACGCAGCAGAAGCCCAAGCACAATCAAGAGTTTTGGGAAATAAATTCATTTAAGATATTTAAAAGCCTGTTAAATGTCTTCAATTTCAGTTACCTTCCTTTGAATTCTAGCCAAGCTGAGATAACAACAGTCTCTAAGAACACCCACAATTCATGCCTCCATTTAAATTTGCAAGGCTTTTTTTCCGGAGTGATGCATCTTCCTGAGCAAATCTATATTTTAACCAGTGAAGTCATTACTTTCGATGCAGAGATTTGTCCGATTAGTGACAACAGCAGTAAACAAAAGGAGGCTCATTTGTCCAGGTCGCAACACAGACGTCTCTTATCTTACAAGAGCCTTTTTGTTTAGCTGCATTTATTGTTTAGATTTATCACCCCATTGGTTTCATTATTTTCAAGTCAAAAGAACATGAAATAAAACTTTTAAAAAGTTTTTCAAGTTTTCCCATTTTTCTTCAAGTCTGAACTATTAATTTTAATATAACCTAGAAGTTATTTCATAAGGTGGATGGACAGTAAACTTCTCACTACTGAGCCGGGGTATGATTATTTAAAAACTTAAGATTCTACTCTGCAATTTCTGTATCCATTTTTTTTCACCTTCAAGTCTCTTTTTTAACCACCTAAAAACATCCCTCAGCAACTGAGGCTTTCTCCGATCACATTATCCATCCATCCATTATCTGTACCCGCTTTACGGGTACGCACGGGGGTCTGTCGGAGCCTATCCCGACGCATATCAGGCGAAAGGCAGGGGTACACCCTGGACAGGTCGCCAGTCTATCCAGGGCCACATACAAACAACCAATCACACTCACATTCACACCTAGGGAGAATTTAGAAAGATCAATTAACCTACGCTGCATGTTTTTGGACTGTGGGAGGAAGCCGGAGTACCCGGAGGAAACCCACGCAAGCATGGGGAGAACATGCAAACTCCACACAGAAAGACCCACCGGGCCGGGAATTGAACCGGGAACCTTCTTGCTGTGAGGCAACAGTGCTGACCACTAAGCCACCGTGCTGCCCCGATCACATTATACCCCTGACAAATGTATAACAGAGGGCCATCCGTGCTCAGTGAAATAAACTGGGTTGTAGATTGCTCTTTATGTCCTCACGCCTGCGCCCGCAGACCGTTGGAGCTTTATGCAACTCTTACATCCTCATTAAGGTGCATCTGTGAATTATCTTCTGCTAAATGTCATGTGATCTAGGTTTGGAAAATCAGAGAAGGAAACACAGAGACCCAAAAGAGCAAATCTGCAAAGCTGTGAAACTATGTACATCATTTCCAAATGTTTTAGGGGTTGTTCATCTCATTTACACACAGAACTGGGCTCTGCAGCAGAGCAAAGGTTTTCTGTTTTTTAGAGCCAAACTCTGCCTTACGTGGACACCAGGTGGAATGGAGGGTTTTCCAGTCTGTATCTCCTAAATGTTCCATATAAGCGTGCAAACAGGGTTGTTTGTCTGTGGAAAGCCCTCAGCCTCCCCCGCGAGCCTGAACTAGACTGAACAGGACATAGAAAATGTATACGTATATACTTTTATTGTTGAGTGTTCCTGAGCTGCTCTCCCTCAGTATATCTGTTGGTTTTAAAGTTTACAAAGTCTTTTGATTCTGATTCTGAAATGAATTCACAAGGGAAAAAAACTTGCCCTACACGGCAGCTTTCGCTCTTGAAACATAACTATTGAACTTTTAAAAAAAGATATGGTGTGTAAATGTTAGTATGGCACATGCACTTTTCAACAGCCTACTACTTGTTGCATATTCTCACACTCAGACTCCCTGGAGTTGGTAACCTGCACTATAAATGTCTCCCCTTAGGTGGTGAAGAGATGAACCCAGCAGTTGTTGAGAAGCACTTTAATGTTTTACACAAACATGTTTGGCTGCACAGTTGCATCTTGCTTGGCAGCCTCCAAATACAATGAAAATTGATTTAGTTTTTGTTGGAAGAAAACAGTTCAGTGCACGCATGTATGTGTTCCCGTATACAGCTGATTTGAGCTCTGTGCACAACACCGTGCATGCAGAAAGTGCACATACATATATTCATGAGAAGCGTAGTAGAGTATCAGAAACTGCTGCGTTCAGACCTCACACCAGCTTTTAATCTAATCTACCTTTTTTTGAAAGATCCCTCTCATCCAGTATGTCACTTCTACACCAGCCACTCATCCAAACCCAAAGCTGGCTTAATCACTTTTATTCACTCTGAGTCCAAGAATGACGGTAAATTATTAGGAATAAATAATTCTGTCTTTAAAAATGTTGGATTTTATTTGAGATACATTTATTTAATGCACCCAAGGTTCGTCTGTAGGCATTTATCAAACCCTTGTTTGTTCATCATTGTTACAAATTCAAAGATTTTTTTCCCCTCTATAAAAAATGCATCGTCATGACTTATGCATGGGTATATGAATATGTAAATCTGTCCCTGCCTCTATCTCCAAAAGCTCCCCGGCAGCTGCTCATGTCTGCTCAAACACACAACGATGCTACACAAGTCCACATTGTCGTATTGGACTAAAACGGCCAGACATCTTAGCAGGAGGGCTGGCCTGAATACCATTTTATGGGCTCTGGAGGTTTTGTAGAAGATTACAACTTATATCTCAAGCTTCACAGCATGCATGTGTTTTCAATCTTAAAGCAGCACAAAGGAACTTCTGCAATTTGTAGCTGAGTGGATCCCCTGGAGCCGGAGAGGGCAATCCTGGTCCTCCAGGGCCGCTGTCCTGCATGTTTTAGATGTTTCGCTGCTTCATTGCACCCTAATACAAATGACTGTGTCATTCACAAACTTATGGAGACGTTGATGATGACGATAATTTGAATCATGTTAAAGCAGAGAAACATCTAAAACATGCAGGACACTGGCCCTCGAGGACCACGATTATCCATCCCTGCCCTAGAGGCTTGGAGCTTTAAAACACTAAGATTTGTTTGGTCTCTTGCCTCGATCACTTTCTGGTTTTCTCTTTGACTGATTCGTATTACCTGTCGAGACTGGGCGTTGTGCCTTGACTTAACTTTCTGTTCACATTTGGCTTTTTTGAGCTCCACTACAAAAGTCTTCCTGGGGTGAAACTCCACAGCAGGATCATGTAAAGGTTTATAAACCTTTAATAATCTTTAATCTTTGTGTTTAGCTTTTTTTTTTTATTTTTATAATAAAAATGTCTTGTATTTCTACCTCTGCCTTGGCCAACACCAACCCCTGAAAAGAAGAAAACAAAACCACATATCCAACTCCAGTTTCTTCTCTCTCGTCCTGCTGGCCTGCAGCAATAGCTGCTGGTGATCTGCTGGGTTGATTTTAGATATGTTGCTGGAAACCAAGATGAGTGCAGAGTTTTGACAACAAATACTAAACGTGATAGAAAACCAACAGACGTTGCTTTAAGACACCATAAAGAGGGTTCCCATCATACTGACAGAACATCCCATCAAAGTACGGGGCTGTACTTGAAAAAGATTTACATGCTTTGTTTTTAAGTTTTGGGACGAACTCATCTCACAAATCCAGGTGAACACTTGGAAGCGCTCCGCTTTTGAAACGCTCCCGGTAGGACCCGAGATAGCGCTGCAGAAAAAGCAAAGCTGCAGTACAAACACTTCCAAACCTGGCGGGACCCGGGAGTTAAGCAAAGTACTAGAGAACAATGTTTTACTGATCCATGCACTTATATTTGGATGAATGTTGATTAGTCGTGGTCTACCACTACCTTGTGTTGCCTCTTTATTTTAGCCATTTTGAATATAGTTCATAAAATCTTCTTCCGGGTGTATTAAGGCTCATGGGAACCCTGCGAGAAGATGCCATGTCCGACTGAAGCTAAAGTGCATTTCCTTGTTGTGGTTGCAGCTTCCTGCCATCTGTGGGCTACAGTTCGGATTAGTTCCTTACTTGAATGTCCTGCAGAGGTTTCTTTTTCATATTTGAGTGGATTGTTTTGTCTAATCTGTCTGTCAGCACAAGCAACCACAGTCCGAATCTATTTCATTCACTCCTCGGAAAAAAAACAACATTGGCTGACATGGACTTCTTCTCCAAGTATGTTTGGTACGTTCATATTTACTGTAATTAAAAAAATTCAAAGTCCAGTAAGCAATCAGCTGATTAGGAAACAAATCAGTGTGTCTAAACTGGGTACGTGGGTACGGGAACGTGCCAGCGAGCGTCACCACGTGTACAAACGTCTAAACCGAAGTACGCAAGTGGTTTTCCAAACACGACAGGCACTTTTGTTTCCTTGGAGTCGTCTGTGTCAGAGAAGAAGCAGCACTGATGCATGTGCTGACACACACACACACACACACACACGCACACACACGCACGCACGCACACACACACACACACACACACACACACACACACACACACAGTTTATTAATGACAACTGTGGACAGTGTGTCTGAGAAATATGCAACCTTTGACCGGCCCACAGTTCCAGTCTTGCTAAAGCACACAAACACACATAGACACACAGCTATCCATCAGCCTGAAGGTTGCCATAAAGAAAACAAGAAGGGGCCCTGCCTCACAAAATGTAAACTAACCCCAACAGGTCACATTCAAAAACAGAGAGGGGGCACAAACACAGTTTAGACTTTCCTCAGTAAGTCCAAGATAAGGCCAGGGAAACGCAGACAAACAGAAAACCTCATGATTTCTGTCTTCAAAGGATTCCCTTCATCCAGTTAACTCAGATCCTAGAAGACATTCACTTCAACATATTTCCAACCTCTTCCATGTCATTTACAGTAAAGGAATCTACTGTGATCGAAAGCCCACCTCCGTCTCAACTTCCACCTGTAGTCCCGGTTCTATGGACTAAGTTTGTTCCTCACCGCCATCATCTCTACGTTTGCCTAGTAAGAGGGCGGTTGATCACATCTGAGCCTGACGACAGAACCCAAGTGTTTGATCACTGAAGAAGCACTTGAAAAGAAAAGAAAGTAGAGAAAGTTTCTTGCTCTCCTCGTGCTCTCGTGGGTTTCCTCCCACAGTCCAAAAAACATGACTGATGATTCTAAATGACCCGTAGGTGGGAGCATGTATGGTTTGCATATATGTGGCCCTGTGATGGACTGGTGACCTGATCGGACTGGGATAGGCTCCAGCAGACCCTCGTGACCCTGTAAGCAGCTATAGTAAATGAATAAAAGGTCCCACTATGAGCTTCACTTACATTTTCTTTTTCTTATGTTTTATTTAAAGGTTACCTCAAAGTATGACAGTCAGGGTTGTATTTTGACACAAAAAATGATTCATAATCAAAGGGGAAATTATATTTTTACAGTATAAATTATTAATAAAAATATCCATCCATCCATTTTCTATACCCGCTTAATCGGATACAGGGTCATGACGGTCTGCTGGAGTCGATCCCGGCTCCTTACAGGGTCCCGGGCGGGTCGCCAGTTTGGATTATTATGACCACTGATCTGATGATGACACAGCTTTGTCAGCGAACTGTGAGTACTCGTTGTAGACAAGGACCAATATCTAGGGTGTTTTTTACCACCAGGTATGTTTTCATTACCATTCTTGTCAGTATGAACATCGTGCACACGATGTATGTACGATACACATCAACTAGTTTCACTAGTGAGCAGTGGGCTGTTAGCTGCTGCACCGGGGAGCAACTGGGAGTTAAGGGCCTTGCTCAGGGGCCCCCAGTGATTTACCATTGTTGCCAGCCCTGGGCTTGAACCTGGGTCCTCCACGCCCAAGCACACCACTCCCCACACTGTCTGCAGTCTCTCCCAGTGTAAACAGGCACTGGAGTTTGTCCCGTTCCTGGAGCCGGAACTCCGTCAAACACAACGCTTCATTCCTGACATACATGCTGCGTTCTCACCTGTGCGCCATCCTCATCCATCAACAGGAGACATGGTTTTAACATTTTGCTGTTGGCCTACATTCACTGTGATTCCTCTTCAACTGATCTGATTTGGATCTGATTTGGATTCAGGCTCCTGCATGTAAAAAACTTTGCAGTTACCATAGTTACTTATCACGACAGTACCACAAAAACCAACATAGATCCCTAAAAGTCATAGCCAAGGAAAGGAAAGAGCCGTTTATGTTAAGTACTTGATTAATTTGGTCAGCTGACATGCTTTGACTTCCCTCGGCAGGGAGCGGCTTTAGTGGCGCAGCAGAGCGCACAAGCTGTAGCTTTACAAGTTTGAGTTTTAGGCAAAGTTTCCCTTATTCTCAAATAGCCGGTAAGAACCATCCGTTCATGATAAAGAGGATAATTACATGATTAAAACTAAGCATGTATTATGCCGGCTTTAAAGAAATTTGAATGTAAAATATAAAAGAGAAAATAGCACTTGCAATGTGTTAACATAAAACATAAGTTATTGTTAATCTAATCTCACATTTTCAAACTCTAGAAACAAACAAAAGACGCCAGTGAATCATGATTTTTAAAACATCACTGTATTCTTGCTTTCCATGAAGTGGAAGGGGAGGGAGGGTCCCGTTGCTAAACCTGCTGATAACCCAAAGCCTCGGGCGGCTCTGAGTCATCACTTATTTATAAGAAAACATGCGGTGTAGAATATGTTCAACTAGATGCCACAGGGCGCGAGTCCTCGCCAGGCGCATAACCAAACTCGACAAGTTCCACTTCTCTCTTTCTGGTCCTATTTGTGCAGCAGTAGGTGACCTGTGGTCTTGTTTAATTCACCGAACACTCTGGCTGAGTGGATGCTCTCTCCTTCAGATCTGGCCCTGGGTCAGGCCCTATTTGGCGTTTGTTTCCAGCCGCCTGCCGTACCAGACGGGCGGCGTTAACGGCACTGGAGCAGTTTAGTTAGTGTCAGGTACGTTTTTCAATCCTAAAATAGGTTGTCAGTTTCTAAATTTAAAATCGTTTCCCTACAATAAACTGCATCCTGAGCTGGTTGCACCAAACCCTGAGTCAGACGCTGTCAGCATTATAATTATCAGACTGATTCAGGAGTAGTTTAGGGAGCTACTCACTCAAATGATGCGGATCACCAAGTTACATCCTGTCGTCATGAGGAAGAGCCGACTGCTGACCGCACAACTTCGGATGTGAGTCACTGGGATTCAGCAATCAACGGGAAAAGGATTTCATTTATTTTGCTTACATATGAAGTCTCCACAAAAGATTAAACGCAACATCTGATGGGGGATGTAAAAATGGCCTGCTGACGTCCTTTAGTGCTGAAAAGAAATCTTAGGTTTGTGTGTTAATGCAAGCGAAACGTATTATTTTATCCTGTTGGAGTATTTTAGATTTTACAGTCCTTGTTCATTGACAACAACATACCTGCCCAACAAGCTCAACTTAACCCTAAACGCAGAGGTGCAAACTGTTTCACACCCAAACTAGACTCAGAAGTTGTTTTTCTCTCCCGTTCCAGCAGCTGTGCCCGTCAAAACGTTCATGAAACTGAACGTGTGATCTTCAATTCTCCTTCACACTTCTCACTGGCAGCTAACAAGTGATGCGTACTCATGACTTGTTTATATGGACCATCAGTAAATCACGCGGTTTCTGCAGCCTTTGAAAACATAAAAAACCCAACCATGTCCTCATATGTGTGTATCATTCCTTTGCCTGTAAAGTGGTTTAAAGCAGTCAGCCCCATCAGCAGGTCCAGATTTCATGTCACCTGGTAAATGTCATGTCGTGACCTCAACAAATCAGCGCCACCTCCTACATTCAGCGTCGCAGAATGTGGAGGTCAAACCAGCAGTTCTGTTGCAATAAAACTCTCCTGCACACTTAACGTGACTCAAAGAAGAAACAGACCTTGCCAGACCTCTCCTTCACAGGCACAAATGTACTTTGTCCTTTTATCACTGGCTTTAACTTTGTTTTGCTTCCCACAGTTTTACATTCTTGTCTGGAGTTTCCAAAAGATAAGACAGGTCACACTGAACTCTGCAGAAATCTGTAAAGGATGTCATGTCACAGTGAGACCGTCTGGGCTTGAAGGTTTTACTCAAAATCAAAAGACATTTCAGAAAACAAGAAAATGGGAAACAAGTTAAGGTCTGATGTTTCTCACATGTTACTGGGTTTTTAATTTATTGGGTGCCAAAGCTATGCATGTGGACTGAACGTAAAACATGACATGAGTACGATAGTAATGGTAACCGAGGCAACATTGGCCCTGAACTGCCTACATGTCCAGCTTACTACAGGCCAGAGAAGATGGGAGAGGAGCATCAAGGAGCAGGTATAAACAACACATTGTTCTTTGCCTTCGATCCAGTCTAGTCTGGCAGATGTCTTCAGAGGGAAAGGTCTGCAGAAACCAGATAAAGTATCTGTAGTTGGGCTAATGCCACACCTGGATGCAAGATGGTGGAATCACCAACCACGTAGCAGTTATGGTGCACAGGAACATCTGCATTGAATATGGCTTGTCCCCAAGTCAATGTAGGAGATCCTGTGGGACTTCCAGATCCAGACCGATAAACTGGCGGAGACTGACCAATCGTGGTGGCCGTCAAACTCCAGAGAGCAATCCCAAGTCACGGCAATATCAAGAAGAAGGAACACGAGAAACACCATGGGTCAAAGGAGGAGCTAGAGAAGATCTGGAATCTGAAGACGGCAGCGGTGCCACAGGTAGTTGGAGCACTTGGAGCTGTGTCCTCTGTAGCCTTTGTAGTTCAAACAAAGTGGTGCATTTCTGTCTCACACTCTCACTAAAACAAACAAGAAAAAAAGTGACTTTTTGGTTGAAACTGACCAACGGGTTTGGTAACCAGCAGGGAGAAGAGCAAGATTAGCAGAAATGAGGAATAAAAACTATTATTTTAGGATGTTGGTGTTGGCTGACAGCTTCTCTCTCCTTACACACAAAGCCCATCCTCCCTGTTTGGCTTGTTGTTTGGTTTAAGTGATTTCCATCTTATTTCCTGAACATGAGCCAAAACATTTTTCATAATTCTTGTTTCCTTTCCTGTCAGTGTTGCCATGAACTTGATGAACTCTAATGTGATAGTTTTGATTTTGAAAAGAAAAACCTTCACATGCTGTCAAAATGAAGCTGAAACACCTCTGATGACACTAGTTGGACCGAGGAGCTTTTAATACAAAAATACCAATTACATTTAAAAAAGAAATCCTCCGTTGTCAAGGTATATTTCAACTTAATACCACAAAATGGGTACAAATAGAAATAAAACATAGTTTTGATTAGTGGCCTTTTACTTGACAAACCAAAAGGAGCAACTGAAAAGAGCACAAAGCATTTATCTTCCACTTTGTAAAAATTAAAATAAAAAGGATGTTCCTAAATTGTTAAGCCATAAATAGCAGCAGCATCCTCAGAGGACTTGCATCCTCTGGGAAATCACGGGTCTCTGGGAATAGAAAGTGTATCATGTTCACACAAACCAGAACATTTCCTCCTGAAAACAATCATGAGCTGTAATTATTCCATGTGAGATGTCTCCCCAAGGAGAAACAAATCACTCAACAGTGTTACAGACTCCTTTCTAGGAGCTTTACACTGCATTCTTTAATGAATACATTTGAATTAAAGTCCTGTCTATGCTAAGAGAGTTAATAAAATTTGAGTGTCACAAAAACCTCACGAGCGACTTCCACAGAAAATGGCACAGTTATCTGTTTTTAGAGGTAAACAGATCAGCAACATTCAAAGTCAATCGACAAACTCCCTCAGATAAAATATTTACCAGCTTGAAATGCTTTACAAGCATCTTAGTACAAAACAAAACCTAACGTGACTGATGTCAGGTTACTGATCATTTAACTGTATAAAATACTACAGACCACGCTCGTACGCTCGTACCAGACGGCAGTGCCTGAAAACCTGAGCGGCTCACTGAAGGACATAGTCTTAGACGCGTATCTAAACACAGTGACAAAAATAATGGTGAATCAGTTTCTGAGGTGGTAGTCACTCCAGACACCCAAACATCTGACGTCAACATCATAACGGAGTCCAGATGCCGCAGCTGAGGGAAGACGAGCTGCACGGAAAACAGATGAACGGACTGGTGGTAAAACGAATGCAGTTTTTCCTAAATGGCATAAAAAGCACTACTTGTTCTCTTGCATCTATCCCAAAGGGAAATCTGTTTTCATTTCTTTCCTTTTTCTGTGTGCATATCGATGTAAACGCAATGATAACACAATAGTTGACTTTAAAAGTCAAAAAGTTCATGTTAGGAGGCTGTAAAGTAATAGTCATCAGGAGAGTTTTGGGTTGTTTTTTCCTTGTTGTCCCCATACTTTCAGGACTTTCACTGTCAGTGTCCTGCTGTTTGGTAAAGTTTAGGCAAAATCCACCTGGTTGGGATTAGGAAAGTACTGACGGTTCATTTTAAACCAGACGCAGTGTCCATCACATGCAGATATCTCGCCACTTTACTGGATAATAAGTCATATTTTATCTGTAAAATTTATGCAGTGAGGGTAATAAAATAAATTACTTAAAAAAAAAAAAAAGTCATGCAACAGCAATTTTTAAATGACTGAAAGTCGCTAATTACTTATCACCAGTCAGTGTGCTTAACATCATTACTCAGAGGAAGAAACAGCTAAATGGGAGGCATCAGCCATCATTAATTTCACAACTTACACCAGCTCATCTTTTTTTTCCAACCTTGACAAATACAGGGTCTTCCATCATCTTTATTAGAGCAAACGATGTGTAGCTGCGGGAAGCAGACAGGTGCAGACGGAAAGACTATCCTCGGCATTCTGATTATAACGGGGAATGAAAAGGAACCGCAGAAAACTGTTCCAGCCAAATGTTGATCTGTTAAATAATCATCTCAAAAGGGCAAGTGGACATTCAAGTCTAAACTGCTTTCACATGAGATGGATGCAACAGGAAGACACTGGTGTTATCTTAGCAGCATGCTGATGCTTTATCACACCGCGCTACAGATGGAGAAATTAAGTCTGCATTGTCTCAAAATATTTTAAAAACAAAAGGAAAATAAGTGAAGCACAATCAGTTCTGCTAGATTAACTGGTCAGTACCCAACTTACACCTGAGCCCCTAACTGGGGAACATGCACCACTGCAACGAGCAAGTTAACAAGGCCTCAAAATATATACTAAAATATATACTGTATATACACACACAAATACACAGAAGATGTTCCAGTGACTGCAGACGTCATCGCTTCCTTATACTAAAAAAGCAGAAATGGAACACTTTTGCTAAAGGAGCAACTAATACATCTTTAATATAAACTTAAAGTTCCCTTTATGACTCATAACTAGACATTAAAATGTGAAAGGTGGTTATATGACTTGACATTAAGTTATGTCTGTTAGCTATGTCTTGATAAATCTGGCAAAAACACAGAAATTAACATGTTTCTGGTGAGATTCCTGCCTTTTCTCATTGTGTGGAGGGATTTCTTCCTAAAATCTAATGACAATCTAAAACATCTTGTCAAGATCCATGTGTTTTAACAACAGTAAATGATGATAGTTATGTTGTGTGATGCACAAAGCTAAAATACTAGTCATCCAACACAAGCAACTGCCCAGAGCCCTGGACCAATCAGGGTCCCCCAAAACTATCAGCTATCTCGTCATTTAAGTGCATGAAACAGAGTTGTAAGAACTGGTAGAAGATCAAAATTTGGAGACCAGACAGTAGAAGGGAAACTAAACCTGAACTTTAATTAAAGCTGGCAAACAGCCCAGGAATATTCAAAAACCAAACAAAGAAAGCGTCACCTGGTTGCTATAGTACAGGAAAATAAGTGAGGCACAACTACAGAATAAGACCAAATCAAACACAGGTGGTGGCATTTCAGGAGGACGTCGGGAGGAGCATGTCTATATTCACATCTGTGCTGATGAGACACAGGTGGCATCGATTAGGTTCAGATAGGTAAGGGAGGTAAACCAGATATCACATACCCCATGTATGTGCTTTAAATGTAAACAGGAGTTGAAGAAAATACTAACACGACACAAAACAAGAACTTGACGAAAGCGACACAAAACGAGAAGAAAAACTAGAATGAAAACCAAAACTAAAACCACAGACTAAGAACCAAAAAGGACCGAAACCAAAGCCACAAACCATGACAGATACTGCCTGATAAATGACATCAGGAAAGGGGTTTTTATCCTTTATTTGGTTAATGTGTGGCCCCAGCATCATTTCACATTTATATATGCAACGACTGACAATATATGCAATATATGCAATGATCGTGCCCCTTGTGGGACTATTATCAAATATCTTTTAGCATTTAATTATTTATTTTGTTTATTTACTAATCTAATCTGTGTATTTGTGCTGTCTGATTCAATTTAAGCACCAAAAATAGTTGGGTTGAAAAGAAAATGACGGTTTGAGTTGAAACACTGTCAGATTAGAGCGCTCTTCTTCCACCTGCAACAAGCTTCTCCTCCATTTTATGAGTTAGAAGTGTGACAGCGCCCTCCTACAGTCACAGCACCACTTTCTTTCTCAAACATGTCAGATTTTGACATTTCACAACCCTCAGGAAACAGCATTGCTTTTCTTTTGAGCAGATGCTGAACAAGGCACTGTATTTAGAAGGTGCTCGGCTAAATGTACCAAACCAAAAGCTTCGTCTGCTGCTGGTTGTGACTGTCAGAGGTGACCACTGCCAGACAAATTTAAAACAACTCCTTGGCTGTGACTTTGACACTACATATGCACACACTCAGAAAACCCGCAGAGAAACAGATGCAAGGCCTTTAGCACAAACAAACAGAGAGAAAACACTGGTTGCCATTGGTTACTCGGCCTGTGACACACCAAATACAACGTTCTGAGCTACAATGACATGACAGGAACTGAGTGTTCAGATAACATTTTCCTGTTCACACTTGACTCATTTAAGGGGGAAATCAGATAGACATCTGTATACTGGAATTAAAAATGAACTCATGCAAACAGCTTTTGAGTTCAAAAAGCAATTTCACCAAAATTAACAGAGTAAGAAAAATGTGCCTCCTGTTGAAATTGTAGGGTTTAACCATGTAATACTTACATAAAGGAAACATTTTGATCATAATTGTGGGGTAAACATTAGTAAAAACCTCAAATAAACTAGAGCATCCAGTTCAGGCTTGAGGATGTCCTGATGTCACAGAGGTGCGACATCCTGCACAGGTCCAGTCCATCACTGGGCAAATAAATAAATCATATTACAGCTGAGCAGCACAGTGAATTAGTGGTCAGCACTGTTGCCTCACAGCAAGAAGGTTCCTGGTTCGATTCCCGGCCCGGTGGGTCTTTCTGTGTGGAGTTTGCATGTTCTCCCCGTGCTTGCGTGGGTTCTCTCCGGGTACTCCGGAGCTTCCTCCCACAGTCCAAACACATGCGTGGTAGTTTAATTGATCACACTAAATTGCCTGTAAATGTGGGCATGCATGATTATTTCTGTACGTGGCCTTCTGATGGACCTGTCCAGGGTGGACCCCTGCGTGTACCCCTGCCTTTCGCCTGTAATGAGTCAGGATAGGCTCTTACAGACACACATGACCATGCAAGGGACTAAGCGGGTATCGGAAACGGATGGATGGATATTACAGCTAAAAACAGAGTGTGAAAACTTAGTATAGCTCATGATGCACCAGCTTGTATAGTCACTTTTAGTAATTGCTTTCTGTAAGATGTTATCAGTCTATTTTTGCATGTTCTTCTCTATAATGCTGCTAAATTTGGTGGAGATTTCCTAGTATTTGCTTATGCACAGCTCTCCTACGCTCTCAGCACCCAACTTCAAGAAGCTCAATTGAACATTGGTTTTTAAAGGGGACATATGACAAACAACACTTCTTCTGCACTTTAAATCATTTATTTAGGTTCTTGAAGTGATCACCAACTCAGACAATGTTTTATATAACACAAATCCGTCCATTTTTTTTTCTTATCCGATGAGCCATTTACCTTTGCAGGGTACGGTGACACCACAGAGATCAACTCAATCTCCACCCAACAACCATCATGCTGCAGCCGTACCCTGGAATTGGGTACCACAAAGCTTTAACACTAATTTTAAAAGAAGAAAATATAGGTAAATGGCTGACTCCACCCCCTGAAACCAGCTGACGTAGCAGAAGACAAGGCCTTTGTACCGTAGCTGTATGGTATTTTGACCAGAACATGGCACAGACTTTTGGAGAAGTTCATAACTTGTCTCCTTTAACATATAATAATATATTGTCTTATCTGGAATAAACTCACTAATTGCATTTTTGCTGTCCATGTAAACATAGCCAGTAATGTTCTAAAGATCTAATGAGACTTGCCCTTGGGGGATTTTTACAACTAGGTTTGTGATCTGTTTTTGGCATAAAAATATTGCTAACTGCAGCTTTAATAATCTCCTCCTCAGGACAAACCATAAATATGAATGATTCTGCAGTGAAAACCAGCTCCTACAACTGCCAACTGACCTCAGCATGACCCACATCAATTCATAGAAATCAACAGCACCCACGGCATTCAAACTCAGTAACATATCATCAACTACCAAATATGTTGACAAAAATAATTGAAGCCCTCAGCTGCCTCCTGCCTTTTTTCTTGTGTGCACAACTCTGGTTGCAGCCAGCCCCCTGGATGTTTTCAGTCTGGATACTTGCCACCTCAGTCTGCTAAATCATGCCATGCACTGCAGTCCACTCAGGCTGTCAAAGGCGCTCTGAATCCTCTCAGTTAGGAGTGTCGCCAAAACAGCCGTGTTTTCATACCACTGCTTCTGCAAATGCAACTTAGTCCGTACGCCAATGTATTAATATCAGCTCCCGGTTTGAGGGAGGAACAGAAACTAATGTGAAAATGCAAAAGGCCGTTAGGTGATGCTGCATTTAAGGGCTGGAAACTTTCCACGTTTACAGCAAAACAAAAATCACATTTATTTATATTCTTTCAAATAATTTTTAATGTTCTTATAATTTGTGCTGAAATAGATAATTTACTCATCTTAGACAAAATGGTTCCGATTATAATTTATGTATTAGGTATGAAAATAGAAAAGGCCACAGAAGATTGAATTGCAGATGGGATTTGAGGCTGCGAATGAACTTGTGTGGCTTTAAAGTATCTATTAAGTATTAATTTAGCCGGCCCTTTTTTAGCTTTATGGAGGACAGCATTCAGAAAAAGCTGTTAAATCTAAGATCTTGTTGAAATAAACCCACTGAAGCTTGTGTCCACGTGTGACATTTATTTATTTAGTAATTCAGCACAGTGGGAACATTGATTATTTATTATATTACAGTGCGTTAAGTTTATCAGGTGCTTTTTTTAATGTAATGTGACTTACATCAGAGGAGAACTATCAAACGACAATAAATGCAGTAAACGGCAGAGTAAGTGCAGTTAAGAGAGCATTCAGGTGTGGGGATAAAGTTGTTTAGGGTAGGAGGTGCTCTTGGAGGAGCGTTTTCAAGAGCTTCTAGAGCGTGGAGAAGGACTACTGCCGTTGTAGCCACTGGTACCTTGTTCCTCCACTGATGGAGGAGAACAATCTCGATTGACCTCTCTTCACCTCATGAGCAGAGAGGCCAGTTGATCCTCTTCGAATGAACTCAGCACCCACAAAGGGCCATAAGTCTTTACGAGTGAGTTCAGATAAGCAGGTGTGGACCCCAAAGTCACTTTGTCAGCGAGTGTCAGAGACTTCTGTTTGATTCGAGCAGCCAGAGGTAGCCAGTGAAGGTCAATGAACATGTGCCTATTAGGGCTGATTAAAGATCAAGCACGCTGCTCCGTTCTGGACCTTTTATAGAGGTTTTACTACGCGAGCTGGCAGGCCAGCGAGGAGGGTTGCAGTAGTCAAGGTGGGATGAAAGCATGGCCTGCACCAGGAGTATTCATCATACTTTCCTGTGTCAGTAGCTTAGAAACCATCCACTAGCTCTTTGTGTCCTCATACAGGCAAAAATGTTTAGTCGCTTTTACGACGATGTCCTGAAAAAGTCCTGTTTAGTCTCTAATTCTTGAGCGAAATTCATCATTTTTGTGTAATAAAACACTGTCAGTGATATGAAGTTGTTGCAAGAGAGAACCAGGCAAGAGTCCAGTTAGTTTGGTTTTCTTTTGCAGATAACATCAACAGAAGACCGCGACAGTTAAACAACACTTCCTTAAAGTAAGCAAATATTCCTTCAAACGAATTTAAAGTGAAATTTTAAAGGAAGGAAAAAATGTTTTCATTGCCTCGAGAAGTATTTGTTACCTATTTGTTTCTCCATATACTTGTTGCCAAGTGTGGTCTCTTTAAAATAAGTTCCAGTACTTCAACATATTCAAGACAGACTTCGGACTAAACCGGATTTAGCCCCTCCAACAAGAAATGAAGTTGGTGTGGATGCATCGGTTTTGTGTCCGGGCTTTGCAGATCCATCCTTAAACCCTTAAAACCGCTGACAGACTCATTTGCTTTAATACCAAACATATTTGATATTAAGGAGTTAAAAGTCTTGAATCTGTCCCCTTCAAAAGATTCAGTGTTGACGGCATATTTTCAACTATTCTAACCTTACTTTAGTTTTTCTTCAATGCAAAGTCCGTTTACTTCCCTGTGAGATGAAATGAGCCGGAAGGTGCATTGAAAAGACATCTGTGAGACGCGAATCGGCCTGATTTTGCGTTCTGAGCCTCACATTAGTCACACTTACGCTACAAAGCAGTCTGACTTCCTACCAGGGCGCTTTCTCTGCTCCCTCCTAAGCTTACGGAAAACAGTCGACGCCCACACAATGACCAGTACTGTCTCCGTCTTGCAGAAACACTGTGTGTCACGGGTCGGTCGCTCTTTGTCGTCTTTGTTAACGGTGAATGTTAGAGGGCTTTCAGCTGGCATCAATGCAGCTTCATGCAGCCGTATTGGATGTTCTCAGTCGTTTGCAACAACATATGAGAATAGTTGATTGTTTTAACTAAACTGCCCACATTTCTCTGCTGAATTGAGTTTGCTGCATCACACTGTTCTGTCCTGCTTCTTGATCAAAGTTATTTTATTTGCAGTTTGCACTAACTTGCCTTTTATAAAGTTGCATTATGAGTAGCGATGACTCATGTTGTCATTGTGCACAAGCTCATGTGGAAGAGGTTAGTTTGTGGTAGAGTTGTTAGTCTACAGTTTTATTCATGTCATACAGCTACGGTTATTTCACATTAACTTTATTTCATTTTTTAAGCTAAATTATTACTGTCAACACAAATGGTTGTCGGACCCAAAATGAAGAAAAAAAAATAATTATCAGTCAGTATCAGCAAATATCAGCAGCTGGTATTGGCAAATATTGGTCACAGCCAATTGATTCTGTGCTTGGGAGTGTCTGAGGAAAAAAAAAATGAAAAAAGTTCGACATAACGCAGTCCTGTATGTTTAAAAACTCAGGTTTGCAGAGCAGGCGTTGGAGAATTCAGCGTTCCCATCTTTATTTCACCCTGTTCACATGTTGCTGTATTTGTCTTCTTCTGAAATGTGCAGCACAAAGCTGTAAGTAAACTCTGGAAATAACTTCAGCCCACGTACATGGCGAAAACTAATTTCTAGGAAAGTAAAATATTTAGATGATTATTTTAGACTAATTTGCTAGTTGTTAAGAGTTTTTTCAAGGAATCTTTTTTTACCCCACTGTCAGAGATATTTTGCTTAAATTAAGACAATTTTGACTAGATTTAGGAATATTAGGCTCATTTGTAGTGGGGTTGTTTTTGCAGCATATGAGAGGGGAGGGGCTCAGTTAGTTTAGCTCCACCCCCTGTGTTGTTTAATTGGTTTCCTGTAGTATTTTGACTGAAACCTGTCGGAGACCGTTCATTAAGACATCAGGAAGTGTCAAAAATGACTCTTTTTAAAACTGAACCTGCAGCTGACTCATGGCTGGGTAATGCATCAACTGCAAGGGCATGCGGATGTAAATTAGCCTGCAGTGTGTTCATTCATCTCCATAAAACATTCACTTTAATGTGACGTCCATTTTTTTCCTCAATTTGTCATGGCAAATTATCCTTCAGTGAAAGAGTCAGACAAGGTTTTCTGGGGCATCTCATGCAACATCACTGACTGTTTTCACTTTATACCAATCTTTGTTTTTCACCTTTATGAGCTTGATGGTAAAAGTTAATCATGACATGCTCCTCAGACTCGGTAATTTCTCGTTAGTCCTAAAGGTGGCCATTTTGAGCGGGCCTGTGTATTGTACATGCACGATAAACTGTAATGAAGTACGCATCAAAAACCACAAAGCCAAAATGGACCCTTAGCAGAGTTGGAGATGCTGCAGGATGGCTGTATTAGTCCCCTCCGTCATTCTGAAGACACTCTTCCCAAACTGTTGTGACAGCCGGCTCTATCTTCTGCCCCATTACAGGCTCCTGCCAAGAGCCTCCCCCTCCCAACCTCTCCCAACCCCTCCCAACGTGCACCCCGGCTTCAGAAGCATGCTGTTAAGACAGGAGACTTCACAAGCTATCAAGCACTCGGTTTGTGTGTACTTTCAAAGGGATTGGGATCTCGCCTCTGCATCTTTCATCACAGCCACCGCAGAATTTAAATGAGCCTGGCAGGCTGGCCATGTTTAAGGTTCAGGACTGGAGAAAAACTGCTGTATACCCAAGACTACATGTTCATCTCTGATCCAGCAACCTGCAGAACAAAAACCGGCATACCTGTGGTGGTATTATTATGTAACTGGGCATGCCAAACAAAGAAAAAAACCACAGAAATATGACAAATGTGCACAAATGGCTCACTTTTAACACACTGCATCACTGGTTTGACACCAACTTATTGTTAAAGCAGGTTTAAATAAGCTAATACACACTGTTGTCAAAGCCATAGATGTTTTTAATATTCTGGAATCAGTCATAAGAAGGAGGTTTGTGTTTGCATGTTATTGATCATACAAAAGCCTCCCTTTTCAGTCCTGCTTTAAGCTCACAGATGGAACAAAGAAAGGCTGATTATGCTGAACGGCTGCTCAGAGTCAGTACAGGGATGAGGAACTATGAATCATAGTTCAACTGAAACATTCGCACAAGGAATTATCCTATTCTGGCTATAAAACTATCTGCATCAGTGATTTGGCATCTGCTCGTCATTTATGTGAAAAAAACTCCCACCATCTTTTTAACATTTTTAAGACATGAAACTTTTAATAAGTTGTCACCTATAAAACAGAACTACACTATAAAAGCGTCGTCTTAGCGGCCTGTCACACCTTGAAAACATCAAAGAACCCTACCAAGACGTCTCCCGGCAGGGAGTATCTATCATCACTAACACCTCACGCTCTGATGGAGATGATCCAGGTTCACACCTCTCAGACAGCATCAGTGGCATCAGCGGACGCGTCCATGGCCTCCACGGAGTTGCACCATCAGCCGGTCATACATACCAAACCACCGTCGCCTCCTGCTTGTCCAGATTCTTCTCCTCTGTTCACCTCTTCTTCTCCTGACTCTATTGACTCTAACTGGTACAGCGTCAAACTGACGAGGTCATGCTGATGTTGGACAGCTAGTACGTACTCTCGTCTCGCCGGACTCTCGCCTTGCTGGATCCTCTATCTCTTGCATGGACATCTGCTCACCATAGAGTCTTAAGGTGAGCGCTGATGGGTTCCATCTGCAAACTGTATTTCTATAAACGCTGCTAATGCGCCATTATACGGCTGCTGTAAGTTGGAAACTCGTTCAGTAAGTTCTGTAGTCGTCCAGGACACAGCAAATGTCTTCATATGTCAATTTGCATTGGAGATAAGTTCAATACAAGTTGCACTTAGATTCAAAGCACATTACTCAAAGGTTGTAAATATGTTTTAGGTGCGCAAGACATCTCAACGTATTTCAACTTATGAGTATCCATTCATCCATCCATCCATCCATCCATCCATCCATCCATCCATCCATCCATCCATCCATCCATCCATCCATCCATCCATCTTCTTCCGCTTATCCGGGGCTGGGTCGCGGGGGCAGAAGTCTAAGCAGGGATGCCCAGACCTCCCTCACCCCTGACACTTCCTCCAGCTCTTCCGGGGGAAGCCCGAGGTGTTCCCAAGCACACACTTATGAGTAACGAACAAGTAATAGGCGCGATCGTGTGTCATTGATAGCGTAACTTCTTGTGAAAGTGTCATAGGTCCTTCAGAAGCTCAGAATACTGAGAAATACTGTTTTCAATTTTTTTCTGTCAGTAAGTAAATCATCACCATCATCATCATCATCATCATCATCATCAGAGCAAGAATCAGACAGTTTTTTGATCCTCGAGGGGAAAATATTGATGACTGGGTTTCTAGAGTATGTTGTAAAAGTTTTTCAACTCTGAGTGGAAAACAAGAAATAAGGCAATTTTTACAGCCAGTAAGGAGAGAAAACAAAGAAAAACAAGAATAGTGGAAACATCTAATGGAAACGACTAATACTTGAAACAGCATCACCCCACTAAGGATGTCCAATGCTATGAACCTAAGACACTAAGCATAAAGCTGGCGGGGCAGCCTACACAGCCTACACACCCTACACAGCCTCCGCCTCTGCCATCATTCATTGTTGGTGATGTTACAGTTTGTGATGGATTCTATTAACGTAAATAAACACTCACTTGCCGTATTTGTACTTTTTGTACAAAGTTAGTTTATTTTCAAAAGGCATAAACTGGCTAAGGTCCATGTGACTTACCTTTACGTATGCGGCGTGCGAATGAAGGTTGTCTCAACCTACAAAGATCTTAGTACTCCTACCAGAAGTGATGACGGCTGCTTTAACCGAGTTACCGCCCACATTTCCTTTATCATGAATTCAAAACAAAATGCAGCATATTTTCCTTGTTATGTGTGTAATTGCTCCTCCTTTTTGTTCGAGGTTGAAGCCGAACTGTTGATGGCACCAAAGATGGACCGTCGTTCTCTTTTAAACAAAAACATAGCAAACAACGCCAACAAGATGGCGAGCATCGAGTGCGCAGTGTCCCATGCTACTTTTAGGTTTTTTACCATGACGACAACTTCTGCAAACACCTTGTGGTTCTTGAACTACTAAGACATTTCAACAGAGCTGGGCTCATTTTATCGAGCACATCATTTTAATAAACATTGACACAATTTCCTGAGGCCTGAATGACTCCTCTGTGGTGGCGGAAAAGCTCGGGAAGCTGGGTACTGCCACTCTGATCCAGGTGAGGGATGTATCAGAACCCCGGAAATCTGAACAGAGTGTTGTAAATTAACTTGCTGATTTTAGCAGCTCCAAATAAAATGTCAGGATTCACAGTTTATGAACTGATTTGAGCGCTTCAGCACAAAAAAGTGATGTTTTATTCACAATGCGACCTATTTAGAGGTTGAACAAATGATAAATATAATGACAACTATACAGACATATTTGTGTGCACTTTGTAACATTCAGAGGTTCACTCAACACATTTCTTTTTCACATTCTACATAAAGTGAGTCATATCTAAGCAGCCAAATGATATGAAGTGATCAAACTTGTTGTTGGATGAATTCCTCTGCAGATGTTCCAGCTACACAGATAAAAACCTTCATAGACACAACAACGATGGGAGTTCGGATGAATGAGTCTACAACTCAAAGACCTTGGCTTGAGATCTGGGCTCTTTATGTATTCGCATTTATTCACATGTATTCACATTTCACATTTAAGTCAGAGCATCTGACAGTAAATACTATATTACTTTTCCTTAAATTGCTTTGGTTCCTCTATTCAATTCTGTTTTTCTCCCGACAGTTTTGTGCATTTGTTTGCCTTTATTGTAATGTGATATGGTTGTAAATGTGTGCTTTTATAGCAAAACACAGGTACAATTTATTCAGTGTCCTCATAAGCTCACTTTGATCCAATCAAGTTTTACTGGCTGCAAACTTGACAATTGTTTCACTTATGAGAGAAAGTAAAACCACTTCCCAACCAGCGACAATGAAGAACAGACGGTGCTGGAACCTCGTACAAGATCCCAGACACACACTTCTGTGATGGGTTATTATATTTGGGATAAGTGTAATTACTGCCTATCTGCTTCCTGGAGCAGTGCCCAACTCCAGCAAGACCACTGCAAATAATCCCCCCATGTCAGGTAAGGATCTTGGTTCCATTTCGCCACCAGAGCCACCTGAGGATTGTTCCTGAGCAGAATAAGTCCTTTCTCTTTGTTTTGCTGTCAGCTTGGCTTCAGAGGCCTCTATCTCTTGTGTCAATCAATAGCACTGCGGCTTTAAGCCCACCACTAGCAGCTCTGCTCTCCCAGCAACCCACACCATCCTCCCTTCCATCTGTCTGCACTGGTCCCTGAGGTCCCCAGCTTCGAGCCGGAGCCAGATATGGTCCAACATCAATCAATATCTCTGCAGGGCCGTGCTGGTGAGCAGAGCAGGTTCTTTTTAAAGCAGGCTGGAGCCAATTTATGTTTCTGAGAAAGTTCTGGGAATGGAGCAACAAATTCTGACGGGAAATGGCTTTAAAATGCTGCAAGTTGCTTTGCATGTATTAGCTCGTTATCTTCAAAGTGAGGTCATTTTTTAAATGGCACCAGTTTTCATGTTGGTTATTTATATTTATAAAAGCAAAATGTTCATTAAGCATTCCACATGGGATAAAAATAAGGTTACAGAGACAAATACGTCTCTTCAGTCTCGAAGGACTAAGACCTGTCCAGAGTTTACACCACCTCTCCACCAAACATGTCTTTGGTCTGTGGACACAGATCAATACATCTCATGAACCGCTGTGAGACTGTGGTTTCTATAGAACAAATCAAACCTTATAGTCTTATAAGGGTTAGATTGAGCCGTGGCACTTTTTTATATCGGGCAAATTACATATTCTCAAGCATGCAAGAATACAGCCCTACATATGTCCATAACTGCTTCTGATGATGCTCAAACTAAGCCCCTCCTCTCAACTCATCAACTGGCAGCGGCTACTTCTAAGCACCGGGGCGCCGTGGCTCGTTGCAGCCAATCACAGCAGTAAATCACAGGGTGTTTTCAAAGCAATTGTAATGGGTACACTCTTAAACCAAACCTCTGCACATGCTTTGTCTTAATCCCTTTACTGAGCTGCAGATTCTGTTGTTTAGTCAGCCGTTAGTCTGTGAGAGGGAGAATTGCTGAGAGGCAGGTGAATGGAGGTTTGGGAACGTTAGATGCAATTTTTAAACAATGTTAAGCTTTAAAAAATAAAGTAACCTAAACACAAGGTTTTACAGGGTTTTTTTTTTCCAGTGCCTCTTAAAGTAGCTGCTGTGATTAAGTTCAAAATAAAATACAAAGCGAGCTGGTGTGGCCTCTCTTCAGGTTGCCAGGACGATGGAAGTTTCAGCGCAGCATCAGCACAGATTTCATCCCGGCTTGGCGATGGAGGATAACCGGATCGATCGGTAACTAATCAAAATGGGTTATCCTGCCTTTTGTTTTTCTCTCCCAGTGAACCAAAACATTGTAATTTCCCCAAAATGATGCATACATTTATTTCAGTTAAAGTTTGACCTTTCTGGTATACTTGTAAGTAAAGGAGAAAAGAAAAGAAAAGAAAAGAAAAGGAAAGAAAAGAAAAGAAAAGAAAAGAAAAGAGTTCAGTAAATCTTATTTTTCAGTTTTGTCTAACGTTTTTTGTGACAAGAACAAAAGGCAAACCTTCCTTTACCCTGACGCTGTGACCATCTAGAAAAATAAAACCAAAATCAGGGCAATACATCTTTTTTCTTCTTTCACCTGCATCATCTCAAGGTGAAAGTGCAGTATTACTTACACATAACTAAAGTTTATTGTTTTCCAGCATGAATCACCACAGCCTCAAAGGGCAGAGTGAGATCTGATGGTCCTCAAATGACAAAATGTCAAGCCCCGACGGCTTCCAGTGTTCATATGTCTGGACATTTTTACTCGAAAGACTCGAAAGGTAGTTCAATCAATCAGAGGTGGGATTCAAGCAGCGTTCTATAAAAGCCCTTCTTCCTCTTTCGTCTGAGCCCAGAGGAGGTGATATTAACCTTCCTGCTTTCTGGGGACTTTACTGTGATGTTTATTATTCGCTTTACCAGCTGGATGTGAGAGCACAGGAACATGTGAAGAACCTTCCCTGGAATCATCTTGATTCTGTAAACCTGATACAGGACAGCACAGAACGATTTTCTCATGTGTTTAAATGAGCTCAGAAGACATAAAAACAGCTCTCGTTGTGAGGCGCAGCTGCCCACGCGGCGCAGGCATGTGGGCCAACGCTCACCCTGCAGTTTGGCATTTTCCTCTTTTGGAATATCTGCCCTTAATTTCCTGCTACCAGTATATTGAATTGTTTGAAAGTTGTAATCCATGACACCACAGGCTGCTTTTATACCTATATTTGCTGCAAGTTGTTGTACCCTTTCCTATTAGTTTTATGATTTTTGCATAATTATCTTGCTGAAACTGTATTATGAGTGACATTTCAATCTCAGCGCACGCTCAATACATCCTGTGCAGTTCAAAGTCTGCAGACCTTTAAAGTCACTGGAGGAAACATTAAGATTTAAGAATTCATACTCAAACAACTTAACCACCCTTTTAAAGATGCAGGTAAATGGCCTGACTGGCCTGCACAGATGTTGAAATCATTAAATACCTATGGGATGAGCTGGCATGCCATGCATGAGCCAAACATTGTTCATCATAGACTGTAAATGAAGGAATGTTATTAGGAGCGTAACTGGGATGAGATATTAGGCTTGGAATTATGGTGACACTATGGTGGGAATTATGGTGAGCTTGATTTGCTACCAAGATTTGTACCCTGCAGCGATGACCTGAGCGATTTCCAGCAGAGCACAAACTGAAGAAAAGAAATTATGGCTGTGACCTTAAAATGGCACCAGATACGGGGCTCTCTGAGTACACTGATGCATCAGTGAAAAATGGCTTCGGGCTGTGCCTTGACGTCTAATAACACAACTGCTCAGACCACCCCTGATCGCCCAACATCCGTGTTTGACTCAACAAGGACCATGTTAATACAAGAGGCTGAGGGTCAGGGTTAACAAGGCCTGAGAAATGAAACCACGCATCTCTGCTGTATTATGGCATCAATCACACACACAGGGCCTCTAACATACATTTCTGTCTAATCTCTTATTATGTATCACTCTCGTGCGCTTAAAATAACAAGATGGCAACTGTGAAATGCTGAAACAGAGGACTTATAACGCTGCTTCACAAACACTGGGTGGCATCCTCCAATGCTCGGAGTCCTTTCACACCCGCAGGCTTCAGTTCAGACTTCAGACTTTCATGTTAAAATACAAGTTTTAGTTTCATTTGAAGGAATCTTTGATTACTTTGATTACTAGGAAGCATTGTCAAGCTTTTGCAGTCTCCCATCCCTCAAGTATCAGTATGACTCTGATCCCAGTCATCTCTCAAAAAAAACAGTCTTTATTTTATGGCACAATGTCACAGGACAGCGATTAAATTAGCTCACAGAGCAACTGTGGACGTCACAGCAGAGGTGTCCAAGAGACTCAAGAAAATAACTACGGAAAAGGACACAACAAAAAAGCAACGTGTCCTCCACGTCTGTTGGGGATCGTCTGAGCTAAAAATTGCAAAGGTTCCTTTGTGCTGCTTTAAAACAAACTCGATGCAGTTTGTTTGGTCTGGTGTGAAGAGAGTAATGATCCTCAGGTGCAGACCAGAACCCGCGAGACCCCCAGGTTGTCCTGCCGTGACTCATTCAGGAGCTGTCCTCCTAGTGAGGAAACATACTGAACCAAAATGAGACCAAAAGCCTCAAATCACATCATTTGTGGACTTTTGGAAATATCTTCTGCTGACAAGCATGTCACAGGTCCGTATGACTGACGAGCAGTATCCTGGACGTCTTGCTCTGCCCCTTTGGCAACTCTGGTATTTCACAAAGTTCTTCTTCCTACAATTCTTTTTTTTAAAGTGCATTACTTGGTAAGAGTGCTAAGTATAAGCAGTGTTAAGAATCACCATGATGACAACCAACCCACAAAGGTTTGTGGTGTAATAAAGGAAGCAGCACATCGGTATTTTCCATAACACAGCACCTCCTTCCTGTTTTACACTTCTTTTACCTTACAGCAGCCACAAGTGGGACATTTAGAGTTTATGACTGTACCAAACCAAAGGGAAAATGTTGCAAGGTTACAATCACGTGTCCAAAATTTGAAGGAAGCCTTATATCAGTCTAACGCACTCATTGTTAACAGAGTAAAACACAGGAGGTTTTAAAAATCTGGGTTTAAGTCTGATAAACACCACTCCGATTCATAGGTTGTGGGATCAACTGTTGTGGAAGGAAAAGTTGGAATAGTCGGCCGTAACCTGCAAGTGTACCAGCAGATGTCACTAAAGCCCACAAGCATCCAGCAGGAAGCTGGATTAAAAGACTTGTTCCCTGCGGGGCGACGGAACAAAATGTCCGATGGATGAGCTTTACCTGAGTCATGTGATGCGTGTGTTCAACCTCCCGTGTGGTTTCCAGCAGAGCTAACAGCGAAGAAGAGAAATGAAGGCTGTGAGCGCCGAAATGGCTGCAGAAACAAGGCTCCTTTAAGAAAACTGGCTTTGGGCTGCATCTATTTCTCTCCAACTTAACAGAGCTGCAGACTCAGACATCCACCCCACACTTGTTTACCCCTTTATGTCTGTCTGTCTGACTGTCTGGCGGAGCTGACCCCCTGAGCGCTGCCTCTCAACAACCCCTTTGACACTAGCGTGTCTGCAGCTACCAGTGGAGTGAAATTGGACATGGCGGGTGTCCGCTGTCCCACGCCAAAACAGAGGAGACGGTGAGAGTTATACAGAGAGGGCAGACCTGTAGTCAGCAGCACTGGCTGGCAGGCCAGACGAGGACACGGGACCAAGTTGACTCTAAACTCCAAGTAACCCCAAAAACAGCCACGGGCACTGAGGACGCACATTATCCAGCGCCGCGCAGGCCACTGAGGAAATGGGACACAACAGTCTAGACTGCTTCTAATCAACTGTGATGTAGACGCAAAAGCAGAAAAGCCATTTCAGCCCCACACACTTTCTTCTGGGTTAGTAATGAGAAATATGGGAAATTATTACAGTCTAAATACAAAAAAAACAGAAACAACCAAAAAAAAATCTGAAAATGAATAGAATATTTTATATATATATATATATATATATATATATATATATATATATATATATATATATATATATATATATATATATATATATATATATATATATATATGTGTGTGTGTGTGTGTGTGTGTTTCTACTGTTCCTCATGTACAAAACATGCCTGTCCAGCACCTCCTCAGCATCTCACACTACCCACACGTCACTAAGTATTTCTGACAGGCCGCTGATTACGTCTCGCACCACAGGAACAAAAAAAAAGTCCAGTGAAAGATATTCTTGTAATTTTGCTCTCTTCCTCGGTGTCTCACCGCTGATGGGAGCTGACAGAACTGGGGCTGCAACACAAACGCAAGGAAGCCGAACACCTACAAGTCCCATCTCTGTTGTACCATCTCATTACTTTCAGAGCCCGGACTGTTTAAGATTCACATAAAGAGCAGCGTTGGTACAGTTTCTGAAGCTCGGCTAGTCCTTCAGGTTTTAGGAGTGTTTTTAGAGGGGGAGGAGAAGATGCTGACGGTTGCTGACTGCCGTTCATCATTCAGGCTGGTGAATACAAATGATATATCTATGTGTGCCAACGGCCCAACCAGCAGACAGGACTGATCTGATATAACATGGTTATTCATTTTATTTTTGTGCTAAAATCCCAGAATTTAAATCAAACCATCTTAACAAGTTGCATGGTAACTTCACCATGGCAACAGAGTAAAAATGGCCATGCTGTTCACTGAATATCTGTGAAAAAAAAGCATAATCTGGATTTGTACAGTCACATCAGTGTTTATGGCAGGTTTTATATGGAGGTAGTTAAACATACTACGGCTAAAATTTAAAATACTACCGAAAAGGTCTCCAGATGAGCAAACTCAGACCTTACCTAACGCTGAGGCTTCCAGTCGATTCCCAAACACATTGGTCAGGGACAGTCCCATTGTTAAGTTCATCGTGTCTTCAGTTTTTATATTTGTGTTTTATTCTATTCAGACATGAGGTTTTACAAACCTTTTAGAAGTGTCGACGGAACTTTCCATCATCCTCAGATCAGTTTTAATTGCCACATTTAGTCAGAACCAGCACATCATTTAAAAACACATACTAAAGGGTTTTTAAAGGGTCATTCATAAAGTCTTAGACTTAAACGCCGAGAGGGAGTCAGCGTTTCAGACCAGCAGCTGCTTCCTCAGGAAAGAAGCCTGGGCAGTAAAAACTCTGCCTCTCGTTCTGGACTTTGAGTAAACCAGCAAACTTAGAGCGAGGCGCTCTCGCTGATATGGAACGAGATGATGAGGGGCTTCATGTGTCAACAGTGGACCAATGTGGCAGGCTAGAACGAGAGAAATGCGACTTCTCGTGGCAGCGCCGGTCAGACGTCTGACAGCAGTGTTTTGGATCAACTGAGGCATTTTCAGAAAATATACACATAAAAAAGACAAGAACATGTGTACATGAACATGTGATTACATCAGCGTGCATGTATACAAGAGACCCACAGACTGGCTGTGCTGCAGAGGCTTGAAAAATCTTTTTTTTAGGAAAAACGAGTTGCCTACCTGATTGCGTCATGGCCATTGTGTGCTTCTCACCTTTCTTCACGGACTTTACCGCCAGGATTGGCGTTACCTTGAATAAAGATCACCCCCCACAGCTCCAGATATTTAGCTTGTTTAATATCGGTACTGGCACGATGATGCAGCGGTGAGCGTCTTCGATAAGTCTTTGAGTTGTTCACACATAACGATCAAGATCCGTCTCCCAGCTGCCTTCCGATTTGCAGTTCTGCCACTGAAAAACTGTTTCTAAAACTATGTAAGCTCAAAGATGCTTTTAAATGACCTCATAATAAAAAATGTATGTATTTATTGCATATGAAGCATCTCAGTACAAAGTACTGATTACTGCTGGTTTACTATTACAGGCTGAGGATGGCTTGTTTTCTACAAAAGTCTAAGAACAAAAAAAAAAACCAGGTCCTAGTGGAATAAAAGTACTCAAACAAATATAACCTGTTGCTGATTAAATGTCACCAATTCTGCATTATGATGTGCATTATGTGAATGAATCCATATTCCAGCCTCCTCCGTTAGACAATCCCATTTCACTCACAGTTAATGTAAAACCCGTAAATTCGGTCGTGTTTTCCAGACACGCCTGATTTTTAGAGAGGCTGCACTTTGCTCAGTAACACTGAAACAAAATGAAGTGTTGACTCCTGCTACTCCGTAAGCTTTTCTATCACAGCTTGTACCAGTGTCCAGCTAAGCCAGGAATGAAACTTTATTGGCAATTAAAACCCCATAACTGTCAAAATGTTATTGCCATCTGCTCCGTTTTCAGAATGAAATCAGCTTCCTTCACAGACAAGGGGACAGGTTGTAGGATTGTCCCTCTATCTGCCCTCGCCACATGATTAAACATCCACCAGGACCACTGAGTGGATTTGGGATTCAGCGGAGAGTAAAGCTGAGATTGCTAAGATCATTCCCGCCCCACCGGAGTACATATCAGATAATGTTGTCGCTTTCAGTTTGAACTGCAATTTCCTGGAAGACGAGCTGCAACGTGACAGATGGCGCTAACGGTGAAAGAGCTGGCGAGTACGGGGACATGTCGCAAAGCCATCAAACCTCCGGCAGGACTGGGGTGGGCAGGGGCACCACGGACCGATTCAATCGTCTCGCACTCGCTGCAGACACACTGACTGAACACCCAGGGTTTACTCTGAAGATTACAGGTTCATTTGTGCTACTTTTGTTAGATAAAGGTACACTCATCTGAGTAGAAAACCATTAAATCCAGTGTTGTATTAATTACTTCTACTTGTATTTGAAAAGTTCATTTATAGGTAGGTTTTTTGCCACAAGGGGGCGATAAACACAAGTTTCCACAAAGAAAGAGCCAGAGGAGGAGGAAAATCCGAAAAAACAGAGCTGAAGTACAATCTCAGAGGTTACGACCTCGGTGTCGACAGCTCAAAAAGATATATCTGTGAGTGTGTTCATCTCATCAAAACATGCAAAAAACAAAGGCCATCAGAAATAAACTGTGAGGCTGCAGTGTCCAAATTCCTCATCACACAGCCTCCATCTTCTTTGTAAACCATCGGCTGTACTTTGACTCCACTTCAGCACTAAAATAAACACTAAAAAGAAGTTTACAGTCATTTAATATATTGCCATCCTTCCTTGAACAGGAAATTGAAACCTCCAACTTCCTCATTCTGAACAGATCAGCACGCTGCTCTGGCAGACATGGAAAGGCCATCAGGCAGAGGCCACATGCAGTCTGAAAGCCCCATCAAGTTTAAAACATACAAATGTAAACTCCTTTCTTTTTTTATACCGCTGCTTTCCGTGGAAAATTAAACAGTGAACTGGTGTTTAACGTTTAAGCGTACATGCATCTGTGAGCTGCTCTGTCAAACAACAGAAAACAGCTGGCTGAAAAGTGAGGCTACTTTCCAAGAAATGCACCTCCTCCTTCACACTCCAATTCCTGCAGTAGAAATCAAGAGCCGTTACTAAAAAACAGATTCATAATCTTCTTAACTAGATGAATTGTCTGAGAACAAGAGCAGGCGCGGGCTAATGAATTCCAACACTCGTTGGCATATTACCTGATTATGACAGTGTTAAAGATTGAATTAGATAAGACATTTAGGAACAAAAACTGGTGTCAGTAAGTCGAGCTCTGCTCTTGTCAGTCCACTAAAGGAAACAATAAAGAAATATAACCTCTCAACATGCGAATGGTTGCAGAGGTGGAAATGTGGCTTTGGACGGCATAACAAAGGATGAAGAGCAGCAGTGGCGGCGGCGGCGATGGCGGCGGCGGCAGAGCCTTGATGGCTAAAATCCACCACCAACATCAGGGAGACAGGATCCAGAGTCAGACAAGGATGTGATGGGCTTGCCGTGAGAGTTCGGACCATCCCAAACAGAGTCCACAAATAGCAGCCTCTCCCTGCAGCAGTTGTGGCAGGATTGTTTGCAAATTCATGTAAAATCTGGCAAATAGCGCAGAAGCTGTACTTCTGTAACGCGGTGTGCACGTTCACTTTCATCTTCTCAGACGCGTGTTGAGCTTTTGTCCATCACAACGTTGCACAGTTGTTCCTGTCAGCGCTGGCTGGTGGCCCGATTCCTACCATTCATTGTCAGATCCAGCCCCACTGCCCTGCAGCCCCGCAGCCCCGCAGCCCCGCCGGCCCGCAGCCCCGCAGCCCCGCAGCCCCGCAGCCCCGCAGCCCCGCAGCCCGACCGCCCTGCAGCCCGACCGCCCCGCTGCCCGACCACCCTGCAGCCCGACCGCCCTGCAGCCCCGCAGCCCCGCCGCCCGACCGCCCTGCAGCCCGACCGCCCCGCTGCCCGACCACCCTGCAGCCCGACCGCCCTGCAGCCCCGCAGCCCCGCAGCCCCGCAGCCCGACCGCCCTGCAGCCCCGCAGCCCCGCAGCCCCGCAGCCCCGCAGCCCGACCGCCCTGCAGCCCTGCAGCCCCGCTGCCCGACCACCCCACTGCTGAGCTGAACAAGGAGATGCAGGTGCAGAATATCAGTGAATCGGTGAAAAGGCTGCGTTTTGAATTTACGAGACGGTTTTTAGTACTTGGTAAATATTTTTTTACTTATGTGATTTCTCACATCGTACTTTTTTGGGCCGTCTTCATTGTTTCTAGCGTTAATTCAGACTTTGTCCTGAAACATGACAATGTTTCCGGGACATAATTCCAAACCTCCTCCTTTGTCCTGACTATAGACCAGTGCAGCACCAATGAATAATTACTTAAATCAATACATTAATTAGAATTACATATAAATAATTATTCATTATTCAGTGGTGCTGGACCAGAGCAGAATCAGCCAGCGGTTGATTTGAAATACGCGATTCATTTACAGTCTGGACAAAGAGAGATGATCGTGTCTTGCTGTGACTGCAGCCTGACTGCTGGAGGTCTGAGCCGCCTGAGAACGCTTTGGTGCTGGGGCGGGCCCACGGTAGCACAGGCTGCTCACTGAGAAGAGTTTAAAAAATACAGGCCTTTACGTTTCAGTCTCCAAACGTCTTCAACAAACACCAACCATCTTAAGTCCAAATTAAGGCTCATGCAGAACTGAGACTTGTTGCAGTTCCTCCACTAGCTGCTAGAGGCCGGCTCCAAAAGCAAGTTAATCTCCACTGACTCCCAAGTTAAAATGTCCAACTTTAGAGCAGAAATAAACATATTTACAGTCTGTTTCAAAATACTCAATCGAATGATTTCACATCCATGATAACTTTGAGAAGGGTGAATTTTTTTTTACCACGCCAGGAGTTACATAAAGCATTACATGTATAATATGGTTGATTGACAGTTGGCTCAGCCAATGGCTAGCCATTATCATTTCCTCATCCATAAATGTTATGCTACTGCGCTTAGCGAAGCAACCACCCGTACGGTTTCTGCTGTAAATGTCTGACGACAGCTCCGCAGATACTTTGGTGGTATCCATCCATCCATCCATCCATCCATCCATCCATCCATCCATCCATCCATCCATCCATCCATCCATCCATCTTCTTCTGCTTATAAGGTTGGGTCGCAGGGGCAGCAGCAGGGAAGCCCAGACTTCCCTCTTCCTGGTCACTTTGTCCAGCTCATCTGGGCGATCCCAAGGCAATCCCAGGCCAGCCAAGAGACATAGTCTCTCCAGCATGTCCTGGGTTTTCCCCAGGGTCTCCTCCATGTGGGACATGCCCAGAAGACCTTACCAGGGAGGCGTCTGGGAAGCATCCTCACCAGATGCCTGAACCACCTCATCTGGGTCCTCTCGATGTGGGGGAATAGCGGCTCTACTCTGAGCTCCTCCCAGATGACCAAACTTCTCACCCTGCCTCTAAGGGAGAGCCCGGACACCCTGCAGAGGAAACTCATTCCCCCGGCTTGTAGTCACTACCCACGGCTCGTGACCGTAGGTGAGTGTAGGAACATAGACCGACTGGTAAATCGAGAGGTTTGCCCTTTGGCTCAGCTCCTTCTTCACTGCGACAGATCGTGGCAGAATCCACAACACTGTCGATGCTGCACCAATCCACTTATCGATCTCCCGCTCCATTCTTCCCTCACTCATGAGCAAGAGAACCGAGATACTTGAACTCTTCAACTTGGGGCAGAATCTGGTCCCTGACCAAAGAGGGCACTCCACCCTTTTCTGACTGAGGACCATGGTCTCGTATTTGGAGGTACTGATTCTCATCCCAGCTGTGAACCGCTCCAGCGAGAGTCACAGGTCTTGGTCTGATGAAACCAGCAGAACCATATCATCTTCTAAAAGATGATTTTAGAAGAAACAGGATTCAAAACAGGTCTTCAGACTTCAGGCTTCGAAACAGGCTTCAAAACTGGTCTTCAGAAACCAATGGGACATGTGGCCTAATGCTTCATCCACTGTTTTAAACAGCCTATAGTCTTCAAGGACATCTGGAAAACAGTCCCTAGATTTGTCGCTAGTTGCTTTTTTGAAAAAAAGTCAATAGACGGGTCAGTAAACTTGTTAAATATAAGTTGGTAACACTGACGTCAGCTCACAACCTACGACTGCTACTCCAGGTAGAAGGTTCCTCCTACTATAAACTGTAATTGTTAATGGTGAAACACACTGAAAGACAATAAATAAATGAATAATGAAATTTGGTGTATAAAAATGTAAAAATCTGATGCTTTCCGTCCAATCCCAATCATTCTGAATCACTTGATTCGCCCTGATTTCCGATCACGTGATCAGATCGAGACATGACTAATAAAAATGCATGATTGCAGTTCACCATTATGTAATATGAATGCTGAATTTTACTAAACAATAGGCTACAATAGTTCATCATTTTTAAGCCGTTATCATAACCACCATAAGCCGATATCTTACCCAAATAGAAAAGACGGTTTGGCCAACATGCTGCTCCTCAACAGCAATTCTGCCAAGTTTGTGCTTGTGTAGCACCACCAGTTTTATGTATCATTTAATACAATAAAATCGCACAGAAGAGGTGAAAATGAGATATCAGATATGTATAATCACATCACGTACTGAAAGTGTCAGCCGCGACTGGATCTGCAGCTTCGTTGATTCCTCTACACCTTCTTTCCTGAGTCAATCAGCAGCCACATGCCTCCCGTCCTGCTTCGTCTCCTCTGCTCCAAGTTAACAAGCTTCTGTCTCCATGTCCTGCATCCCAATGCCGTGATTAAGACCGGTGCAGAGCATGTAATTGATCTTGCAAATACTTTTTTTGTTGTTTGTCAGATAGTTACATTGCTGCATGGATGAAATGCCAAAACGAAAAAAAAAGACAGAAAGGAGGCACTTATTGTCTGTGGCACACACAAACACAGCATCCTCCTCTCGACTCCGTCTGACACACACATTTGAATGCAGGCAGGTTTTCCACACACCTTCTAATTGCTGCCATCTTATTTTGGCCATGTTATTTATCCCTGTCATCCATGTCATCGTTATGTTCCTGCTCTCCTCTCTCACACACACATGAACGCTCCCTGAGCAGCTGTAACGGATGGATCACCGTGGCAACCTCAGTTGCTGTTTGTCTTTGTCCAGCGAGATGAATGAACGCAGTCAGGGATGGATTTATGACCAATCAGCAGCCAGGGAGACAGCACGCGTTACAACGGTCCACTCGTTTACTTGGCAATTCATTTCAAACATCTCACAAGGAGCGGCTCCAAGATTCAGTATGAAGATTAGATTGATTTAGTATGAGGATAAGGATTTTAGGAACATTATAGAACAAAACTTTAATACATACGACTGCAAATCTCCAGGTGTACTCCGACATCACAGTTGCATGGCAAAGCATGAACCAATCAGAGCGCATCATAGGTACTTAAAAAAAAACGTTTTTTTAAGTTGCATTTTTCTTCACCAACCACCAGCAATGTTAACAATGAAAAAAAAACAAAAAAACTCCACATTGTGATATTTACAATATAAAAAAACCTGACAAACCCACAGAGGTTTCAGGCTGCAGCTACACCATCACCTGCACCTAAAAAAGCTCAAAGATGGAAACCTACTGCAGTGGCTTAATAGTATCACAGAAAAAATCTGATGGCAGTTATTTAAATACCTGAGACTCAACGTGGAAGGATGTGGGAACCTCTTCACGACAAGTGCGTGATCATGATCAGATAATCACACAAATGCAATATTCTTTTAAATTAATGTGAAAACAACTGTTTTCTGCTGCTTTTACAGATGTGCAAAGTTGCAGACGTCTATAAGAATAACCAGAACATGGACATGAAATTCTGTTGGGTCGGTGCTGAAACCTTTTTATTGCACTGTCCATGGTTCCAGTATATTTTTAATTCATGAACATTTTCCAGCAGAAAGGTAAGATGCAACATGACTCATGTCCCTGTGCAGCGTCGAGCTTGTGTTGAAGCTCTATTCGTGGCTTTTTTCTTTTTTGGCATGATAAGAACTTTAATGACTGGGGAATTCAAAATTATAGTTACAAATTCTTCCTATCACATGATCAATAAATTATACTGGGAATGATTTCAGCATTTCAGTGCAGCATCAATCTGCTTATAAGCATCCCTGACCGTGGAGCTCCATTCACACACAAACCACCATCCATGCATCACAATTTCTTTTGTTACACAACCGAGAAAAATGGGAGGAGGAAAAAAACACGCCATTTTCGAACAGACCAGGCCACTGCTGCAAGAAGCTGCACATTTAAGCACAACAGTTCAGTTTCCTCTGTAGTAATCCAATAAAAGGACATTTTAACCACTATCCCCCAAATCCCTCTCCTCTCCATCCTATTGATAGGCAAGGTGGCATCTCTCCCATCCACACCCAACACTCAGTGCGCATGCGTGCCGCGGCAAACAAAGGACCAGGCAATTCACTGGCAGAAGATGGCTAATAAAGTTTGACTCGTCGCAGAAATAACGTCCACGTCGACGCAGCAACAACACAAGTCTGCACAAAGAGTCATCTGAACGTCTGTGGGGGGTGGAGGGACGGGAATCAGGTGGATCCTCAGTTCTCCATCATCCCCATCCCACGCACGCTCCCCGAGCCCCCCATCTCCCTCTCCTATCCATCCTGCATCCTCCTCCTCTTATTTTTCGTCTGAGCGCAATAAAAGGGAAATATGATATCAATAATTCATTTGAATTGTGACATAATCGTATTTAGTAACACAGATGTCCGCGTGACTGAATGAGTGAGCGCTCGGATGGTGTCACACCTCCACACAGACTAGAAAAGGGGAGCAGACCGCCTGTAATCTGTCGCTGTGGAACTGTTCAGTGGACGCAAATTATGAGTGATAAAAGGCCCCCACCCGCCCCCACTCAAGAAGAAAACAGCCTTTAGAATAATAAAGATGATCGATTCATAGAGATGAAGCGTTAGTCGCCCTCGTGAAGTCAAATCGCTTATTTTTCACTCCAAAGTGTGAAAAATAAGAATTTGTGTCGGAGCGCGTGTTTGTCCAGACTGTACACACCCCTTTTCTTTCTGAGCTCGGGAACATTTTTTTGCTTAGAAAAAATGGAGGTCGAAGTTAAACTTAAATTGTGATTTTTCTAAATGTTGCGACCGTGTCCCTTTGTTTCTTATCCATCCCCTTCTTTGTTTCATCAAATATTCCGATCTTTTGTCTCTTTTCTTCACCCAGCCGCGCAGCGTGCGCCCACTTCACCAAACACAGAGATGGAAAAACACAAAAGGCATTTAAAAAGCAAATGAACACGACCCAAGTGTGAGCTTCAGAGCGCGTTTTGGTCTGTGCGGAGCAGGTGAGCGCGAGGCTCGGTGCGGCTCTTACCGTGGACGCTGGAGTTGCGGCGCTCCCTCTGCTCTCCTCGCAGTTTCAAGTAATTTTTTTTGCGGCTTCCCCTGCGCGCCCGGCGGCTTGTGCCTGCTTCACGGTACGGCTCGGCTCGGCGATCCTCCGCCTGCGCGTACACGCACCCGTTCGTGCGTGCACGCGCGAGCACTGCGCACGCAGAGCCGAAGCTGAAATTTTCCACAGCAGGATTTTTCAGTAATAGTCTTATTATTTAATAAAAGCGTTATGATGCGCATCTGGTTCGTGTGTCTTTATGGCGAATGATTTTTATGTCATAAAAACAAAAAATTAAAGGACATTTTGTTGCATCTTGTGGCAATATTATTTTCAGCGTTTTAATATACACGAAACAGCCTATTTATAGGAAAGAAAGCTCATGTTTTGAAGAGCGTGTTTGCACCAAAACACAAACATATTGACTTTCCTGTCCATCAGAAATGCTTTTTTTCTTCTTAGATCTGGAATTTCACCCTGGATATGAACACAGCCCGCATTTTCTTCGTTTTTTTCTCCTTTTTTTCAAACCCTCTTCTGTCCTCTTTTTTGCTGCCTTCGTGCGCCCCCTGTCATTCACTGCGCACACGAAGACCTGTTGGTCAGCTGGATGCACTTGTTGATGAACAGACTCGTGCAACTGGCATCTTTACTTCATGAAAATATCAGAAAAAGTTTGATCTATTTAGACTATCAATACACAAATGAAGACCAAAAAACTCTGTGTGCTTGAGCCGATTACGCACAAACAAATGTGTTTATTGTTTATAAACCTTCCGGTGGAAAAGAAAAGGCAAGCGAGCCCCTCTAGACTAAATCATTTAACAAAAGCTAGTTGGAGTCAGTATTTTGTCATCTAGAGTCAGATTTAAGAAACTCGTTCGTGTACATTTGAATTATCTGCTGCTGGGAACATACCTCGAAAAAAAGATCTCTGGAGATACACAATCAAGCAACAGCAGCTAATCTGACCCAGGCTTGAAGAGATAGGCTACAAGCAACGTCAGCTCGTTTAGATATCCATCAGCTCACAGTCAGACAAGCTGTCTATAAATGGAAATAGTTTAGTACTGAAGCTTCTCTTCTTAGAAGTGGCCGTCCAGTCGGGATGCTCCAAAGACCGTGAAGAATCATCTGAAGAGCTGTGAATAACAGCTCTAGTAACAGCAGACACGCTTTATGGCAAAAAAATATGCATCAAAAACAATATATTCTAACGGATTCACTTTATCTTGGTGTTGAACTTATTGAACATTTATATATTGAACATTTAATTTTTTCTGTTAATTTCTGCTTCAAAAAGCATTTTGTTTTGATTTGTAATCATCTGTACTTCTAGGCACAGAGGGAAATGTTGGTAACTGTAGACTACTTGTTCTGGCAAATCATAATTTCATGTAATTAGTTTAAACAAAAATAAAACCAGAGAAGATAGATCCCAACGAATAACAGTGAAAAATACCTGATAAAACCTGTCTGAAATTGCAATAAATGACATTGAACTCGTTTCTTTCCTACTGAAACAGGAGGATGTGTTCTGGATTGCAAGAACGCGTGGAATCCGTGTTGGATGACTGTAATTTAAATGTCTGCAATGCAATACTCGAGGCTCGACACTGGGCGGCGGTGTTGGCGAAGAATTGAGTTCTTTGTTCTTTGAATTGAGCAAAAACAAAAAAACCCACAACACTGCGGCGTGTCTGCTGAAGCTCTTCCTCTGCTTTATGAGTTGTTGTTGTTTAAACTATCATTTCTTTTTAGAGTTGACATACCTCCCCTATTCACTAAGAGTATAAAATGCAAAGCGATTTCCTGTGGTATGTTCACCAATATTTTTGCTATAAAAGTCACTGTTCACACCGACGTTGGTCCCGGTCTGAAGAGGAGAACCTTACATATTTTGCAGTCCAAATAGAAACAGGATTTTTTAATTCCTGAAACATACAAAAGCAGAAAATTCATCTTAAGAACATATTTTGACGAAGGACTGAAACTGCAGTTTGCTATCAGCACCTCAGCTGCTCTGGAGGGGTTCCCATGGTGAAAACCAACTGGTGCCCCCCAGCAGGAAGTATGCTGGGATTAGCAAAAGGTCAGTTTGTTCTGGAAGATGCTGTGCCTAACTTACCGGCCGTACCCGGACTTGGAGCAGCTGCTGATGATCCAGCTTTAGATGACTGACCCAGCAGCTCCCACAGCTCTCGGAGGGCTGACAAACCTGAACGAGTACAAGAATGTACAAGCGCCAACAGTGTTTATCTTGAAGGCTCAGTTCAGGAGAGGTTTGAGGTGGTAGGTCCTACGCAGTTTCCGCTTTAACAAAAGTTGGAGAACTTCAGGGGTTCGTTCTGGTGTCCACTAAAGATAAAGATAAAGAAAACCAGAATTTTTACGTGGGTTCTGATCCTCCTGATGGCACTGACGTCTGTTAATACACCATGTAGATGGACTGCAGTCGCACAGCGTTTTTCACCCTTTTTTAGGTTCTACAGCACTTTACAATGTTGTTCTCATTCACTCATTAGTCACACTTCCATTACACATTTTCACAAAAGAAAGCAAAACTGTGAGTTTGCGAATGAGGTACCACTGCAGGAGGACAATGTTTCCATTGAACAGTGTTTGTCTTTTTATGAGCGTAACTCTCTTTCGTAACCTTCTCTTTCCGTATCTCATCCTGCAAAACTTCCCTTCAAAACAATTAAAAAGAAGATCTCAACTTTGAAGAAGATGGTCAGAAGACACATTTAGTTATTTGCAAATTATTGCCACTGTTGACAAAATAGTCAGATGATGAATGCAGCGGCTGATAATTCAGAGACAAAGACCGTGTGTAATGCAGTAATTCATGATGATTAAGGAGTTTATTGACACCTGCTGGAAACAGCTAGAAAAACTAGGTTTGATGGCTTAAGACTGAGACGTGCAAATGCACAAAAACAGTTTCCACCTCTGCAATAAACCAGATCATTGACACGTCTGAAACACCACCTTGTGAAAGTGTAAAAACGGTTTCCCAATACGATATTTGGGTTGGCTCTTGGCCGTCTCTCTCTCCTCATGCGTACATGCTTTATAACATCCCTCTTGCATGTTAATAACCAGTCAGCTGCTTTTACGGGTGTCCATGACAAGATTTAAAACGAGGGAAGATTAAGCTTTTGGGGTTTCAGCAAATAAATGATGCCACAGCCTCCCACCCCACATGAAATCTGTGTCAACTCTGGGACTTTCAATTATATTCATTTTTTATTCATTATTCATCTTCTCCCCTTGGCTTTTGCTTTAGTGAAGTGTTTTATTCCAACAGTATTTTATTAGTTCTATAATTGTAATTGTAATGTTTTACTAAATTACAACTGTTTTTTTACAACTGTTTTCACAGCCATTTACTACCATTTATGACTTGACTCGTAAGACCCGCCCCTCCAGTGCAAAGGAGCCAATGACTGTTGAGTTTTGATGCACAGGAATGGGAATTCTGTAGCTTTCAGCTCCATGAGAGACCTCTGGAAGATCCTGAACTTCCATCTGTTTTACATTGTTTATGGTAGAAAAAAAGCAAAAAGGTAAAACGATGTCGGTGGTACATTTACCAATACCAGGTTTCCCAAGAGGAAATTTGAAATATGAAATTTCCCAAATCCAAACCTACAGAGCTAAATGTCTGCTGTGCTTTGAGCTGCCATCTCAACATCCAAAAGGTCAACAAGGATGTTAATGTTACCTGAAGTGATTTAATCCCAACCGTCACGCAGCAACTCAGCCTTCACTTCAACAACGTTACTGGCCATAGTGCTGTGAGTTTTCCAAACGAACCTTTTTAAAATGTAAACTAGTTTAACTCTTAATGTAGTTGGACCTGATTGTTCGTGCTTTCATCTCGTTTAGACCACTGTAACAGCCTTTTTACCTGTTTAAACCAAGCAGCCGCCGGACCGCCCTGCTGGAAGCCTGGAACAAACACGATAACGGGACGATACACGACCTCGGTTTTAACGTCTTTCTGAGGTGACCTGGTGAAGTGCTGCCGGTGGTGCCACACACTCGTTTTAAGACTAGAGGTGCTTTTAGAGCGCTGGGCTCCAGGTTGAGGAGCGTGTTCCTTGCTTCTTTACATTGTCTTGACTACTGAATCTTTAAAAAAACAGCTAAGGACTCTTTTATTTATACAGGCTTTTAATTTGTGTGGTCTTTTCTTGTGTTTTTCTTTTTTAATGTTTGTTTTATGCTTCCTCTGTTTTGTGCTTGTGTCTTATCTTTTTATGTGTGACCTTTGAACTTTGTGGCTTTTAACCTGTGAAAATGTGTGCTTGTTATCTGCTATAATAAAACCAGGCTTCTCCTTTTTGCATTATGATCTGCAAACCTTCAACTCCACTTTGTTGGACATGTTAAGATTCTTAACATTTCCCTGCATGACGCATTTAAGTTCCATTTGGACGCTGCTTGATGAAACGTGGTGCTTTTGTGTTCAAAATGTGTCTAAAACGTCTTGGGACAAGATTTTTGCGCAGGCAGTTGTCATTGTAAAACTGTAAACAATGCAGATAGTTATCCTAGTTAGCAACAGTAACTGGGGGGGGGCATTTAAATCATAAATGGGAGATACAGAGAAGTGTATGTCTTACAGCTAGGTTTTTGAAAATACAGATGAAATACAGATGAAATACAGATGAGTGGTAACAGTTTATGTATTTCACCTAATAAAAACAGAACATATTACATATTTTCTTGCAGATGGAAAACATCAAAGTGTGCATCCAAATGTGGGCTTGATGTAAATTAGCACCTTAGAGGAAAATAGTAAACCTGGATAAGGGAGCGATTGAATGGGACCTGCAAGCTGCCGGGGTTTCCCTTCCAAGTCTGCAGGGGCCCAGCAGAGGGCACTGCTGTCACACCTCTGCTGGGGAAAACAGCGTTTAGGCTTAATAGCAGGATAATAGTAGAAATATGGGCAAAAATTACAAGTGGTACCACAGTAAAACAAAGGAATCAGCTTTCTGCTAAAAGTTCCATATCTATTTTAATTACAAAATAAAGTGCTAAAGTGCAAAGTAAGTGTGAGGTAGTAGAGTTAAGATTGTTAGGAAATAGGTTTTGTTTGAGGTGATTTGGGAGAATCTCGAAGGTAAAGAGGGATGACCCCCTTTGAAACGTTCAGTAGCTCGTTCCAGCACCTGTCTTGGGTGGAGAACAGTTAGGCTGGAAAGTTTAAATCCGTGGTTCGATGCCAGGTGTTGCCGTGATCCGACTCAGAGATGACACTTTTTACAAACAGCATATAATCCACCTTCCACTAAATTAGGTTGTGAAGTTTGAGCATATTTGATTTTTACAAATGTGGATTATAAATTGACTGCTTCGTATTTGTGCCACAATATTTATTTATTTAAGTGAAAGATGGACTGGCACCACATGGCCACGGCCGAAGTGAATTTCACGTTGCTTAGGCTGAAGCAGAAAAATCATTTTCTTGAGTTTAAGCTTGGTTCACGCTTCACGCTGAGCCAACCACACGTGTACGCCGGTGCGATCTGTTGTAGCCTGGCTTCTACACAGATGTAGTACGAGTCGACCAATGTACGCATGTGAGAGATTCTTCTTTGTAAGAATACGAATGACCCTGTGGGATTTGACTGGTCCAATTGTGCATCTTCTTCATCTCTTCTGTGTTTTGATATCTCACACTTCTCTCACGTTGCGCGCTGTCTTCCTTTCTGTCCGACACCGGTGGGAGGACGTCTGTTTTGGCTGCACTGCTGACACAGTTTGGACAGAGAGAAAAAAAAACATCCCGCTCACATTATCTTAAATCTTTAAGAGAAGTTTAAAAAGGCCACAGGAAATGTTTGTCTTCCTCATCCTGTTTAGGGAGTTTACCGATGCTGGCAAAAAATCAAGAGACAACTTTTATTTATAAATAATCAGCCCAAGAACCAAAGGACGGAGTGGTTTATTGGTCTCTGATCCTTACACACATCTGTTGGGAAAGTCACTCTCTGCCAATGCTTTTGTATCATAGCTGTGGTAGATCAGTTTATGTGTGATCTACTCCCTTTTTCATTTTTATGTTATTTTTAGTACTGTAGATCAGAGTCTCCCATAGTGTCTGTTTGATTTCTGCTACATTTATTTGGGTAAATGTCCATCCATCCCTGAACCTCCGCTTATCTGGATTTGGGTCTCAGGGGTAACTAGGTAGATGACATCATTTCGTCTTTTGGCCCAGCTCTTTCTTCATCATCACATAGGCAGTTACAGGTGTGGCACCAATCCGCCTGTCGGTCTGCCACCGGTTCTGGGAGCCAGTTTCTGAAACGGAGGGTCAGAATGTTGAGAGTCATACTAATGTATGCTGTATGTATGTTTCTTGTCTCCCTTTTCCTGGTCTACCCAGCTGGTCTTCAGCAGGAGGGTCCCCCCTTAAGATCCAGGTCCCGATCCAGGTCCTGATCCAGGTTCTACCCTCTTAAAGGGGACTTTTTCCTGCCACTGTTTGGTTTAAGGTTTTTTTTTTCCCATTTGAAGAGTTTTTATTCCCGTTTATCTGGAAAGATCCTGGAGACAACTTGTGTTGTAACAGACGCTATATAAATAAAACTGAATTGAATGTTGTGCTGGTGTGGTGTGGTTTTTACTCATCAGTAGTGTAAGAGGGGGGACAGAGGTTCAGGGACCAGGACTCGTAGAGGCTGAACCATAGACTGTGTAAACAATGGACAAACCAACAGGTCATCTGACCTGTTGGTTTGTGAAAAGCAGTTTTGAAGCCTCTTTTTCTTCATGTGAGGCACAGCCACGTTGCTCGGGAATCTGACGGGAACACACCGTATGTCAATCGGAGTTTGGCGTGCGTGCGTGCGTGCGTGCGTGCGTGCGTGCGTGCGTGCGTGCGTGCGTGCGTGCGTGCGTGCGTGCGTGCGTGTACTCTGTACCTGCTGCAGAACGCTCAGTAGCAGAGCTTTGCTGCAGGTCTTATCTATGTCACGATAACCCTCACCATCTACCTTATACTTTATGATAAACATTGTCTAACGTAGCCTGTAACACGAAACAAAATTAAAGTAAAACACTTTGTCTTTGATCTGTAGCTTAATATACGTAACATTAAAGTAGTAAACGTAACATTGTCCAACTAAACTTCTCGAAACCAAACTATCCATCCATTATTCTGCTTCATCCTGTTCAGGGTCATGGGGGTTTTCTGGAGCTGATTCCAGCTGACCTCGAGTAAAGACGGCCACAAGCTGAACAGGTTTCTGCTCTTTAGCTGGGTCACATATAAACTACCAGCCCAAATCACCTAGGGTCAACGTAAAATCTCCATTCTGCCTATGACGAGCCTTTATTTTAACTGTGGTAGGAACCTGGAGTACACAGAGAAAACCCCCGCAAGCCTGTGGAGAACACGCAAACTCCACACAGGAAGACTCCAGGTGGAAATCACAACAGGAACCTTCTAGCTGTGAGGTGACAGCTGTCAGGCTGCCCCAAAACAGAACTAAACCAAATCACCCAAAACTAAACTAAATCCAATGACAGGGAAAGGTTTATGAAAATGATTTTGTACGAGCAAACCAGGATGTTTATTCATCTAAAACAAATGGGAATGACTTCAGGAAATCTGAGCTTTAACAAGCATCACTTCCATTTGCACATGAGAGCAGTTCCTGCAGTCAGGACTGTACCTGCAGACTGTAACCCGAGTCAGAGCTGTCCATCAGCTTATTTCACGTTTCACACTCGAGTGGTGTAATCAGTCATCTATGTGCTGTACACGCCTCATCCTGCTGAGGCTCAGGTTGGGGTCGGGGAAGCTCATTTCAGCTGTCCGTGGGCGAGAGGCGGGGTACCCCTGGGCAGGGCCCCTTATCGTCTACAGTGGTGAATGCTGAGCCAAGGAACTGGAATTTCTAAAAGTCAGAACGACAGCAGGGAAAGCAACGGTCCTCCGTAGTGAACAAGCTCAAACATGCAGCTGTGACCTAACAGATAAGTGGGTTAAGCGTCACTCAACAGAGGGATTAGTTTCTCACTTAAAATTAGCACCTTCATGTTGATGCCCCAAAAATCCTGGAGCCAAAAAGGTTGACACCAGAGGCGGAGCTGCAATCAGGTTAATGTGAGTTTGAAAAGGTGGGCGGGGCTACCACTAAATCCAGCCTGATGCCAAGGTCTCAGGGGCTTAAAAACCACCGCTGGAAGGAGTGAGCGCTGCCTAACTCCTGCTTACTCAGCAGGGGTTACAGGTCAAGCCTCGTTGAGGGGAAACTGTCCAGGTAGGTGACCTGTGAGAGTGGTTACATGTGGAGGACACCTCTGACACAAATACCTGGGAGTAGGCGAAGCTCTGGAAACTCCATAAGTGATATGAAGAGGCGGAAAAAATGGTTGCATCAAAAATTCCTCCTTTTTGCGGTGTAGCAGGAAGGAATGCAGAGTCGTCATAACAAAGATTTATTAGCTGTATAATACATTTGAGGAATGTAAAAGTAAAATAGGATGATTTGGGTTTAAAACAAAAATGTTTTAGATGTGAATCGTAACTCAACTCATGTTTAAAAAAAGCCTCACTGCCAACATTTTGATGTGGTGCAAATGTCTATAACGTCATTCAAACTGATTCAGTGTTGGCTGCTTTAAAATGGCCATTTCCAGCCATTTTTACATTTTTGTTTTAACCAAAGTACTTCTGCATCAGCTTTGCACTCAGCATACCTCCAAACAGTTTGTAATTATTTTAGAACAATAAAGAAAACTGTCAGGAATTACCTGACTGCCTCTAAACAAGATGGTCTCTGATTGGTCAATGTCTTCACGTCGTTAAGTAACCTGATTGGCCAAGTTTCTGCAGTTTTCTGCAGGCTCCGCGAAATATGTTCTCTTAAGAATATGAATGACTGTGATCTTTTAGGTCTTTATTGAACCAGGTTGTAAACATGCTTATTTCTGCTGCAAACTTACACTTGAGCTGGACACGGAGGTCGGTGGCCTTTGACTCACTTTTGGAGGACCTGCAAGTTTTCCTACTTCACTCTTGACCTCAACCTGGACGTTTGAATGCTGGTGCGTGGTCATAAGCGGGAAGCTGTCCATCCCAAGAATGCGCTCTGACCCTTTAGTCTTTGGTAAATCGACCAGTCCCAGGATAAAATCCCACAACGGAAGTGCACCACAGTGACACACACAGTGTTCGTTTTGCACAAAGATACAACAACACTTGGAACACCTCCCTTTTTGTTAATCCAAAAACACTGGGAAGCATAGAACCTTCGGGGGGTTGGTCATGTTATCTTTCTGGTTCATTTCTATTAAATCAACATATGTTTCGATGAAAGTTGACAAAACACTGACTCAAGGAACGTTTGGATGCTTCACTTTTGTCCAGAACATCGATTCAGTCGCCTGTCAGCACTCTGACTGAATTCTAACGCACTCCAAAGAAACTCCAAAGAAACACTCCACATGTGTTTGTTCCAGCTCAACTCAATGTGGTCATGTGACTGCACGCACATGCTTTTTTGTGACTGTTTTCCTGTGGCTGAGATTGCATTACTTCTCTTTTACGTCCTACTGGGAGTCACTGGATCGATTGTTTTGTACAACCTTGTGCTTTTAGTATTACGCAAGTTCCAAAGCAGCCCGAGAGCCGGGTACACAGATCCCACGGTGAACACATCATCTGTGATGAGGCTGAACATCCTGAATTCCTCCAGGTTATAAACAGAAGTATTCAGAAGGCGGAAAAAGAACAGAAAGCTGACTTCTGTTTGTGTAACCTGAAGAGAAACTTTCAAATTCTTCTCCTCTTGTCTTTCATCGATATTCTCTAAAAGTAAAGTATATGCAAATACAACTGCAAAAGCCCCTCAGCTGGCCCTAAAAGATGATTGTTCTTACCAAAGGTAGGATGTTGGATAGCAGGAGGAGTCAGCGAGAAAGTGGGAGGCGCGGGATGAGCAGGAGGCGGGGCTTCGGCGTGATTGTCCACAGGTTGGAGTGATAGAGTGAGCGTCTCCAAAGTTTCACCGGCGTCGTTTCCTCACGTCTCCTCCTGAAACCGCGGACAAAAACAAACCGTTCACCGAGGCGGAACGCGCCAGACGTCGCGGAGCCACGCACAGGTCCACGAGAGTGGCCAGGCGCGTGAGGAGAGGCCTCCGTTGGTCACTTTCTTGCTGACTCCCCCTGTCACAAAGAGTGAATGAACTTGTGAGAGAGCGTCCCGCAGCAGAGCGACGCAGGACCGGAATGCGCTGAAACTTTCGCTCATTTTTTGCGGGTTTTCCCTGGGAATCTTACCAACAACACATGAGTTGGGTTGACCGGACGCGAAGGCTCCCTACAGCAAATCCTCTTGGATTACAATAACCAGGACGATGGATAACTTCTTCACGGAGGTAAGGGAGGCTGCCTCGTGAGTGCAACACGCCGGTGTCATCCGGTTTCTGAGGAGCTGAGAAGCTCCGATCTGCAGCGCTTGCAGCATCTCCACAGTCGTGCAGATCTCGGTAGGAGTTCTGCTCGCCAGACCGACACAAGTCCCGAAGTGCAGTGAAGTAGACGCCTCATTGAGGGCCAGCAGTTATTTGAAGCTTCTCTATCAACAAAATTGAATGCGACTGGCATCTTGAGGTCCACATTCCAGGTTGCAAATTCCTTTAACTTATTGTTCAAAGGATGCCACGAAGTTCTTCACATTCATCATAAATGCACCACAGACTTATCTTCACAGTCTCGGGAGGAATACAATAGGTGTACGGCTGAAACATGCAATATGTCAGGGGCTCTTCTGGGGGGTAGACGGGGTCCCAGTTAGAACCCTGAACCGGTGTCTCAGCAAGCAGCAGACCGCCGCTTGTTGGATGGACGCTGTTGTTCCAAACGCGCTGTTTGGAATCCAGTGGTGAAGCTAGATGATGATGATGGAAAACCCTGGAGGCAGAACACTCCACTCCACACTGCGTGTGACATTCACTGACTCCAACACTCATGTTAAGCCAACTCAAAAGTGAAAATGATGATCTATAAGTTAATAAATGCCTAAATCGAAACGTGGGTCTGTTTTCAGCCCAAAATGTTAAATGTCGTCAGTCTCATCAGTCAGGATGTTTCTTTACTTGTTCTCAATGGTTTCAACAAAGTAAAGCAACATTTCTGGATAAGACACTGCTAAATAAGCAGACAGATGAATGATTTAACGTTTGGAGGGAAGGAAACGGTCCGTTCGTTGGCTGCTGAACCTCAGAAGGTTATCAGCTCGCTCTGCGCTCAGATGTGTTGATCACTGCTGTTTTATCCTCTTGAATACAGATGGTGAATTCTGTGGATGTCAGGTGAGTGGGACTTCTGTAAACCAGAAACCTATCAGCGGTGTTAATCTTCCACATGCTCTGACTTATGAGTTATTGTGGATTTACAGCATCACCGTGCACACCTTGCTGTGATGACGTGCATCAGGTAATGCTGGGAACACCTGAGTCTTTCCTGAGCAGCTCCAGGCCTGTCAGCTGGGGTTGAAGTTTCCACAATATGTCCAACACCAGTGAAATATGACTTTAAAACCGGTTTTCCTTCATCTTTTGATGTCAGACTCCACAGCTCCTCCTTCCTGAAAGCGTTCCTGCTCTCTCATTGGTGCCTGGCATTTTCATACTCCGTCGTGTTTTCGGTGGATCTGAAACCCAAAGGTCACAGGTGCGCCGTTTAAGCGCTCATGCCGAGTAAACGAACACTCGGTGGTGGCAGAGTTTTACCCCAGGCAGGGCAGAGTTGCACCGGACTCATGAGTGAACATGTACATGTGGCGCTGCAGTTTTCTCCGGAAGTCTGGGAGAGGAATATTTCTCAGTGCCAGAAGCAGGCAGGCGCTCACAGTTGTCTCAAATGTCGGTCCGCCTGGCTGTATATCTGCCAGATAATCGCTGCGGAAACAAAGAGCCCAGTCTTTAAGGAAAGGCCGTTTGACGAGGAAGTAAAGCAGTGTCGGTGGCTTCGGTTCGAGCTGAGAGGAATGTGAACTGGAAGCTGAAGTGCTTCGTGTTTATACTGAGGACAATGTAAAGGAAGCATCGACACTGACTGGGAAGGATGGTTGGATTCTTCTCATCTGATTTGTTGTTTAGTCGTGTTACGCACTCGTAACTGGTATTACTAGTTTCAGGATGGCCCTTTAAAACTCATTGAATTAAACAGTTTGGATGTTTGACCCTGAATCTGATGTTTTACACTCTAATCTTAGCTGTGTGTGCCACATCTGGAGAGGGTTTGAATTGTGATGTCGAGGACGTGCACTAATAATTTGGATCTTACTGGGCTTTTTGTTCTGGCTGCATTCTCGTTGCAGATGTGAATGCTGAAGTGAAGCAACAGCAGGTGGTCGGAGGTAATCGGGTGAAAACGCAGCCACTTAACCATCACATCACGGTGTCCTGCTGGCATTAACCGCTCTTTTGACTTACGTGGGTTTGTCTCTGTGTCTTACTTGGCTGTTGTCCTTTACACCCAAATCCGTCCTGTATATGTGAGACCAAGCAGCAGGGTGCAACCTTGAATGTGCAGCGTGAAATAGCAGTCGGTCGGAGGGAGTGCTGTGTTCAAAGCAGTTTGACGCGGTGAGCCAGAGATGGGCGGCGTAAACACTTTAAAGAGCGCGCTGTTTTCTCCACTTGATGCATTTGGAGCCGCTGAACACTACATGGTTCAAAGTGTTTGGGGGAGGAGTGTGAAGGAGACGTTTGTCACGTTCTGTTTTTGTTGGGGATTCTCGGTAAAGAGATCCGGTGTATGGCAAGCGGAGATGGTTTTCCAACAGCCTCACTTTTAGATTGGAAGTTGCGTGGGAGAGAAACGGAGGAATTGTATTTTTCCTAACCATCAGGACTCAAGTGTGTCAACAATGATGCATCCTTCAGCAGGAGGTTTCTCGTCTCTAATTACTGAGCTGCAGCCAAAACACTCTGGACCAGAGTCAGTCCAGGAGCTATAAATAGAGTCCAACCGCAATTCCAGGCTGCAGTTTTTCATCACTTTGTCATTTTCTTGAAACATGAATGGGTTTTCCTGCGCAGACAATAAGTGTCACTTTATCCCAGTGAGGTTTACAGGAAAGTTACTGAACAGACGTGCGCATCTCCTTTTCCCCTTGTGGGACAGTTTTTGTTCTTATTTCCTTCAGTTACCGGGGCAGGAACTGTGGGGCATGTGCATGAAGTGACATGCCGGAATTTGAATCCCAGTCCCCTCACATGGATAGGATAGGCTGTGTTCGAGAAATTTCATTTCAGTTGGACAAATGTGTTTGCAAGCGTCTTAAAGTTCTAATTTACTTAGCTGCATTAGTGCTGCCAATTAGAAAAAGTTTGTGAATACCCAACAAACTAAAGAGTCCCAATGATGTTTGTAATAGACGGCTGTTGTTGAAAATGCAAACTTGGTGCCTGCATATGATCCTAAAATAGCTCATACTGATTAAATATTGTTAGCCACATTAACTTTTTAACAATTAGAATTAGTAAAAGCTTTATTAAAAAAGAAAACCAACATGTTTGCTTGGACACTGAATAACTGAGATTGCAACCGTCCTGTCACTATAACAGCATCTAAGTCCACGTGTGTGTGGGTTTTTATTTCCTCACCATCAGCATCGAGCCTCTACATGCTGACCAGGAGGAGCAGGTCAGTTGGTGGTTCAACCGGGATGGAGACGAGCACAGCTACGCCTTTCTGACAGACAGGAGAACGGGCGCTGCCAAATGTGTTTTCAGGTCACACGGGTAAAATTCAGCTGCGTATGCGAGCGCAATGGTCGTAACATCAGGCTCTGTTTATTCAGACTACGGGTTCACAGGTTGTATTAACCGGCTGAAAACGCACAGGCACACCAACGCCCTTGAGGCTTCATGGGAGGTGGTTGGTCGTGGAGCTGCAGGGATTGGCCAGTCTCCAGTTTGATTTCACCCAGTGAACAGTGAGCTTGGGAGTTGTTTGCTCTCTGAGGCAGCGGGAGCTGCAGTGTGTGTGAAGGTGGAGAGTGTGTTGACGCAGCAGAGTCGGTCGGACCGTTAGAGCGTTTGTTGTTGTTTGAATTGGAGGGCGTGGAGCGCAGTAGACCTCACCTGTCCACCAGTGGGAGAGCAGCTCTGCAGGTGTGGGTGTGGCGTGATCGCAGCGCTGGTGACAGAGTAGCTTTATTCAAAGAAGCAGCTCAGATATGGGATAGTAATGCCGAAGGCTGTCTGTTATATTTTTCCTAGATGGGCATAAGTCCGGTTTTCCGTCTTCCTGGGAGCGTAGTATAAAACTCAGAAGAAGGCCACCAGTTGTTGCTCTTAAGTGTGTGTGAACATTCACAGAGACTAAACCCCCCCACGTGGTGTTGCAGTCCCTTTGAAACCAAACCCCTGACACCAGCATGTGTTGCACATTTGCATGCTTTTATGCAAAAATGCACATGATGTGAGGAAGTGCAGCACTTTCCTGTTTTATTAAGAAGGCATTTCCTGGAAGAATTATTATTATGAGGTTGTAAAAACAAACGAAGACTAACGAGTCTGCGCTGGATGAAGATGGCACAAAACAAAAGAAATGAACTGAGGTTACAGTTCTTAGAAAAGCTCTGAAATGCCTTTTCTGTCAAGATCCGAACTGCTCTGAGGGTTTCTGCTGAGCCACTTCCGTCGTAGACGTTGGATTTTTGTCCGTTCAGCCCCGTTGTACCTGGAGATGGCGGAGCTGTGTTGTAGTTATGTTGGTGGAAAGCAAACCATCGAAGTCCGGTAACCAGTAAACTCCAGATGAAGTTTAGATGTGGACAACCTTTACCTGGTTTGGGGACTGGTGTGCTGTATGTGACAGACGTGGCCCTGCAGAAATGAGCCGTGGTGCACTTTCATTGTGGCATGTTCAAGAAGAACCAGATGTGGTCCAAATGTCACGAGTCCGCTTTGACTTGTGGCCGGTGTTGTGGGGCCAGATGGTCCCTACGGTCCGGGGGACGTGTGGTTGAGTTGAAGCAGCCACACGCACCGATTCACCGCCACCTGTGATCCGAACGAAATCGCAGGTACGACCTGTGCATGTGGAGGTGAACTACAGCGACTGCACGTTTGGCAATCTGAGCCCAGTGTTGAAGAAGACGTTGGAGAAGTTTAACTTCATATTTCTTCCAAAATAATCACACGCGAAACGTTGCTTTTCTAGAATAAGTTTTATCGGTCTGCTGCTCCTCCTCCCACATCCTCTGATGCCTGCGTTTCTCATTAAAACAATAAAATGTAACAGCCAAATTACAGATGTTAATAGGCTCGCCACAGCAGATGCAGTCGCTGCCCCTTTGAATGTTTTAATGATGACTTTCAACAGAGGAGGCTCGCTGTTTCTTCTACCTCCCTCCGCTTCTCCTCAGCTTGTTTTAAAGCTGAAACTTGACACCTGTGGAGCAAACGGAGGGAGCTGAAAGGAATTTAAACAGCTTGCAGACTTGTGTTGTGCTCCGCTGACTCCCTCCAATCCTTGTTGTCGCTGCGAAACAACTGTGTTACATGTCCCGTTGAATTTCTGCAGACTTCAGCGCTCCGGAGTTCCCTTGACGGGTGACCCTTTAAGTCTCAGTATTATGAGACACAAATGAAAAGCATATGTTTCTGGTCTTTATAGCTTTGTATAACTATGTATATGAATACACTTGAAGGTTTGTTCTTCACATTGTAAAGAAAACTGTGAGGAGCTCCAGGTTCCTGCTCCAACACCAACAGAAGAGGAATCTCAGAATATCCTGCTTTTATGCTTCAGGTTGCTTCTTAACCCTTTTTGTCTTTATTCTTCTCATCTTTAAGCATAACGTTGAACTTAAAGTTCCTTATTTCTCCTTTTCTATATGAAAAAAGGTGGATCAGATAATAGAAGCTGGGCTGTCAGACTTGACATCAGAGGTCCAAATGTGTCTTTTAAAGAGTTAAAAGTGGACTAAAAAGGCAGGAGGCCACATATGTGGCTGCTTTGTGTTCACGTTGAGTCTCTGTCAGTGTTGCAGTTGTGTCTGGAAACTTTAGTTTAAAGTTTAAAAAAAGGCTCACATACACTGAGGAAGTCTGGGATCTTATGTCCCACGTTATTTTAATGTCTAGTGGTCAAAAGAATAAAAAAGGAGAGACAGCTGGCTCACTGAGCTTTTTATATGTCGCTGCTGAAGTAACACCTACTCAGAGGCTGCGCATGTGAGCCGGAGCTGCCAGCAATCAGTCTAAACTGGACTCACTGGTCGCTGGTGTGTAGAGGAGGGGGGCAGCTGGGACTGTGGGAAGTTAAACAAAGTCCCAGGCCTGCCGGACCAGAACCAGACAGGAAACATCTTTATTTTGACTCCCTGCACAAGCTACACCAATTAACAAAAATGTAAGTAGTGTAGGGGGTGGGGGGAAATGAACTCGCAAACAGGAGACGCACGTTTCCCTAAAAAGCAACATTTCTAAATGATCTGCTGTAACGGAGCGCCAAGGAAGCTCGGGATTTATTGAGCAGATATGTGTAATTGGTGTTCAGTTATGTTTGCATGTTCGAGTGAAACTACTGATCTCAAAATAAGCACATGGGAGTGGGAGGAGTTGAGGTCTCCGACTGACTCGTATCTAAAACATCTACGCAGCACTGGATGCTGTGTTTGTAGCGTACGTTCCCGACGGACGTTGGCGGCGGGGCGGGGCGGGGCGGGGCCTGGACATTCGGTAGCAGGGTATTCGTTCATTATGTGGACATCAGTTTTTTCCTTTTTAGTTTTAAAGTTACACCATTAAAATGTGTAAACATACTGCGATCTCTGCCTGACCACAAGCAGACGAGCTCTTGCTCGCCGCTGGCCTTCAGCGTCTTCCATCGCTCTGTTAGGAAAGAGAAAACAGGCCAAATATGCAGTTGGCAGCGCAGCAGTTGAACACGTTAACTACCTGGGTAGTTGGGTACTTCCAACCAGGTTCTGGCGGCAGTGACCAGTCCAAGTCCTGCAGGATGACAACTACCAGCGGTGTTTTGATTGTTGCTGGCTGCTACGCTGGATTGTTGTTTAAAGAGGCCGATCGTTTATCAAAACTGGCACAACGAAGATCAGCTGCAGAAATGATTCGACGCGTCTGACTCCAGCTGTCGCACGCAAGCAGACGGCGCTTCTACTTCTCACGTTCACTTAAATATTTTGCGACGGCTGGGTCCTGGACATTTTCCGGCTCCATCTTGGAATGTCCAGCAGCCAAAGCCGCGAACAGCCAAACTAAACAAACGTGTTCACGTGGTCGAGGCCGAGCTGCTGTGTGTCTGTGCGGCAGTCCTTCACCGCCTGCGGGATTAGCTCTGTCGAGATAAGACATTTCTGACCCGATCTCAGGCCTTTACACCTGGGCCTCGTCTCAGCTTGTGGGTGAATCCGTGACCTGGACGCCACAATAACCATGTGGATGCAGGTCTGTGTTCTGGTCGTCAAGGTCGGCCACTGGTTCAGACCAGGATGAGGCTCCTCTCACTCGTGTTTTGACTTCAAACACGTTGGTTTGGAGATTAGAGTTCAAGGATGAGCGTTCACGTTGGGGTTTGTTTTTTTTTTTTTTGGGATCATAAACTGTTTAATCCCCCGAACACATTTAAACTCTCTCACAGCTTCATGTAATTTTTTTGAACAAATAGTCCAGGCGGCTCTCTGTTTCGGAAGGCCGACGACCCCTTTCCAACCCAACGGTTGTTCCAAGGTGACAGAGTCAGAGGTTGCAGCGTTTCTGAAATTATTCTCACTATTTCTAGCTGAAGATGCTAAATAAACTCACCTGCGAGGGAAACTTTCCTCCATATAATTCATACAGTTATTACCACATCCAAAAAAATGCCACTTTCATAAATCATCCGGCGAGGAGAAATAGTTTGACTTCTTTGACTTAAACTAGTCAGTAATTACAGCAAGAGTGGGAATAATTACTGTTTTTGTCGACCAAATATGACACACGGAACGTTATCCTCGTCTGAATGGTTTTCTGAAGGCTTATGCTGAAAGACGAGAAATAAAAGAATGTATTTTCTTATGCGATCTTCACTTTGTTAGACTTAATCTCGCTCATAAGAGTCTTTTTTTTTTTACCTTCTGATTCCTTCCTGCTGCTCCTTTTGGAAGTCTGTACTTCCTGCCGGACAGCTCCGAACATTCCTCCTGGATTATGACCTTTCCGTCTGTCCGTCTGAAGTCATCTCGCTCTGCAGACGTCTCTGCTGGTCGCGTTGTTCTAACGCCACGGCGGTACGAACATTACAAGGTTGTGTATCAGACTCTGCTGTAGACGTCAATAAAGTGAATCGATGTGCCGTTTAACTTAGATTTTAATTAAATTCATACCTCATTTTTTAAGTCTGGACAAAATAAATCCACGCGTTTTAGTTTTGGCTCTGATTACAGAACCACGTGTCCATGGCGTTGTTTCAGGCAGCGTTGTTTCAGGCAGCGTGTTACGGCGTTTATTTACCTACAATTCAGTTTCCTTTTAAGATATCGTATGAATGATGGGAGCGTCGTCTCTGGCACATCCGAAGTATTCTCATTGGGAACAAGAAGCTCCTCACTGCATCAGTTTGTGTGAAATAATTTGCTGAAGCTGAAACGTATTAATCACTGTTCTCAGGAGGAGCTCAGACGTGGCTTATGAACATAAATAATGTCGGCTGTCACTCCCGACACTCACAACTACGACATTCGACATATTCGACATATTCGACATATTCGACATATTCACTGGTGTTGACTCTTTTTTGAAGCTTTCAGCAACGTTTAATGAAGATGTTCACAAATATACAACATGTGGCTGCTACCTTTTTCATCATTATGTTATGAGGCAGAAAGGCCATTAAAAGGATGTTTAAAACTGTCACTCCCCGATATAAACTCTCACCGTGAAGGTCTGCTGCATCATGGGAAACTGTACATCGCTGTGTGAGAGGTCATTTCTTGGTTCGACGGCTCCTGAGGTAATATTTCAGAAAGAAGTGGGAGGAAAAATTAGTTGGTCTGACATGCTGCGCTGACACTAATCCCCCGACGTCCCGAGGAGATGTGGTTCCCTGCTGACGAAATGGGCAATTAAAAGCTGGCACGGAGGACCCGGATCAGTCCGGCCGGGTTTATCCTCACTGATGAGGTGTTAAGAAGGAATATCAAAGCACCCTATGTTTCCCCATGTTTATGTTTATTAATCTTGACAGAATAAAACTCATGAAGCATGATTGTGGGAACAGAGCCACATTTAAAATGAATAAATAAAAGAATTCTTTGAAATCTCCGGGTATTTTGATAGGAACACAGCTCCTGATGGCTTTCAACTTCTTGCTCGGCTCGGGAGACCAGCGATGAGCACGTCGCCACGTCCAGAGGTGTTCAAATGGTTTACGTTGATGATCCTAAATTGTTAATAATTTTAATTGACTTTCTGCTTAAAGTTAAAGTAGATATCAGAAGACATGACGATGTGCATTTAAGCCAGACCTTTAACTCATAACGTTGGCAGGTTTATTGTGTAGTTTTAATGACCGCAGCAGTTGGCCTCGGATATTTAAATCTGAAAGATGCTGAAGGTCTGAACGCTGTCGTAACAACTCTGCAAGGATGCTGGTGATTATACAGATTCTTGTTTCTGGTCAGATCTGAGACGTAGGAAGAAGCTTATCTGATCTGTGTTGAATGCAGCTTCCTGGAAATCCCCTCCACCCCATCTATCCAAACTTACACAAGTCCTGGCGAGGCATAACCCAAAAAAGCAAACATCCATTTCCACTACCTAGCTCTTTCTCATGTGATCCTGGTAGCGTTCAGGTTCTGTCTGACGGCTACTCAAACCACTTAATGGTGCTTCCAACACGTCGGGTAGGGACGGCGGAAAACTCGAGGATGTCGTCGAGGATCTGATTTAAGGTGCATGATTGATTTTTCTCCTCTGAGCAGTTCACCAGGCATTTCCAGGCCTACAGAAAGGCCTGGAACACAAACGTCTGCTGCACCTGGATGAGCCTGAGAAGAGTCATTTCCTGCTCTATAATTATATTATATATTATAACCATCTGGTGGTCATCGTTTCAGGTACTTGTTGGTTACAGACTGCAGTTTCTCGGGTATCTGGGCTTTAGTCCCGCCAACCATGTCGTTGGTCGCGCGTTCTGCTCTCTGTATCACTCACGACGCAGTTCCTCCCTCACAAAGATGCACGCGTGTGGCCACAGGTGAGACACGCCCACCTGCGGACAGAGAGCGCGTGTGGCCTCAACCACCTGGAACAGAGACAAAAGTATTTTTTTTTTTCTAACTTTTTGAAGATGTTAACTGATGCCATTAAGACGCATTATTCCTTTAAGCAGGGTTGCAAGTTCCAATCTGCAGCATGAAACACACGAGACCACGTATCCAGCCAACAATCTTAGTTGTTATAATAAATATATTATATAATAATAATATTGTCATTGATTTTCGTCGACTGGGATGATTATTTGTTGCAGTACTAGGTTCCAGTATTTGCCTACGAGCTCCAATTCAAGCCATTTAGTGATAAAAGCGGGTCCCAAAATGGATCTGAACCTCGGCCGCTCACTCAGAAGCATCTACTTTACGAAGATGTAACAGTGAAGGACTTTAATGAGCTCCAGCAGATGTGGGAAAGCGTGCTCTGTTGTTTCTAAACGGTTTCTAAACAAATCTGTCACGTGTCTCGTCGACTCGTCGACTCAACAGACCGAAGGACATCTTCTAAGTTTAACCTGGTTACCAGCCAACATGTTTAACCAGCCGTTTGGCGAATGTTCTGGTCAAAGGAATGTTGGTGGATGAATAAAACGTTTGTCTTTCACGTGGTGTTGGTTTTAAGGCTGGATGCTTTCAACGTGACTTGGTTTGAAACGATCCAGAGTGGAAACAACCCTGTTTGTAGTTTTGAGCTGACAAAAACAAATCTTTTTTTTTTTTTTTTTTTTCTCCTCGAGTGCGTGACCTTGAGGTAATTTTTGTCATTACTCAGTTTAAGAAATAAAACATTAAAATGCATTGAGGCCGGGAGTTTTGTATTTCATTTACACGCCCTGCAGACTAATAATTCTTCGACCCTTTCGGTGCATTTTAACCCAGTCCGTCACAGGCCGAGCCACCAGCCACCAGAATCGTGGACTGTCCTTCTGAGTGCACTTAGTCTCTTGAAACTGTTCCAAAAAGCCATAAAGTCATTAGAAGAAGCTAAAAGCTCAGAGGGTTGAAGCATGTCCCAGAATCAGGCCTTTTCTCACACTGAACTGAGCAAACACACCAAAACAGAATAAACAAGGTTATCTCTGGAGTTTAGTGGGTCAGGCGCTCTCAACGGGATTTTATACCTGCAGCGCTCAGAGCTCAATGTCTGGCACAAGATGCAGTTGATTTAGAATTAAAAAGGAGAAGATTACAATAGGTTAATGAAGATGAGGCGAGACTTTAATCTAACTTTGATTAGAGCGGACACTTAGCAGGCTGAGTGTCCTCAAAACAAGACTGATAAATAGGCGATGGCTCAACGCGTATCTGAAGCAAACACCTCTAAAGTCAAATTTACTAACGAGAAACCCGAGTGCACCTTCAGTACTGGATTAATGGGAAAGGAATGGCGGCAAACATTCAAAACCATTTATGCTTTATGGGGTCTCGTTCGACTCGGGCCGGGTCAAAGTTCTTCCACTGCATTTGTGCTGGCGTGCCCCACGTCTAAGAACAAGCCTTGAGGAATGCAGCATGGCAGCAAATTGTGTCGAAGCTGATCGTTGTGAAGTCTATCGAGCATGGAGGCTGCAGTCGAGACGCCGAGAAGGGAGGCGTCTTTGTTTGTTTGCTTTTTGAATGATCTCGTACGGATGCTCAGCTGCACATTTCCTCACAGCTCTCAGTAGAAGCGTGTCTGATGGACTTTCCCACAACTGCTTCACAATAAAAGCATCAGTAAGCTTTTAATGTGGAGCAGCAGCAGGAGTAAATGTCAGCTCACGGTGAACTACTGCTTTAATTTGTGCCGCCACACGGTGCGTTTCTGAAGGTAAAACCGCCTCATTTTGTGCAACAAGGCGTCTGTTTTTTGTAAAGCCTTAGAAAAGGAAGACAGTATTTATGTTCTCACCGTTCTCCGTGTTACAAGTCTGCAAAGTAATGCCAAGCAACCACAGCTGGGCAACACATGGTACCGCTGGCCTCAGCGCACGTGCACACACACACACACACACACACACACACAATATCCTGCTAATTGTATGTGAGCACTTTTTTGGGCAATCACACTTTCACACTTTCACACACTTGTACAATGTAAAATGTGCACAGTTTACCACACACACACACACACACACACACACACACACACACACACACACTCACACACACACACGCCTCAGGTGGGCCTTCTCAGAGCAGTTTGGTCATTTCCCTCTTGTATGAGCGGGGTGTCGTGTTGGAAACTGGACTAAGCCCGTTTAGTTCATCAGGTCATGGTTGATCTTAAGCTGCACATCTGCAGACAGCTCCGGACGCTTTACTTTCTTCCCCTCACGTTACTTTGGTCGGACTCCTTGGCTTCAGACAGACAAATTGCTTTGCATGTTAAATTGACTAATGAGCCCCAGTCGGGACATTCATTAAATCTGAAACCACTCACTCCATTTAGTTTGAATTTTATTTGACTTTTTTCATCATGTTTTGAAGTTTTGAATATGATTTTTTTTTTTTTTTTTTTCCACCATTTAGATAAAATAACTCTTTGATGCTACTTTGACAAATTGCTCTTGGACTGAAAACTAAAATAAATGTCTTTATTTAGCTGGGAGCTTGGTTTTCTGTGGTCTGTTCTGGCCTTTTCAAATCTGGAAAGTATAATCTGAATGCTTATAAGCAGAAGGAGGCAATGTAATCGCTGGTGGTGTTCAGTCCGTGACGGGCAAACACGATAGTAGTGCTTCGGTTTGTCCTCGTATTTTCATCCAGTCATGTCGGTACTTTGTTCTCCAGTTCTGCAGAAACGGGCTCCGGGCTTGATGGACACAAATTACAATTGTGATGTTTGGAACGTCTTCATTTTTGCATTTAAAAGTAAATCCCACACTTCGATGGATTCAGATCCCAAAGTATATTTATTCATGGTTCAACTTTGTCTCGCTGTCGGTGTTTTCTCCCTTTTTTATTATTTATTATTGTTTTATTTTTATGTCTGCGGCCTTGTACCTGTGACGCTTTGTTGAGCACGTCCAACTGACTTTCCTTTTTTTTAGATTACATGAACCACATTAAACAAATCAGTTTTGATTTGGCATCTGAGCCATTTAGGCTCAGATGCAACAAAAGTGAAGGAAATGAACAAAAAAAAAAACACTTTAATTTTAAAGGTTCGTCTCAGCTCGCTCTTTGTGTGGGAGGAAGATCTTCTAAACTGCACAATTTATAACTTGCATATAAAATCCAGATCAGAATGAAAATTCATATCACCAATCAAACCTTGTTCATTCATGTTATATTTCCCTTAAAAACAAGTCTAGTCGGTAAAACATCTCTAGCTTCTGTCACACATCAAGGACGACCGGTGACTTGTGACTCACCGATACAATCCACAAGACACGGACTGACGTTAACTGGCTTCCCATTTTATTCTCGGCAGTACAACTTAAATCTTCGTCCGTTGTTTTCGTGTCAAACACTCCTGTTTGACGCTTTGATGCAGCAAAATGTTCAGGCCTGAAGTCTGTAATCTCTAGCATCCTATGAGTTATCCATCCGTAGAATACGTCCATACGTTTGTTCTGGTTACACTCAGCATCCACACTTCTCTGACAAAACAGTTCATGAAATCCAGCTGTTGTGGTCAAACGTGGATGAACACAACTAAAAACTTTAGAAAAGACGACACGTTTAACCCTTCAGGACCGTTAGGTTATTACGTATCCGGACGAGAACGCAGATTTATTACCACTGTGACTGCTCACATGTGAAAGAAGAGAGCCACTTTCAGAGTCTGGAGGGAGTTTTCAGCCCGTTTCCTTCGGGGCGCATGAACAGTGTGGACGGAGATGTTTTCCGATACAAAGTTGAAATGCTGACATGGACGCTGATCCGTGTTTGTTTAAAAAAAGTGTATTATTAAAGGAAATGCGCCGTTGACGAAGTTGTATCCCCTCAGGTACAAACTCTGCTGGGGGCACCATACAGGAAGTTTTGTCATTATTACAACCGGTTTCAAATCTTCAGGGTTTGAAATGGACCTCGGTTGAGCTCTGCCACCTTCAACACACCGGTCCACTAAAAAAAACCCAACAAAATCAGAGAAAATTAGTGAGTTGTCCTTAAATTTAATTGGATCCAGAAGAGCAGAAAATGTGACTGTGATGAGGAGCAACTCTGTGTTGTGATGAGGTTTGGACTGTGGAGGCCCCGCTAAAAATGCCTGACCAAAAATGGCAAACAAAACCCCAAAGCCTTTTTGTGGGGATGAACACAAGGGAGCTGCCCATCAAGCACAAGTGAGATTACATCCTGGGTTTGTGGGATTCACAGTCGCTTTGTTCTGCAAACCAAAAACGGCCTGAAAGTGCAACCTTGTTAAAAAAGCAACAACGCGTGAATAAGAGAATTCATTTTTACATTTTTACATGCGTTAAACGGCATGAATCCAGATTACACCTGTAATCCGTTTGGACGAGCCTAATGTTGTCTAACGTTGCCAAATAAGCAACTCCGTGATCCTCGTTCGGGTCCTTCAGCGGGCCGCAGAGTGGTTTTATCTTCTCTTTTCTAATGCACAGTTCCTGCATTGCTTAGGAGCCACCCCGAAAACAAACCAGTTCACTCCAGAGAAACTGGTAAATGACCCAGAACGGCCGCCACACCGATGAAAATGTTCCCACCCAAAAGAAGGAAGACTATCAACAAAGATCCAAGTCCAGACAGGAAAAGCAAGTTAGAATTTCTTCACTTCAAAGCTGTTTGCTTTCAAAGGACTTCTTCAAATCTCTTTTGAACATGTTCATCTCTTTCATACACCGGATATGTGCGTTTATGTTCCAGTTGGAGGGCTAGACGTTTTCCAGCCCTTGTTTCTTGTGGCTGCCTTGAAACAGGAACCCAGTTGACTGTAGTGGGTCCAGCAACCAGGTGCTGGCACTAAATAATGTGCCAAATTAAAGAAACAACAGGAGCTCTTTAGCTGAAGGACTGAGTGTGCTGAAAGGTCACAGTGTGCAGGTGGTTGGACTTCACCGTGAGTCTTGGATCAGCACGAACATCGACACTGAACTGCTTCCGCGCTGGACAGATCGAGTCACTCCTCAGTGTCAGGAAGAGTAGTACTTTTGTTTAACACAAAATGTGTAATATGGGACAAATACGGAGGGATCTGAAATGGTTCCTGTGTGTTTGCATCAGTGGTGCAGTGGGATGATGTTTTATGTGTTGCCATGTGGTTGGATAAAGAGGCGAAGTCGCTCCAAACTCCACAGACGGCTCCTGAAAGGCCCATTCCATGCAGTGCATGTTAAGAGTTTATTTCAACTGTGAGGTTAAAGCTTTTAATTCAAGATCCATCTTTTCTCCATCAGCTTGAGCTGAAAATCAGCCACCTCTGTCAAACATTCAGCGGGGAGTTGGTGCATTCCAGCATTTCCACACTAACAGCACATTTTTACATTTGTTTTCTCTCTACGAACTGATTCATTGCACATTGTTTAATTATTTTCAGCCTGTAATTGCGTGTTGTGGTTAGGTTGTCTTCATGCTCTATCGTGCACTGGTCTGCTGCACATTCATGTCTTCCCCTGTTTATTCCCTCGCTCCTGTCACTGCCCACGTTGCTTCATCCTTGCATGAGCAACTGAGAGAAAATCGCATTCACTGTGCTTTTGTTCTGCTGTTTATTTGCACACAATGTTGAATGCACAGCTTAGTCATAACCATTAGCTGAATGAATACATAATGTGACCTGTGCTGGTGTGAATGAGGAGTTACTGGAACATCTCAGTGAGGACCACTGAATGGTTCATGAGACGCAGTGACTCAAACGTCCGTCAGTGTTCAGGAGGATCAGGAAAAACAAATGATGGCTGTCATCAGGATTTGATCCAAACGCTTTGATGAGTAAACAGGGTTTGTTTGTTGAGGGAAATCTGACGGAGGGGGAAGATTCACCACCACTTGTCGGGTCCCAAATTGTACATGGCGTTAACTCCAAATGATACCTGGCCAAAACAGCACCCTTCTTAGGGTAAAAGCCTAACTTTGTCTAATTCTAGGGGGAGTAAAAGGTAAACTATCAGTTCACTTCAGTACAGCAGGAGGCTCATACAGCAAAGAGAAACGCTGCAACCATCTCAGCATGTTGAACTCGGTCTTATTTCGTCATTCTTGTCTTTTTCTTCTTCTTTTTTTATCATCATCATCTTTGTTTTCGTTGTCCTTTTAGGTGTCGTCATCTTTGTGTCCTTCACTTTCACTGACAGACTGCTAAAGGGTGCATTAACCCATCAAGTGGTAGAGCGCGTTCATTTCCTAAGTCAGTGGATCCTACCAGGTCTGACACTGAAATGGAGACGCAGCAGCTAAAAGGATTGTGGGGTCAGTTGGACCTGTTACAGTTCCAACCTCCCAGGTTTCCCCTGAGACGCCTGCAAATGCAAACCTGTCTTTTGAGGGGTACACAGACAGTTTTTAACCTGGCATGGTTAGTGTAAAAAGAAGTAAAGGAAGCGGGACCGCTTTACGAAGCGGTCAAGATTCCAAGTGTTAACAAGAGCTGACTATGATGTCCTACAGACACAGAGCGTCGGCTGATGGTGAAATGTTTAAAAGACGTTGGTAAACTTGGCTTCACGTTTAATTAAACTGTTCAATGTGCTGCACTTTGTCCACCTTAAAAACGTGGATATATGACATTGGGAAAGAGAAGAAGAGTTGCTCAGCTCTGTTGTAAAGCGGTTACAAACGTCACCCAAACAGTCATGATTATGTTTTCAGTTTATTTTATTTATTTTTTTAATTGAAAATTTTAAAAATTGCACTTTTATTTTTATGTTTTTCAGCAATATAAATAAGTCATCATCTCTATAGAAAATTTAATTATTTATTAATATGTATTAATTAATTATTTAAATACTATATTATTTATTTATTATTTAATTATATGTTAGTTTGAAATCTGCTTAGTTAGCAGGGTCAGCTTCTTGTTGAGTTTTTGTGCGTTGTTTTGATGAAGATCACTGAAGTAACGTCCCATAACCGTCACATGGAGGTTGAGACCACTGGCGTGACGCTTCGTCACCGTGGCAGTGAAACCTCACACACCCTGTTGAGTCAGGCAGGTCTTTATCATCAACGGAATAATCCAGAAACACTTCAGACAGACATGTTCAGACACTTTAAACGGCCATGTGCAAATTCAGTTGAGCAATTACATGAATTGAAAAGGGGGATTATTTTAAATTGCGAAAGCCTGTCTGGAAGTTTTGTAGTGACAACCTGGCAGCAGTATCAGATATTCAGCCACTGTGAAATTCCTAAATGCTTCATTCACCGTAGTCGAAGTGAAGCCTGTCGCGGTGTGGACACGTGGTGCGACGGTCAGACTTGGCGTGACGGGTACGAGATCTTCCAGTTGGATTGCTTCACTTGTTGAAGTGAGGTGAGAAAGTAAACATTCCCGCCGCGTGATAATGACTGTGCTGGGCGGAGAGAAAACGGTTATTAGAGGAGTGTTATGGTGCAGAGATCAGCTGGGACTGCAGTCAGCTGGAGATGTTCTCGGCTTTACTCGGGTAAAACGTCCCAAAGTCCCAATATTTGACCAATTATTTCATGCAAATCTCTTTGTTTGTGATTTTTCACTGCTTCAGGGCTGTTTAGCTCAGCGCGAATAGCAGGTGCCCCGTATGCAGAGGCCGAGTCCTGCCGGCGGTCCAGGCTCCATGCCGGCGGTCCAGGCTCCAGTCCTGGCCTCTGACCCTTTGCGTCTTCCTCTACTCTCTTTGACCACCTTTCCTGTCTTCTTACCGTCAATAAAGGCCACTAAAGCCACAAAGAAAAAGGAAAAAAAATGATTTAAACTGCTTCCAAATGGTTGCAGTAGTTCATGCCAAACAGGCTAATTGCACGTCAAACTGATTGGTGAGTCATAACCTGCGTGATTCAGGCGTGACCGGTGGCGGCGGTGGTCTTTACCTCAGGCGGCGTGCAGGAGTTTTCTTCTAACGTGCTTGTAAACAAACAGTCAACAGAGCTGGGACACAGTTTGACACAAACACGCACAAGTTGACATCACGAGCTGATTAAGTTGTCATGATGCAGGCTGTTAAAAATTTAAAGAGCCAGAATAGTTGAGGAAGTTGAGGAACCTTTTCACACAGAAGTTAAGAAATAAGCGTTCATGGGACGTCAGACAGCCGACTAAATGACAAGAACAATAAACTGACTTCAGCTTATGTAACTTTAAGACGCGTCGGCGTCACATCCATGAACTGGCCTGTTTGCTGACACATCTCATCATCCTGTCTTTGTTTTGTTCTTCTGTCCCCGTTTCTTGTTCCTAAATTATGAGACTGAGCCTGCTTGTATTTTCCCTGTGGCGGTTGGATCGCTGTCCAACCAAACGAGATTCCAAGTCTCTCCCGAGTCAGCTGCAAACTCACATGGATCCACCCTGCAGCTGCTCAGCAGATCCACGACGACATGCCTTTTAATTATCCAAAAGCAGCTGAGCAGGACACTCGGAGATTCATCTCCCAAAATGTCTTGTGCCTCAACTTTGGAGGATTTAATGTGGGAAAGTTTTGTCTTTCAGTTTGGGGCTTAAAGGCTTTAAGGAACATTTTTAGTCGTATTTTGGATGAGCTAGTCTTTTTATTTGCCTGTCGTCTTTTGAGTTTGACCAGCCCTCCACTCAGTGTGCCATTCATCAGCTGGAAGACGCCTCCTCATGTGTCGGTGCACAAATGTTTCTTGATAATACGATCGCTGATAAGAAGTGGACAACTGAGCGACGAGCAGCTGCTTCCTGCCTGAGCCGCCGCCTCTGCTCACGCCCACTCTCATCACCCTCTGAGCGATGTGACCCCTGACACCTCCTGACAATTGCTTTGTTAATAATTCAGACCCACCAGGTGTGCTGTGTTGTTAACAGGCTTCCTGCTTGTGTTTTTATATGTTTTAAGTGCTTAGGGTAGGTGGAGATAACCAGCTTCAAAGCTCCAAAGCTTTAAACTATTAAAGTCCCTGACTGTTACGCAGAAGATGACTTTATTTTAAAACAGCATCTATTTTTAACGGTTTTTCCATTTTTGTGCACAAAATCTTTACAACAAAAGCCAAAAGAGACTTAAAAACTATAAATATTATGTAAAAAAAAGTCTCATCTCCTAGTCATGGAAACACACATCCAGAAATGCAGCAACTGTCAATCAATCCATCAAATATTGTCCAGAACTCTGAGGTTTGAGTATTAATCAATACTATTGTTGAATGAATGAGCCGTTTGTTCCTGAGTAGTAGTGGCTATAGCAATAAGAATGAAAGTAATGTAATACTTCCATGAGTCAAAGAAAATGCATTTTCACAGAGACGGTCAGACTTTCTTCTTTTAGCCGTTTCACCCGAGTTGCTGCAAATGTTATTGACTCTATAATATTGACTCGTCATCGATCATAAATAAACGGCATGAACCCAGCTTTCCTCATGTGTATTGTACCTTCTGCCTCCTCCAACGTGTCCTCGGACGCTCTGGCGTCGGGAATGTTTCAGAGTTTACGTCGAAACCTCACCAGTAACTGACGGTTCAGCTTCAGACGGATGGATATTTGTTTGGGGGGTTAAACTAACTCTTGATCGGGGTTTGGGTTGGGAGAGGATGCTGCCCTGGCTTATGACTCTGTTTCGCCATATTAAGTTGAAACCAACTGACTCGATTTCCCGTCCAAATGTCGGTGTGACATCTTTGAAACTGGACTCCATGACACTGTTGCCTGGAAATAAAATACGTGTGCAGCTAAATGTTTTTCATAACCATGTTCAGGAGCAACGTGAGCTGCTGTCTGGATTACAGCCAGGAACCTTTTTCTAATTTTATTTTAGTTTTTTTTGGCTTCAGGTTGACTGCTTTTGACAGCAGTGAGCTCCACTGTCCTTGCCTGAACTCCCACTGACACACACCTCAAGAACAAAAACACACTCGCCGCCTGAATGTTGACCATCTCTAGCTGAGTCTGGACTCTAAATATATTCCAACCGCAAAGCGGTCAGAGCTAATGATGACGTCATCAGCAGTAAAATAAGAGGCAGAGGGAAAAGGAGGAAGCTGGAAGCTCGTCAAAATGGAAAACTGCGGTCGGTGGGCGTGACTTCATCCCAGCTCGGCATCTTCCTCTGTTCCCAGCAGGAACGTTGATTCTCGTGTGAATTTCATGTAGTAGATGTTTTTCCTACAGGTCGGTCATTCCAGGTCTCACGGGATTAAAAGTGTTTGAGGGGAAACCCGTCACTGAACCTATAAACATACCTGCTCTGAATGTGAGGAGTACTGGGTTATTTATTTGCACATTTCCCCAGTGTTGGGTCAGTTTTCCCACCCCGGTGGTCTACCGGAGCAGAGGTAACGTAGTTCAAACAAACCTCCTGGATCTGAAGCTGTTGTGTGCAGCTGCTGGTAAAAGTCTGTATAAGTCAAGTATATCGTCAGCATTAGAATTTTTTTCATTCCCGACCCGGCTAGGTGACGAGTCCGTGAGCTGGAAACGGGTTGCTTCAGCTGGTCTTCTGAGCTACATTACGGGAAAGTGTCTTGATCTGGGTTTTATAAGGATGAACCGTTGCACATTTTCATCATTTCCTTCTTGCAAATCTAATATCGTATGTGCATCTGTGCATACAGACTCTGGAAAGAAGAGCCAACCACAACTGGTGACCAGGGCTGGACCAGAATGTTCTGATATCCAGATGTTTGTTTGTGAGGTGGACGTCCAGTTTCCGGTCTGGATTTCAGGATCGCGGGCACACGTGACTTTCCATGTAGTGCACCTCCGTGGCGGCGCTCTTGTTCGGTCTCGCGGACGCGGACGTCCCGTTTTTTCTGGATGGCGATGGCCTCGTGTTCACCTCTACATGGAATGATCTAGCAAGAAAACATACCCTCTTCTCTTTGGTTTAACCTGAATTAAGAAATAATAGAAGAATAATATTCACGGATTCAGCTTTAGTTATGTCACAGATAAGGAAGGCATTTCCTATCAGTCAGACATCATATTAAAAACGTTATTAATCTCCGTAGGGGAAATGCTCTCGTCTCATTTTACAAAGTCTGCAGAGTCAAACAACTACAGTTAAAAGAAAGATGTAAACAAAGCTTTGTCGCACTTTAACTTCGTCCGTGACTCTGTGTGTATGAATGCAAATCTAAAAAAAAGTCCTGGCGTGGCAACGTTTTGATGATGATGGAAGTTTGGAGCTGGAGGAACTTCAATCATCACTGGTTCGGCTTTGCATGCATGTCAGCAGGATCATTGGTGCAGTCTAGCTATAAACGCCTCATAAAACAGCTTCATCCGGGGCTTTTGGACGCTAAATGAAGCTCGCAGGCAGATTATTGAAGAAAGTCGGTTTAGTCAGCAGCTCCTCACAGCATCAGATGGCTGCTGTGAACCATTTTAAGGCGGCTGATTCATACATGCAAAGGCTGCAGTTGCCCGCAGAGCGTGTGCATGCACACCTACTGTCGTCAAAGGGTGTTTATGTCGCACGATTGTCTGCTGGTGTGCGTTTGACCACACTTCTCCTTCATTAGTCACCGCAGAAATGAGCCTTCTTCTGACTGCTTCTCCACAGGCAACGCTCTGATTCTTCTTACAAACACGACATGCTTTGGAAATGCAAAAACAGGATTTAACCGTTGTGCATGTGTAATATTGAAAGAGTTTATAGCTTCCAACTCAGATCCATGAGCAGTAATATTAGATGTATAAACGGCGATATTTGATATTAAACAGATTTCACTGAGCGATAATGTCTGCATCAGAAATGATCCGAAATGGACCTAAAACATGTTTTAATAAAGAAGCCGGGGGGAATAAACCCAGTCTGCATATTCAGAACAAGGCCGATGTGGGCTGCAGACCTCCTTCCACACATGGTTTCATTTAACTCTCTATGAGCAAATGTGTTTCACATTCTGATCAACAGGAAAGCTGAAAATTTGGCTATTGGGTGTCTGACAAGCTGGATGGACGGGACTGGGTCCCAAAAAGAAGGCACTTCGAACTGTATTTCTGCCCTCTTCATTCTTCTTTTTTTTTCTTTAATCCTTTGAAGAAATTGCTTGTCATGTATGACGAGTTGGAGGCCTCGACAGATACTGAGTTTAGTGTGGAGTCGTATGTGTTGCTGCTGACTGAGCCGGGTGGTTTTTGGGTATGCAGCATCTAATTAAGGTGCATTAAAGTCTAGAAATTCAATATGGGGGGAGCTGAAGTAAAGACAGCAGTTATTATGAGGAGCAAAGCCAAATCATGAGGTACCACATGGGATGTCATATACCGAGGAAGCGCCAAGATTTTACTTGTGATAAATTAAATAGGATTTTAATATCTCATCCAGAACAGCTGACAAGAGTTATACGCTTTTTTCTTGCCGAAAAGTTTTCCTCTTTGAGCAAAAGCGGATTCCAAAAGGTTTCATAACTCGGAGTGAGAGGGAAGACTTCCTCTGAAACTAGTAAAAGGCTGGCTCCCAGAGTCGCATTGAAACAAGTGGAAAACAGCTTTGTTGTTGGGTTTTTTCTGTGGTTTTCCTTTAAAGATGTCGTGGACACTCTTGGCTTTTATTGGACTGTTGGAGAGTGTGGCCAAGGATCTGCATACGTTACTGAAATCTGAGGACAAGGACAAAGAACAAGGCATAGACCTGTTCTGTAGGAACAGCAACCTCAAACATCTTCTGTCATCTGGTGCCTTAAAGAACGTTAACATGACCTTCAAAGGGTGGAGGGGGACTCTAACATTCTGTCTTCTTCAGCAACACACGCAGGAAAGACATTTCCACTGCAAAACTGTCATTGTGATCAGCACTAAATGTGTTGTAGTGATTGCACAGCAGAAAACTTTAATTAAATGAGAAGAAATGGATGTTATCTCGATGAAGATCCACTCCCTCGACTATCTGCTGTACTTCATCGCACCCTGAATGCACGTATCTCTCAGCATCATCAGCAACAGCAGCATGCAAGACATGCTTTCCATTATGTGTGCTCTTGTCAGGGAGTTTGTACCTGCTGATGCCTCCGCGTGTTCATGACGTGCTGGAGATGCTGTTATCTGGGAGTCCGGCCGAGTTCAGGGAAACTTAACATAACTACTATAACTTCTAGAATTGTCAATTTAAAACCGCAATATTTAAGTCCAACATTGAGTTAAATGTAGGTATATTCATAGGGCAACTAAATTGAATGTGTGGTGTTAAAGTTTCACAAGTACAAAATGTATTTACTGAGTTGTTACCTACTAAGTGCCGTCTTCGATGCTGAAGACCAAACTCTGTCCTCTTCTGGTCGGACACCACGGCGCATCAGCGTCCCAGCACATCAGCTGCATTGACCGGATGATGATCAGAGTTCAAGTAGGCCAGTTCTCAACATGGGTTCCTGTTTGGACTTGAAACGCCATTGGTCCCAGTGTAAGTTCTGCGTCCAGACAACTCCAGCCTCTGACGTTTTCGGAGGTTTTTCTTTACCCGAGGATTCTGCGGTTGCTTAGAAGTTCTCCAAACTGTTCTCTCGCGTCGTGTTTGAGTGTGAACTACGATTTCATCGTCCGAACTTGGCGATTTGGATTTGAGAAGTGGCCGAAATGTCTCGTTTGTTCGACACTCACTTCCTGGCAGCTTTGAGTCCACCATCCAGGAACCTGCGGGTCGGGGGGCGACAGAACTGTCAGTCTGAACACACTTCAAACAGTAAGCGCATGTTTGGGAACGTTTGATGGCTAGTTACCATGGTGTCTGCTCGCTTTCTCTTAGTCAAGAACGTGAGATTCCACTTCGGAAAATCTCCAAAATTCCTCACAACATTCTTAATGTCCAGTGGAAAGATTTTTGGAAATTTCCAGTAAAATTTTCCAGCTGTTGCCAGCACTGGTTGAGTCCTTGTTTTCTGTGGTTTGTAGTGACGTGCGTGTTAATTCTTGGGTTTGCAGCTTTCCGTCTCGTGTTTTGCAGCTTGTTTACTGGCAGGATTGGGTGCAGTTGTGTTCTGACGTATGCTGAGTGAAATGCACGTTATCTGATCGTGAGGAGAAATGAATGTCCCCACATTGTGTTACTGTCAGCGTGTATGCTTGTGTATTTGGGTTTGATCGCGGCGATTGTTCACATGTGTTTGCCTGGACATTGTTTGGCTTTCCCAGACCTTTCTGCAAGTTAACACATCAACTCAATCAATTCCCACAAAACCGCTCTTGCTTTGTGAGTCCACAGTTTCAGATCTAAATAATTCCTGTCACTCAGCTGCTGCTGATTGGTTCTCAACAAAGGCATTGCGAGATGATTGGGTGGTGCTGTGTGGTGGCAAAGGTTCATGGTCATTTTGAACTGGTGGACTTCCCTGTGGGTGTGCTTCCCAGACAGCGGCTTCCTCCTCAACACCAGTGGGTATTGTTTCCATTGTGTCACATGGGAGCTTTAAAATTTAAACATTAGTGCTGAGATTTATGTGAAAAAGCTGTAATAAGAGGGATAATTTTATATTCTGACATAAAATCACATTTGGCTGACAAAAAATCCTGGATTATTCTCCCTCAATGGAGTTTTCTTTTAAAATCCGGGTTCTGTCTCTTTGTTTGCTGAACGAGCTGCACAATTCAAAATAAACAAGTAGTAATGGTGTGAGGTGAGGCGGTTACTCACTTTAACCTCAGCCATAAAAGGAACTTCCCATTTAAAGTTAATAATTAATCATACCACAGAAGTGGCCAGCACGTTTTTCCCAACGGTGAAACAAAAACACCTGAAACAGAAGAATGCAGGAAGACACGAACACCTGCAGGGCCGCGAACGCCTCACGCAAACACCTGCCAGCTGCGAGTTCGACATTTACGAGCGCCGTTCCTCAGAAACAACAAGACACACATTTGTGAGATGATTGATTTCAACAAAAGAGAAAATACGTCCAATATATATATATACATACACACACACACACAATATAAGGTTTAAAGTTCAGTTTAGAGTTCCTTTTTAATTAAATAGTTTAAGTCCCTCACTTTTTTGAGCAGCAACAAAAGTCAACTCAAGGCGGCGGTAAACAAGTTCAACCCGGTCCAGATTCAAGATTCATGTAATGCAGATGAATAAAAACGGCAGATGAATAAAAACGGAAGAGGACGTTTGCGTGCTTCCATGGTTCCCGTCCATTCTTTTTCCTTAAACGTTGGCTGAAATGGCCAAATCTGCGAGAGCGTGATCTCTATTTAACATGGCTATTAAAGAAATCACTGACCCCCAATAATCCAAAGTTAAACTTCAGCCTCTTCTTTTGCTGAACTTGATGGAAAATTGGAGTTTAAACACCAGAAATAAGTGCAGTTTTATGTGTCTTTTTACACATATTTACTTTTTTAAATTGACAGAATGTCAAAGATCTTCTTTCTAACTTTACATCTATCACATTTTTCAATAAAAAGTAGCTTAAAAATCATATTTTCATGTCCCAGTGGGTTGTCATTTAACATTCTACAAGTTCTACAAGTTTTCTTTGACACTTTGCTTTAAAACGCTTTTTTGAAGATGTTCCGAGGACTTGTGGGCTTTGAAATGACGAGAGACTCTAAGCACACCTGCATGTGATCAAACGATCAAGATCAAAAAATGGGAGCAAAAACCCGGCCGACGTCAGATAAATGGTGCGTGACGCCGTGACACAACACTTCTGAGCCACTGCTCACCTCTGAACGCCCTAAAAGAGTCGAGCAGCTCTTTCCATCAGCCCGCTTCATCCGTTTTCTTTCCCTCTCAGGCTGATGTTTGAGAGCTGTGCTGTGATGTGTGTGTGGGGCTTGTAGGAACGGGAAGAGATAATCCGTTCCACCAGGCTGAAGCTGCTTTTTCCGCAGCTGGTAGGACTAATTATCCCAGACTTGGACAATATTTGTCAATTCAGATGCTACACTACACAGCAAATCTAAATGACATAAAACCATGTTGCTTGAAGGTCCCAAGCATGTTTGTGGGGCTTTCTGTCCACATCCTGAAATCTTTTGGAATGCTGGCGGAAGGAAAAAAAAGCCCCATGAGAGCTGCAGTTGTCTTTGCGCTCTGGCAATGCAAGGCTTTGCACAACCTACGTTCATAAATTTAACTCTGACTGGTTTTGGCACTCTAAGCCTGAGCCTGTAGACGGCGTCTGAGTCTGGAGCTGAGGAGATCTGGTGATGGCACCAATGAAAATCTGCAGCTGTTGGTGATGCGCAGCTGGAACAAACGGGGTTAAAGTTCAGCAGTGCAACCTGGTCTCAGATTCCCAAAGGGCACAGCAGCATCTTTCCTCTTCATTCTTAGATTTTCCCTCAGACAAAGCAACTTTACATATTTGATTCATTCCAGACATCCAGCATGATTATTTGGATAATCATCAGGTTTTCGTCACAAACAGCGGTTGAATGTAAGTACAGATGCAGAGAAAAGCGCCAGTTGTTGACAAGAGCAGCAGTGTGCCATCAGAACATACCATCAGTTGTGTTGAAGTTTCAGTTCTTCTAAACTGAAGAAAAAAAACCTCCTCTCAGTCTTTCTCATTGGGGGCTCTGAGAAAGAGGATTGCTGTCGGAGAGCACAAGACTGTGTTTGTTGCTTGAGAGGAAGTGGAATCTCTCGTACGAGACAGCTGCTCATTCCCGACCCCGATGGCGTACGAACGTTCGCAGCCCTCTCCCAGCCCCCCGCAGCCAGAGCATCAGGCGCACATGTCAAGGTTACGGTGGAAAAATACGCATAAGAGACAGGTCGGCGCTTTAGTTTTACTCCCTAAACGCTTGAAGCAGGAGGTCCGTTTCTGTGTTTTGGCTCTGTCCAGGAGGACGTGTCAGGACGGAGATAAAGGCCAGAAATGGGCTTCTCTCTAAATAAGGGACACATGTTTACGGAGGACACGTTGCTGTGGGTGGGTGGGTGGGTGGACCGGTAACCCAAAACCTTATCATGGAGTCGAGGCTTTTCTTCGGTTGTCTGGTTTTGATATCATGGTACAGTTAAAGTGAGCAGGTGATTTCACAAGCGCTCACTGAACTGTGAGACGTTTTACTCTGGTTTAGCTGGAATGAGGGGCTTGGTGGTCTTCCTGCTGCAACAGCTGGACCTTGATCCACAGCTCTCCTGTCAGGAGTCTTAAGTGTCCCGGCTGATGTGTTGTCATTAACTTGACTGAGGCAGTGCTTCCTTTTATGTGAGTTATGATAGAAAATCAACATGATGGCTGACTTGAATTTTCTTTCATTTTCACCATAATTACATAAACATTTTATTGCTATCAATGCTGTCGCAGCCGTTTTTATACAGAGGATATTTAAGTCTGTTGGATGAGCCTTGTATTTAGTGTTATACATTTGTATTATGTTTCAAATTCTTGATTGTGAGGCATGTCTAACCTAAACGTGCAACTGATTATTTCCTTTCTCAACTGTTTCTCAACCAAAGGAAGTATTTTGGCTGTTCTGGGCATTTAGGAAAACCCTTCCCAAAACATTTCTCCTATTTTTAAAAAAATGATCAGTATGTCTTGAAAAACCTTTGTACATCATCTTTGTATCTTCACAGAAGCATCAAAAATCAGATAGACGAGGAAGAAAAGATGATGCTACATATGAATGCTGCATCTTTCTCGTTTCTTTTTTGAACTTTTTTTCCCAGTAAAACTGCAAATTATATACTTTTGGAAAATATTAAGTGTAAATTATGGAAATATGTGATGAGGGCTCACATTCTTGGTGTTAAGAAAGCCTTACAGAGAGAGCCATGCGGTCTGACAGGGATAGCTGTGTTGGTGTGCCTCAGGGCTCATCTTTAGGTCCTTTGTCATTCAGTAAATTCCTATTTAAAGTTTGTACACCTTCTGTTATTTTACGTCCATGTACATTGTTTCTTTAAAAGTTGACACAAAGTTGACACAGAGGCTTGTCAACATACCACAGAGATGCAGTTCAGCAGCTACCCTCATGTTCACTGCTCTGTTCATAGTATATACTGTTTGGTGAAGGCGGAGTCAGACACATAATTTAACTCCACCCCCTCTTCTGCAAGGATGTGCCCCTTAAGAAATTGGTGTAATCTGACTCACTGCTGCTGCATAATTGATGTTTGTTCTAAGCCGTAATGTTGAGACTGGATTTATCTTGTCTGCAACAAAGCTGAGCATTTTTCTTAGTGCCTTTTACGAGGCCGTGTTGGAGTTACAAGTTTGCCAAAAGTGATTTTATCCATTATCAGACACACAGAGCATGGCTCTTCATTTGCTTCTGTGCATCATTTACTACGAATGAGATCTTTGATGTTGAGGTTCAGCCAATCAGTGGTGATGAATGAGGCAGAGGAGGTGAAGCAAAGACATTTGGCCCAGAGCCCTACAGTTTAGAAGTGTGTGTGTGTGTGTGTGTGTGTGTGTGTGTGTGTGTGTGTGTGTGTGTGTGTGTGTGTGTGTGTGTGTGTGTGTGTGTGTGTGAAAGCGAGGGAGGACTGAGGAGATTAAGAGAGGAGGCAAAGAAAAGACAAGGTGGTGTGCCACTGTCAGACTCCTCTCTTTCTTCCTTCAAAGAGGGGAATGGGCGGCACATGCTGTCCACAAACAAGAGCATGCGTTCGTGTGTGGTTGGGGTCTTGAAAAGTGTGCCGATGGGAGGAGGGAGACCCCTCTCTTTCTTCTGGCATGCAAACTTGGTGGTAGCATCGGATTCCTCTGCCAGTGCACATCAGGAATGTCCCTATAGTCTCTGCTGCTAAACCGTGCACGCCTTCTCTTTGTGCTCATGACAATGGACTATGTCTCTTTGTTGGAGCATCAAAGAGCCAGACATCAGCTTTTAGTACTTTAATGCTTATTTTCCTTTTCAAAATGATCTAAAAAAAGATTTCATAGTTAACTTTATTCAAATAAGACACCTGCTGTTATTCTTGCTAAAAAGTCTCTTCAACTTGCTGACGTTGTTTCTCTGTATTTGCACTCGGCACCGAGGCTGATGAGCGCCAAATTCATTGACTTAATTAGTTTTATTCATAACAACAGTGGGGATAATGTAGGAACAACCAATAGCAGCAAAGATGCATTAACTCCAATTTCTTTTATCATATTCAAACTTTCAATGACTTGTTTATAGCAGATCTATTTTTGCATATTATAAATATATTATTTGTTGAATAAAATTAGCCAATAAAGAATTGGGTTATATATTCTTTGTCTTGTTATTTCTGGCTTGTGTGTGTGTGTGTGTGTGTGTGTGTGTGTGTGTGTGTGTGGTGTGTGTGTGTGTGTGTGTGTGTGTGTGTGTGTGTGTGTGTGTGTGTGTGTGTGTGTGTGTGTGTGTGTGTGTGTGTGTGTGTGTGTGTGTGTGTGTGTGTGTGTGTGTGTGTGTGTGCGTGCGTGCGTGCGTGCGCGTGCGTGCGTGTGCGTGCACGTGCGCGTGCGGCGCCTAGTTATTTCCAGCTGTTGTGGTTAAGCCGTCAAACAGTGCCTCTGCAAATGACGTGCATGTTTATTTGTGAACTGACTGACTGGGAAGGTCACATTGAATCTCTCAACGTGCATTTTGGTCAAAACTTTAATGCCACATCTAAAGGCACACGCCAAGCACTGGCAGCTCGTGATAGTTTCTCAGGACGGGTAACATGGAGGTCCAAATGGGTCAAAGAGGCTCGGTGAGACATCTCCAATGCCAGAAGGATCTCTAGCACGCCAGATATATGGAGCTGTCAGTGACACCACGTCACGGCTACAGCCAAGAAAAAGCAAGGACCGAGGGGACGTCATTGTGGAAACCCAAGAAGCAATACGTCTGGTTTTCTTCTGTTTGACCACAATGATGTCAGAGTCACAATGATCCGCTGGCATTCAACAGCAACAAAGTGAGCAAGTGAAAGCTAGCCGAGGCTGCAGGCTAGGCTAGCTTGACTTTTAGCCTCTTGGCTTTTTTAGCTTAATGGCACGCTCAGCAGGGTGGTCTTTTTTCTTTTCGATTTACATTTTGGTTGTTGTGTTTACCTAATAGGCTTTACAAATTGCTGTGTTTTGATATTTTGCGCTCAGTTCCACTTTAAACACAAGGAGTTAATAATTTGTCCACTTCTGATCTCCAGTCAATTAATCGGTGCAACTACAAAGGGCCTTGCGCACCATAACCAAAATATCTGGTTTCCTAGTTTCCTTGGTTCCATGTGTAACATCTTTCTATAAAAAGGCCTCTAACATTTAAGGAAACAACCAAAAAAGGTAACAAAAATAAATTTAAAAAAAACAAGACATTTTCTGATAATCACATATGTCTGTGCCACTGAAATAGCAAGTTTTGTTTGATAAATAATTGTTAAAGTAAGTAATGAAAAGAGAAAGGTAATTTCTCTAATTTGATGAAGTCGGGATCAAAAAGGGGAATCCCTTCATGAGCTTCCTCCTGGTGTCACATTTATATCTCCCCAGGAGATCAGAGGAGCTTTTAATCATGCCGCTTCCCTTTACAGAGAAGTTGGGCTGAGGGTTGAGAACAACAGACGGACCCCCCGCCCCCACCTCCACCACGCCCCCCCCCGCTCCGCCCCCGCCCCGCCCCACCCCCACCCCCTGATCCACTGCTGACACTGCAAACCTCAGCTTTACTCGCTGTGTTGTCGTCCACATGCATTCTGCTAACATTTCTCCCAGCCAGGTGCCCCGGTCTGCTTCACCGTTTTGTCCGAATGAATGACCTGTAGGTCAGGGTGCGTTCGTTTGCCTGGGTCAGAAGCGGGGGGAGGGGCGGGGCTCACAAAAGTGCACCACTTGTTTTTCCATTAGCATTAGGCTGTCACGCTAATGAACAGCGGCGCATGTGGCTTTGCGCTTAGAGGGAATCCACTTGGAGGGCCCCTCGGATCTTTTCCTCGAGGCCACTTCAGTGCACTTCGTCCAGACTTTCACTTTGATTTCATCCGGCAGAAACGGCAATCGAACAAGCTTTCATCAGTCGTCTGCACTGACAGAACAGGGTTTCTGACCGTCTTCCATCAAAAATGCATTTTATTATGAACCTTTATTTCACCAGCAAGGAAAAAAGTCACTGTTACACCATTACAGACCACATAATATAACTATATATACTTTTTGAGTTTTGGGAGTGAAGATAATAACTTCTGAAGCTGTTTTGAAGAATGTGTGTGTTTAGGTAGAACGAGAGAACGCCAATAATAGCTTTTTACATGAATATAAGCCTGTGTCCAAGTCTAAGCCAAAAATAAGGGTAAAAAACACAAGCTAAAGTCTTCCACGTGTCCTGCTAGGACGGCCATGGCCGTGAAACATCCAGGTGTTACCCTGAAGGAAAGTCCAAGAGCAGGAACTGTAATCCTGACGGTCCGCCGGGTACAAAAGTGTTTTCAGCTTCTGCTCAGCTGACGGGCTTCTGAAGAGCATCAATAAAATGCTGGTTTACTGGCCTCCCAAGACCCTACAGGTAGAGGGACCTCTGAAACTCAACACTGCTGCGGTTTGCATGTTTTCATGAGAGAAGATCACCGCCTTGGCAATGCCATAGCAACCTCTGTCCTCGTGTCCTTAGCAGATACATGAATGTGCACTACATGAGCTTCAACGTTTAATCAGCACTGAAATTGTTGAACAAATGAGTGCTATTTAAATGTTTTATTGTGTTTTATTGTTTTCTGTGCTGCGCAGCTTCACTGCAGAACGTGCATGACCTGTAACTGCTCTTCTTTGTCTTCAGGGGGACCGAGTGTGGCTGCGGGAGGATGACCAGTATCTTCCTAGCACCGTGTCCTCCTGCTCTGGAGGTGTTGTTGTCTTCGCCACAGACTATGGCCAGGTAGGAGCCTCTGCGTCTTACATCTGTCCTTTTCCAGACAGATTGGCATGTTCATCGTGATCCATGTGCATCTGTAATCAAGAACTTCAGTCTCATTTTACCTTTATATACCTTTATAGTGTTTCTCCAAAGAAAAGAATCCATTAAGAAAAAAACAAAACAAAAAAACAACAACTTACAACTCTGGAGGTTGCCGCCAACAGATCTTACCAAGTTAATGAAACACTAGTGAGGGAGAAACCAGCGGTGGGAAACCTTCTGCCTCAGCTGGTCACTGGTTAGGAAGTGATGGGTCTCTGTTTGCAGCAGCGTGGCGTCACACCGGCCTTTCCGGTGCCCTCCACACACATTACACTGCACCTGACCAATATGTGTCACTACTGAGAAAATGACGCCCCTGAACCGCAGGACTCACGCTAAAATGAGACCGACAGGAAGTATATGATTTATGGACAAACAGTGCTACACAGATTCAGCTCATCTGTTTTACTTTTAGGTGATTTTAGAACAACGTTTGTATCAAACGTGTGGTCTTCCAGACACTCATGTGGCATGCAACAGCTGTACCCTGCGTGAGCGGCCTAAACGACACCAAAACATCTGCACACCACGCCAGCTTGGCCTGTGCCATCAAATTAACTTCACACACGTGATGGGACTGAAAAGTCAGCTTCCTTGTGGTCAGACCAGCCACCCCTGAATGCTGAAATTGAAACCTTTTGATTACAGGTTGTAGACTTGTGGAGTTCTCAGTTTGGTTGAATGAGCAGTTCTCGTTTTCCAACAAACACCTATCGGTTACCAGCACCAACTGATCATTGGGTCATCAGCTGGCTTTTGCGCAGTTCTTCTCGCCGTCCTGGATTTCTGTCCATTTTGTTCCGGTGTAGTCGTCTGATCGTGTTGGAGGGTTGTTTGTGTCGCTGTGACGCAGAGGTGAGGCTCCGGACTCCAACAACATGTGTAGGTCATCAAACAAGCAACCAAACAGGGCTGGTAGCTGGAGATTGTAAGTCAGAAATATTTAAGCAGTAGTTGGGTAACTTCCTGAAAGATATGAAACGCATCAAGTGTTGGAAAGAAAGCTCTTCCTAAACAGTGTGATTGGTTTTTGCTCTCCCTGCCTCGGCTTACTTCAACTTCCTCTGCTGACTTTGCAGTCCCACAGAAACGAAGCATGGACTGAACTTGACTCGGGCGCTTTCCCGCACCTATCCCAACACTGACAGTAGAGCGAAGGCTTAAAGACATCTGCCCATAATTTGGGATCGGCTCAAGATGCAGCAAATCCCCTTAAACTCCATATGGTTCTGCATTACGTCTTTGATCCGAGTGTTGTCAAAACAGGGAATGTAGAGGACAGTGAAGCGGGGAAGGGGTCACAGTTGGTTTCGTGTTTGTTTTGGGTTGATTATTAAGCATGACTGAGAATCAACCCATCAGGCAGTTTTCAAGTCAGATTTGATGTCAGACCGTGTTTGTCTGTAAAGTCTTACCCTGCTCAGATTCCGACTTCTGGCTCTTAAGTGTCATGAGGGCACCTAGAGGTGTGTGTCGCCACACAGCTGCCTTGTTTTTCTTTTCATGCTGCGATGTGACTCTGAAGTGATCACGTGGAAGCCGTGCACAGCCTCATGTGGTGTCACAACACGCATCCCAACTTTACATCAGCGGTTTAAAGGCGTCTCCTGTGAGGATACGGACATGAAGTGACTTTCAGCAACGCCACGGTCACTTGTGATGCTGTATTTTCTAATAAAGAGGCTGAATACATGACGAGTGCAGCATTATTTGAACAGTTCATGCCGGTAGAGGGCTTTGTATAAAAGGTTGCTGCTTGCTTTGTTGCAGTACCACCACGGCAGTCGCCGTGTTTTGGTTGGTCACGATCCCACCGGTACCGGATGTAGCGGTTCATTCATCGAGCTCAGGTGCTCCTGGACAGGTGCCTTTCTGGGGTGAGAACCCTTCTTCACTGTCTGCTGCTCAAAAAGGAGAAAATAGTTCTGACTTGGACTCTGGCCCCAAACCATCTCTGGAACCACCTTCGGTGGAAAAGGCCCAAAGGTACACCGGCGCCAAAGCTTAACCGTAACATTTAGTACAAATGATGGTTTGTACGGAGGAGCAAGCGAAGCCATTGCTCATAGTCATTTTTGATGTGGCTGCCAGCTCGTGAAGACCTGAAATTGGGAAAGCTTGGAGACAAATGTGGCCATGATGGGAATTTTTTTTTTTTTTGTCCAGGACTTTAAATTTAAATTTAGCTTGTAAATGTTTCTTCCACCAGTCTGAACTTCAGTAAGTTTACGGTAACTTCCACTTATTCTCTGTTTAACAAATGCCTTGGGAATCTCGCCAACAAATGATAATCTGTGTGAGCTGTTTGGGCGGATTTTCTCTCCACCACCCTCCTGTGCTGACAGGTTTAACAAAGACTTCCTGTGTAGCGGCGGGCAGCGGAGGGTTACAACCACGGGGCGGCCTGTAAATGTGTTTGCTGAGGGATTTGGGGTCATGTTGAGCTGGCGTATTGTCCTGAAGATTTACTGGGCAGATTAAGGCATTCTTATCTCCTCGCTCCTCTACTCGCTCAGAGTGAGTTAGACCTGCAGCTAATGACCTTCTGCACGACAGTTTGTGGTCTGGAGCCTCTGCAAGCTGTCGGCTGCAGTTGTTGAGATTTGTTTGTCTCTGCACATTTATAAAGTTATACATTTCACTGTCAGTTGTCTCAACACCTGTTAAATTCCTTTGCAAGACATTCAAGCTTTTTAACGAATGCATAATGAATGCATGATGAATCCTGATACTTCAGGTGTTCCCATAACTCCTGTTTAGTGAAAGCTCTCCACCAACGACAGGTTTCACTTTTATTTTTGATTTTATCACAGCTAACTGTGCTAGGATGGGTTTTTTGTGTACTTGGTTTGACATATGTGGCATGTTCGTCTCTATACTTAAACTTGCAGGAGGACACAGTTCAGTCTTTCAGCTGTTGCCATGGTAACAGTCTTGATGATGTTGGTGATGTTATTTCTCCGCTAGCAGGGTCACACATCTCTGCAAGTATCAAATGTTATATTGACGCTTATTGACAACTTATTGACGCTTATTGACGCTCGTTTCATTGTTCCTCAGCCTACGTCACATGCGTAGTTTCTATCATTGGTTGTAAGTGTGTCAGATGGCATCCAGAGGCAGTTTCTTCTGCTTCCGTTGGGACTCGACCCTGGAAATCAAAGCTGAATCCAGAGGAAAAAGAATAATGTTGAATCGAGGAGGAAAACGATCAGGATTGCTGGCCAGGCTGCTATCTCGAGAAAATCAACCAAGAAGAGCTGCATACTCACATAACATGTTAAACATGTTAAAGCGCTGTATTACACAACAACACTCGTAACTTTGACATTCTGCTGCTGGTTCGTGTGTGATGCATTCTGGGATAATTTGCTCATTCAGACTGGACGGATCCATGGTAAATGTGCGGAGCCGAGACGGCAGTGTGGCTGCGACGGCATGAAGGCCATCAGGGCGAAACTGTGAAGTGATCTTTTTTCTTTCTTTCTTGTTTGTCATCAGACGACAGAAAATGCACATCAGAGTAGTTTTCCTAACCTGGTTGGAGGGAGCGTTCCAGGCTGTGCTGAGACATCGGAGAACAACCTGCTGCTTCACTTCTCATCTCCTGTTTTGTTCTTTAATTCTATTCTCTAATTTTATACCTTTTCTTTACTTTTTTTACTGTTCTCTGCCCTCTGTCTCTGACTAACTGAACTGATAATGAAGGATTTCTGGCGCCTGCTCTGTGTGGCTGTGCATTCCCAGTTGTGCTCCGTCTCCGTCCTCGAGGTCCTGAAGGTTTTTCAGTTTCTTGGGTGGGTAGTTGCTGAGTTGACAAGATTGACTCTGTCCATTCCCTGATTAATCCCTGATTCCCTGATTAATCCCTGATTAATCCCAAAGCGGGGAAATAATCGGAACAAACCTTAACTTCGTTTCCACCCACAAATTACTTTTTAAGTGTTTGTTTGACCATTCAGCTGTCTGAGACATGTAATACCTTCAGTCTACCAGGTGCTTGGCCGAGTCGGTTGGCCCATAAAGTATTAGATTGTTATAATTTTGATATTTGATTGCTGTCCATCTTCAGTGCTGCCTGCGTGGCAGCTGAAGTGGTCTTCAGCCCTAAATCAGGAGTAAATGTTATGATTCGATGCACGTGTGAGTGTGTGTTGGCTGGCGAGGGTCGCAGGGTTTTTACCGTCTTGCTCGGGTTTCAGCGTTTTTGACAACGCAGACCGCCTCGCCCTCCATGGCGGCCTGCAGGACAATGCAGCAGGAGATGAATGGAGGTTTGAAGAGCAGCTGCTGCTTTAGATGATCAGTGTGGGTGGGGGTGGGGGGTGGCGGTGGCTCCGGGCGAGGGTTACCTGTTCCCTTCTCTTACCTTCTCTGACAGACTCAGGTGGGGGTGGGGGGCGGCTCACATTTCCTTCTTAACCACGTGTAATGAGGAGTTTCGTTGCCTCTCTCTGAAAGCTGATCATCAAATGTTATTGAAGCAAGTAGCCCTCTCTCGGTTGTGTGATGGCCTCACACCTGGAGGAGTTTCAGTCTGGGATTCACACTGAAGCTTCCCTCTTCAGGTAGAAGACTACTCGCTGATTGAAAAGACCCTCAGGTCCAAAAAGAAGACGAGGGCTTCAGAGGTCTGTCAGACCTGACTAGAACTAGATGTCAGTGACGTTTATCAAACTTACAAAGGATTGCGTTCACATGTGCAGCTTTTCAAACCTGGAAACAAACTATGCTGCGTGTGATACAAAGTGTTTGAACTGCGTTTCTTCTCCTGTTAGTCCAGCTTTTAAGGAGTTATAGTGTTCTTAACAATCAGTAAAAGTCTGAACCTGCACGGTTGTCTGTTAACTTTTTTTTGTTGTTGTTGTGTACGTCTGGCGTAACTGTAACAAAGGTTCTACGTTCAACCACACCGACGTGGACTTGCGTTTCTCTGCACTCTTTCCCTGCTCGTGCTGCAGTTTCTCTACCTCTAATTCTTCTCTGATCTTCAGCTGTTATGTTGAAAGAGCGTTTTACACATAATAAATAGCATTTTCAGACCGAACAAAGTGACTTTACACACCCTAATAAATGCTCTCATGTACTGAAAAAGTAGTATTTTTTAGGATATGGGACCCTTGAAACATAATGACTAACAATAAAGCACATAATATGTAACAATTAGCATATTTCATATATACAATTTTGGAAGAAAAAAATGAAGTTTAAAGTCAAACTAAAAACAATCCAGTATGAAAAAGAAATGACATTTTATTGGTAAGCAGTGTCAGTAATGGATGGTTTAGCAGTTTCTTTTCAATTTCCCAAATGTAGAGTGATTTCACTTTCCAGATCAGTTGATCCTGACTGATCCAGGAACATATCCTGGCGGTCCGAAAGTTCGGCAGAAGCCCCCGAGCTCCTCCTCTCCGGTCTGCACCGGTGCTGTCTAATGGCTCTGGACTCGGAGACTTACTCCAGTTAACATCTGTCGCCGGGCTTAGCGCGCCGCCTCCATGGCTTTGTTTTCTAGGCATGGGCCCTCCTCGTCTTTCCAAAGAAAAATGGACTAATTAGACCGAATGAGGTCAAAGTCTGAGGACACCAGAGCTCCTGCGAAGGTCTGCAGAGCTGATAATCTGTGATAGCTGTTCATGCCCTGAAGAGAGGACATGGAAAGCAGCTGCACCGTCATGTTTCATGTCAGGAGTGCGTTAAAATCCTGATCTGCGAGGAAATGTGTTTTTTCTCGGTTTGACATGGATGAACTTCTCCAGCCTGTGCTGGAGCTCCCACTTCTGCCCCCTCCAACCTGCTTGTTAGGAGCTGGATAGCAGGTGTTTGGTTTATGTGGATGCCCGTTCTCGCAACAGCCTCTGAAACTGTGCAAATAGTGGTTGTTATGTGTTACTAGGCAACCGCTCAAACGTTAAAGGTCCTGTGGTGGCAGTGTCCAAAGAGACGCCAGTGAAGTTGACTGTCACAGCGGAATTGGTCCTGATTTTAGAAATCTTTTAAAGTTTATGGTAAATAAAGTATTTTTATTTGACAGCTGACTTTTAAAATGGATCATTTAAGTTTTAAATCTTGTATTCTTACAAAAGTAGCAGATTTTCTTTCTAAATTTATTGCATAATGTCAAAGTTGGTTAGCGGTTAAAGTCCCTCAACTTTTTTAATACATTTGAACCATTAAAACACAAAGAAAAAATAAACTTTTATGTATGTGGGCAAAGTCGTCAATAAAAGCGGAAGATTAAAACTCTCCGAGTTGTTTAATTTTTTCAGAGGCTGGGAAATTAAAGATTTTAATTGAGAGTTTACGAGATGTTTTCCAACAAAGCGTCAGATTTGAATGTTTTAAACTCGTGCACTAACAGCCCATAGCTGTCCTTGCTGGACCTCCTTGCTGACTGTTTGACTGTTGACTGTCAACAGTGTAGCTCGGACTGGTCTGACTAGTCTGTTCTGTGACCGTAACGGTTCCCCTCGCAGTACAGGGAAACTCTGCACCCTTTAAAACAGACCTGACGGAGCAGCGGAGTCTGTTTTACTTTGTTTTGTTTTTCTATGATAAGACAAACGTCTGACAACCTGGACGACGCCAACGTCCGCCTCAGCTTGTGCTTTTAAGGCTTCGCTGCATCTTTCTGTAAAATGATGCCGCCGCCTCCTGCAGGATAATAAACCCATCAATGCAGGATGGCAGCTCGTGAACGCATCATTTATAATCTGAAGGAAAAAGAAAAGAAAAAACAGCTTCTTCTGTGACGTTCAGTTTCCCCCAAAGCGTCACTGCGGGAAGAATGTGAGAAATGAAGCCTGACAGGATGCTGGGGGGCATTTTGGGTGTTAATGTGTGAGCGTGGGGGTGTGGTGTGGGGGTCAGATGTGAATGACTCTTCAGACACAGACTGGCTTTCTTCAGGGAGGTCGCGCTGAGCCGATCAGTCACAGCTGGTCACCGAGCACATACAGAAACCCTCTGATTTCATTGTGTATTTGTACTAGATGGGCTTTTTCTTCTCTATTATTTTTACTTTCTAAAGGAAAGTCGATGTTGAAACCAGATCATCAGTGAAACACAGGGGGAGGAGGAGGAGCCACGAGTGGGCCCAGATAACCAGCTTTCAGTCACTGAGCTCAGACTTTTTTTCTTCTTTTTTTTCACATTGTTTCACCATCAAATATGAGAAAGTAGTGAAATATGTGGGAAAGGCCAACGTTGTGTTCTTGAGTCTCACTGAATAGGCTGCCTTTGTGGAAAAGGCTGAGGCTGCACATGGTTTGGCTGCTCCTCGTTTTTCCACCCAGAAGCAGCCTGGCTGAAGCCTGGTGGAGTAATACTTCACTGTACTTCAGTAAAACCTGCTGCCAGAGTGTCCTGGACGCAGTCGGAGGACAGAGTACACCTTCTGTGTAGCACATGTCCTTCATTGTCTTTAAAAGTAGAACATTACCCGAAGTTCTGCCTGGGGGTTGACTGTGGCGGTGCTGTCTGTGCAGACGCCCCCACCACAGCGACGGGTCATTATTTGGAGCAGTGACCCTGCAGGCTGTTGGCCCCCCACAGATCGATGGTAACTCGAGGTTCGCTGTACATTAACCTCAGAGGCTTTTCTTTGTCTCCACTGGACCGTCCTGTCGTCTAGAAAATCAGTAATGAGCAGGTAGAAGCTTTCAACACTTGCTCCTTTGTAAGTCAGTTGTGCTGATCCTCAGCATCCTGCATGTTTACAACGCAGAAAACTTTAATCAAACCAGTTATATACATAAGATGAAATCCCTGAAAGGGTCAGTATTTGAGGAGGAAAGATGGGAAGAAATTCTCCACGTCAACAAATACCCGAGAACTTCATTGAAATGTTTAAAAACACTGTTTATTTAAGAAAGATATTACAGTGAATGTTATCAGTAAATGATTCAAGAAATCTGACGGCATTTTGGCGCGTAGACGGCAATTTTCCAAGTCTAAACTGGACACCCGGTTTCTCCAGTGATCCCCATTCCCTCCAACGACAGCACAAATGTCATCCATCAATAGTCGATATGAGCACCTGGAGAAGCCATTACTGCGGAGGGAACCTTCGTCAAGCACTCGAAACTGACCTACATTCACAAATGGACAGCGTTGTGCATTTCATACGTGCTGTGAGGCGCACGCTGTCCTTCGTGGTGAGTCTTCTTCTGGCAGCATGGCGACTGAGTCGGAGATCCGTCTGAGTTTCAAAACTTATTTAGTTTTGTCTGCAGACAGAAATGACACGCTGCCGTTCTCCAGCAGCCCAGGCTCACATTCGTCAGCGCCGGCTGCCATCTGTCACATCTGTGGAAGGTGACGTGAAACATGAGCTGCGAGGAGGTCGCTTCATGCTGCAGGAGAAGCACGAGGTTCTCCAAATAGGTCACAATGAAAAGCTGCTGATGGAGAACGGCTTTGGTGCTGAAAGGTATCAGTTTTAGAGAGTTTTAGCTCCTGATCCATGTTGTTATGGTCCCCAAAGAAATGTAGCCCACCATCTAACCCCAGAAAGTTCCTCTTGACGGGGAACAGAGCGGAGAACCGCAGCGAGACGCAGGACTGGCAGTACTGCTCCCCTGTAGTCTGCAGGTGTTACTACTCCTGTGCTGCGGCTTTTCCAGCTCCGACTGCAGTTGCGTCTCACCTGTATCTTGTTTCTTTAAAAGCACACTTCATGAGCTGTTTTTCCCCAGTGGGAATTTTGACCTTTTGACCACTGGCTTCAAGCTGAATTCCTGCACTAAATGCATGTCAGAGGGTTGTCTGTTGAACCGGCAGGTTTTCCCTCCACACTTCACACGCTCCGCTGGCAAGATGAGATCAAATTTGCCCGTAGGGACTCCCTTGTTCTGACTGCCTGACCCGATATAAAGCCGGGATTCCTGATAGTAGAGCTGACTCTGAATCATTGTTTCCACTTAGAAAGTCATCTAACCGGGTTTTGTTTTGGTTCAGCTTTGTTTCCATCAGTTTACTGTTGTTTATCATCGTTCATTCGGCATGAATACATCTACTTGTGCTTTCTCGAAGCATTCTTGGAATTCAGCGCCTTTATTCAGTGCAGTTTGTTCCTGATAAAAGTGTTATCCGAGGCAAGTTAAGTCTTCAATGAGCTGAATTTCAAAGAATGTTGGGAATTGTCACATGACTTGTTTTGTACCACAAGAGGCCGGCTTTTTTCCCACATCACTCGGGCCTGGTGGTCTCGTCTTCATCTGGTCTGGCGGGGTTCACTCATGAACCACCAATATGAAGGGATTGCTCAGTCTAGAATTGAAGATAAAACATTAGTGGTGAACTAAAAGCCTCATGTCCTCATCTCACTTCCAGTGCTCGACTTGATGAGACACAGAGATTCAGTGTGTTCCCATGGTTTAGAAATAAACACCTTATTAAAGAAATGTAACCCCAAAAATGGGGAAAATCAAGGAAATAGTTTGAGATTGAAGTTGCCTTCAAGTAAACATGAGTTTCTCTTCAGATTTGCACTGTTGTTGAAGCCATGTTTCCCTATTTCCCATGTTCTGATCTAGGTCTACACCTACAAGCAGAACGCGCTCACCAGGCAGAAAGTGCATCCCATGCACCACAGCAGCATCAAAGGGGTGGAGGACATGGCAACCTTGGAGGACCTTCATGATGGCGCCATCATGCACAACCTCTTCCTGCGTTACCAGCAGAGACACATCTATGTAAGTACTGGATCACTCAGACACAAAGCTGCCGGTCTGACGGATGGTTTTCCAAAAGATGTCAATAAAGCGTAACGAGGTGTTTCAGGTGTGTGACATAAACAGATCACCAAGATCTGAATCAGATCCTCCATCATACACTTTTGGGGTCAGGGTCAGCACTAAAAGTGATGACGAAATAAACCCAGCTGAGGGCTTTGTGCACCATCAGTGTTGTGTTGGCAGGTGTATTTGTCAGGGTACACTTCCCTCATTTAAAAAGAATCTCCTGTAAAAGGCTGAAGTCGCTCAGCTGTTGCGTAATGGCAGCGATATCTGTTTAGACGCAGACATGAACATGAAGGTGACAGACTGGCGAGACGGCACGCCTGTGCTCCGAGCTGATGACAACAAACAGGAATTTGAAGATCATTTCCTTCCCAAAAGGACAAACTGATTAGATCTTTTGTAGAGTTCTGTACATAAGTGTAAAACATTCTGTCACAGACTTGTGGTATGCAGTAATTACAGTTACTGCATTCATCCAACTCCTTGTCCAAAAAAAACATTTATCACAAGCTGTACAGACTGAATCTGCTCCAGGCCAAACGATTCTGTTCACCCTGTGAAAACCAGCTCAAGAGTAAGTTTGCTGTTTAGACGTACGCAGCATGCAGGAACACACACAGTCAGATAAACGTGAAGTTGTGCTCTTTAGACATGTCTAAGCAACCGCCCAGGTTTTCTTTCTCCATGGATTATGAGGACATGGACCCTGTCCTCATAATCCAAAATACCCGTTGTGATGTGTGTGTAGTGGAAAACGTCCCGGCAAACCACATTTACCAACACAAGCACACACACAGACAGCAGGTTGTTCTGAAATATTTGCTGACAGGTCTTTCTACACACCCTTATGCATCAGTACATCAGTACCGTAAAGTGCCACAGAAACAGCTGACAAACGTGCAGTTATGATTCATGTATGTGGCATCTTGAAACAAGCTTGGTCAAATGGCTGTGCTTCTTGGTTCATGCTGAAGGTGGCGGTTGACTTCAAAGGTGGGCTTGGTGCCGTTGGAAAAACCAGTCAGCAAGGTTTTCGGTGTGCACCTTCATTTGTGAAGCATTTGAAAGCATTGGATTGATTGTGTGGTATCATCGAATAAAGACGGTTACAGGTATTTTTATCAAATCGTTAAAGCAATAGTTGTCTACGGAAAGCAACATTTTGTTGTATTTTATTCATGAATAAAATGTTCTTGTGTTCATTTTGAAGTATTCAAACAAAGCTTCAATTGTGTAAGTACAACACGTACAAGTTTATATTCTTGGATGTCCTAGACAAAAATCACAATAAAGCTCATTTAAAGAAGAATTGACTTTAATTACAAGTGCATTAACAAAGCATTTAGGTTGTGTTGTTGTTCAGATGCATTTAGATCTGTCCTCCGAAGTAAAACTGCTCTCACCTTAGTGGCACAGAAAAGAAAAATCTGTTTATTTACATAAATTGTTTGAGTTTGTAGTTTAAGGCTTTTCACTGCTGGAGTACAACTTGTTTGGGTGTTTCCATGACTACAGTGTTGACCAGGTGATGAAAGGGACAGGTGGGGAGACTAAGCATTGCACTGCTTCTAATGAAGCTCCCTGTTTGGCAGCCAAGAGAAACCAGCTGCCAAGCGAGTGGCGGGACGGTTACAGTCTGGGATTGTTTGGCTCGACGCTCCTTTAAGAAAACTGTATTTCAGTATTTGCTTCACTTGCAGTTCCAGTGGAAGCGTCCAGGTCCTGGATCGGCTTTGATGGTGACGACAGAACATTTAAGAGCATTTTAGCCCAGACAAGCCAGTAAGTGTGGCCACTGAGGAGCACCTGCAATAAAAAGGTCATTTAATGCGAGTCTGTGCATAATCAAAAGGCCTTTACAAAGACGGCTTGAAACAAAAGACTGAGGTGATGTTTGTTGGTGTGTTCCAGATTTAACCGGTTCAGGATAAAATGTCCTGATGAATACAGCAAATTAAAGCATGTGTTGCATGAGTTGAGCTGATAAATGTTCAGCAACAGTAATCCAGCTTTGCATCAGAGAGTTACATGATATGAGTCTGCACAACAGAGGCCCAATATCACAATCCTAATCCTATCTAACGGTAGTGCAACTACATCTAATACAACAGGTTTCTGCCGTTTTTTCATGGAGAACATTCCTCCTTCATTTGACTGGGCACAGCTCCTGCTCTTCAATAGAAGCTGAAAAAGAGCTTTTAAAACCACTTCTCTGAGCTAATATTCCCGTACAGTGAACACAAAAGAGAAGTAGAACTTCCTCCAGAGGTTGTAAGAAGTGTTCAGCAAAACAGCTTGGCAACAAAGGCATTCTTGTCCTCTCTGCACACATCAGCCAAAGTAACCTATGACAAATGCCATCTCATTACTTTAATGACATCTGAATGCTCCCGTATGGTCGAAATTATCCAATCATTTCCTCACAATCACCCGATCTCCAGCCTGACGGGGCTTTCTAGGCCACAAGATGCAAAAAAGAGAAATTAGAGGGGAGGTTTTTGGTGAAGTTTGTCGTGGTAAACCAAAGGGCCAGAGAGGCAGCAGCCACTCGGACATCGCGGATCAAACGGCTGAAACCAAGAGGTTCAGTGGAGGTTCGGAGGGAGGCACAGACACAAAATCAATACATTGTTTGTCACCTAGTGGCACTATTACATGAATATGAGCTCTCTGAACTGCAAAATGTTACCCACCACCTATTGCTCATTCAGAGAGTGATAGTGCCTATTGGTTACAGTGGTGGACTTGGGCCTGGAGGACCCAGGTTCGAGTCCCTGCTGGGACAACGTTGAATCACTGTGGGCCCCTGAGCAAGGCCCTTAACTCCCAAATGCTCCCCGGGCGCTGGGATGGCAGCCCACTGCTCCTAGTGAAACTAGTGATGGTTAAAAGCAGAGGTCCAATTTCGGGTTTATACATACTGACAACAATAACGAAGCTAGGGTTAGTGGTTAGGAGTTAGGGTTAGTGGTTAGGAGTTAGTGGTTAGGAGTTAGGAGTTAGTGGTTAGGAGTTAGGGTTAGTGGTTAGGAGTTAGGGTTAGTGGTTAAGGGTTAGGAGTTAGTAGTTAGGGGTTAGTGGTTAGGAGTTAGGGTTAGTGGTTAGGGGTTAGTGGTTAGTGGTTAGTGGTTAGGAGTTAGTGGTTAGGAGTTAATGGTTAGGAGTTAGTGGTTAGGAGTTAGTGGTTAGGGGTTAGGAGTTAGTGGTTAGGGGTTAGGAGTTAGTGGTTAGGGGTTAGTGGTTAGGAGTTGGGGTTAGTGGTTAGGAGTTAGTGGTTAGGAGTTAGTGGTTAGGAGTTAGTGGTTAGGAGTTAGTGGTTAGGAGTTAGGAGTTAGGGTTAGTGGTTAGGAGTTAGTGGTTAGGAATTAGGGGTTAGGGTTAGGGGTTAGGAGTTAGGGTTAGGGGTTAGGAGTTAGGAGTTAGGGTTAGGGGTTAGGAGTTAGGAGTTAGTGGTTAGGAGTTAGTGGTTAGGAGTTAGTGGTTAGGAGTTAGGAGTTAGGGTTAGGGTTAGTGGTTAGGGTTAGTGGTTAGGAGTTAGTGGTTAGTGATTAGGAGTTAGGGGTTAGGGGTTAGGAGTTAGGGGTTAGGGTTAGGGTTAGGAGTTAGGGGTTAGGAGTTAGGAGTTAGGGGTTAGGAGTTAGGGGTTAGGAGTTAGGAGTTAGGGGTTAGGAGTTAGGAGTTAGGGGTTAGGAGTTAGGAGTTAGGAGTTAGTGGTTAGGAGTTAGTGGTTAGGAGTTAGTGGTTAGGAGTTAGTGGTTAGGAGTTAGTGGTTAGGAGTTAGGGTTAGGAGTTAGGAGTTTGGAGTTAGGATTAGGAGTTAGGATTAGGAGTTAGGAGTTAGTGGTTAGGAGTTAGTGGTTAGGAGTTAGGAGTTAGGAGTTAGGAGTTAGGAGTTAATGGTTAGGAGTTAGGAGTTAGTGGTTAGGAGTTAGGGGTTAGGAGTTAGGAGTTAGGAGTTAGGAATACCGTAAATGTTACACAAGCAGAAAGTTAAAGTTAGCTCAAAAGTCTCCTGGGTGTTTTTCTTCTTTCCAAGTCTGGAATTATTAGGGAAGAGTAATATTGTTCTAAATGTTTGACAGGAGTGCTGATCTGATTGCAGTATATGTTTTGAAGATGTGATGATGGGGAGACGGTTGTTAATCGGTCTGACGTTCACCTCTGACATCTGGAAATGTGATGGCAGCAAACCAGTGTTAATCTGCTCCCAGCATGCATTTATAGTCAGTTACGAGTCGCACAATGTGGACACACACGTGTTGTAATGAAAGAGAGAAAAAAAAGAATTGTAAACATCTTTGAACATAAACGCAGCTTCAGAATTTCAGTTCTTATGTTTTTAGTTTGGCTTTTTTTTTCTGGGCGTTTTTCTGGAAAATGTAGTAGATGTTGGCATTTAAGCTTCTTTGCTTTAACGTTACCAGGGAGTTTGGCCCAGAGGCTACCGCACTTAAGTGTGTGTGTGTGTGTGTGTGTGTGTGTGTGTGTGTGTGTGTGGTGTGTGTGTGTGTGTGTGTGTGTGTGTGTGTGTGTGTGTGTGTGTGTGTGTGTGTGTGTGTGTGTGTGTGTGTGTGTGTGTGTGTGTGAGCTCAGTCTTTAGCTGCTGTGATTGCAACCAGCTGTGCTGTCGACTGGTGGCCTCACTCGTCTCCTCTGCAGATTCCAGTGGAAGCGTGCACGAGTGCATACACACTCGTTTTTACGCCTTCTCTCTCTCTCTCTCTCTGATTTGACCTGGACCTCATGATTCCTCTTTCATTCACACTGACATACACTTTCTCTCAGTTTTTCTATCACACGCTGTTCTTTTTCATCTGCACACCAACCCATCTGCACTGATCTGGGTACTTCAACTCACTCTCTCTCTCTCTCTCTCTCTCTCTCTCTCTCTCTCTCTCTCGCACGCACACACACGTACACACACACACCTACACACACACACACACCTCATCATTTCACCAACTGGTCTGAGGACTTGGTGTTTTTTTTTTTTTAAATGTCCTCATTTATTTGTGGCCGTAATAATCAGCTGTGTGTAAAGGTGGAGTGTAAAGACGGCCGCTCAGGTTGTACCGACACCAAAAAACTGTGATCAAGAACACATGTTTTCATTAAATATATATTTGGTTTTAAAACATTTTCATCACAGAAATCTTTCTTGAAATGATAACTTGAAACTCTGTTTTGATGACACCTCTGTTTTCGTCATATCCCACCTATATTTATCAAATCACATGACAGTCACTCCTTTTTGCAGTTTACTTTCATTTGAACTACTTACTTTTTAAGTTGATGTGTATTTTTATCATTTACCTCCTGGTACTTTAACCCGTCCTACATGTCTGCTTTATGTTTTGTTAAAAATACAGCGCGGAGACCAGTCAGGTGACCAAGTTGCTGTTAAATATGTGTTGTGTGAAACTCTCCGTCACCGTTCAGTCACATGTGAGCAACAAATTGTCTTCAAGATTCCTAATTACAAAACAGCAAGTCGTGTAATCTGAACGGCTCCCGCAGTCTGCCGACGCTGAAGTTTAAGTTTCCCAGGAACCGCCATGAAACGGCCGCGCCGGCTGCTGTCGGCTGCTGTCGGTCGTTTTCTGTCGCTGTCGGTTGGTGTCAACCTCCATCAGCTGCTGGACCTCCATTCTCTGAGTGGAAATCTGTTTTTATTTATTGTGCGTACAATTCCACAAAGACATTTGTCAAGCGTACCACCTCTACTTCCAGTTTCATACTTCTGCATCTTGCTCCAGAGGACATCCAGATCATACTGAAACGTCCTGGAGAGCGAGTCTTATCTTCATCAGAGGTTTCAGCTGACTTCACTTAAACAAACTGACCATAAATATGTCTTGTCATAAAATTAGTCTTTTTGAAAAGCAGTTGTAAGCTACCTTTTATGTGTAAGCACTCATAATAAAGATGACAGACCACAGAGGCGAGAACATGCTGCATCCTGTTTCATGGAGGATAACAGAGGAGCAGCTTCTTTCTCAGTCTTCCTCCTTCTAGGTTGGATCAAAGACTTTTCCAGCTCCAGCGGCGTGAGGAGAAGCGCTCTCATGACTCGCTTCTCCTATTCTACCCAGTCGCCAAGTCTGTTATCGTCCCGCTGACAGACAGACTGTGACAGGCAGCAGATGATCAACTTTCACAAGCTCTGGAATCATAACTGTGGTTCCACAGAGTCCAGGAATGCGTGGATGCCGTTCTCTGGAACGAGGGTAGAAGTGGAGTACTGGTGGCCAAACGCATGCACACGAATGCTTGACATTCTGAACCAACAAGGAAACCAGTCAACGGGCAAACTGCTTTTGTGTTGAAAAACCCTGCTGGTTTTTGTTCCCCCTAGTTGATATCCTCTCATCTATCAAAACATCTGAAAAATACAGATAATCTGCTCCCTGAAAGACATGTTTACTTTTCATAAAGTCTTCTAAACAGTGAGGGATTTTTACTGTCTTTCTGCATGGAGTTTTAGTTTCATTTCATCACTTATTCACTTCCGTGAGATCATGTGCCGTTATTTTCCCACAACGCTGTATCAGGAGGTTTAGGAATGAAACCACAGACACGCATTCTTGTAGACGCGCTGAAGCACAAACACACTTTAGACTTCATTAGAAGCTGTGTGTGGAATATGCATTTCAGAGGTTTTGGCCAAAGCCGTCCTTTAGCTCAGTTTTATTGCTATCAGATGTGAACGATCTGTTTTCCGGCCGACGGAGCACCAGACTTCTCCTGCCCCCCTCCCCCGATGTCATGTCCTGTCAGTGCTGATCAACTGTGCTGATGTCACTTCCTGGGATAACTGATTTCTGGAATGCAGGTGAATAGTTTAATTTAGATGCTGCATGAGGAAATGGACACGGCTCAACATTCCCGTGCAACATTCGTTGAATGTGGCAAAGACGCGGTACGTGCAGCCTAAAACGGCGCTTTCGTCACTTTTGTTGTAGCGTTTTTGGTTTGCTAATTAAGTTTGGCAGAGTTTCCCGTCCATCTGTCATGCGTTGACTTATCTTGCTGACAGGAAAACACATTTGTCTGGAATCTGGGTTACAGATTGCTCTTGGCTCGCTTGATAAGATTTTTTAATCTGAGATTTATTGCTTTCAGATGTCATTGAGGTGAGGCTTTTGATAAAGCGATTTTATTTTTACGCCACGCTGTCTGAGATTAGGAACAGAACAGTTTAATCATGCAAAATCAGGCAGGAAGTTTAAGTTTGCTTGTTAAAGATCCAACCGGTGTTGATGTCTGATGTTTATCGTCACAGAGGTGGAAGCTTCTCAGTGGAGCACTCTCCGAATCGTCGTGGGAACGGGAAATTAAATGCAATATGCTATAATCAGTCGCCATGGGAAAGTGATATTGTTGCAGAATTGATTATACAAGGAAAAAAATCAAATAAAAAGGAGTTAAAGTTAAAAGTGTAACAGAGAGAAGCGGAAATCTCCAGAGACGATCGCGTGTTGGTTTGTTTGTGACCCAACATCAACAGCATCAGCAGATAACGCAGGTGAACGCTTTCAGGAGGCAACAGGGATGGGAACTCTCAGCCAGGAGTTCAACATCTGTGGTGCAGAGACGCTCCTTCACCGTAACACGTCCAGATTACATCACCTGCCGTCACTGAACACTGCAGTCCCTCCTCCTTAACTCTTATCGTCCTGTGTGGTGTCTCTGCCTGCATGTCTGCATGTTTTAAATGATTTATTAGATTTAAAAAAAATGCTCCTGCAGCTGTAAAATAATGAAGTCTTAATCCCTAATAGTCCCGCAATAGTCAGGAGTCCAAACACTTCTGTTTTATTTGCAGGAGATCTCACCATCCATCTGATGATTTCTTCATCTTACTTCTGCAGCACATCCTCTTCACCTCCTTTTCAGCCCTTCACAAAGCTCGACATGCTCATCCCTCCTGCTAGCAATCTTCAGTTTTTATGCTTACTCATCACAACAGACGTTAAAGTGAGATGGGTTACCGGCAGAAAACCATTAAACAGTGCAGCATCAAAACATCAAAATCAGAATATTACGGGATAAAAGCGCAGCAGAAAAAGTTATAAAAGTCTAAAATGATCGCCTCATATTTCAGACCTGTTGCATCCATAAACTTTGACCATTTCCAGCACTCTTCCTGCACAGACGGTAGTATCACGATCATACGCCGGAGAAAAATGGTTCGATTTCTGTCCGACCCTTTCGGAATGATTTAGAGACTTCCCATGATGCTCCTTTCCGCTACAAGGAAAGTTCTGCCACCTAAAATCCTCCGAAACCATGACAACAATAATCTGGTCCTGGGGTTGAAAACTTAAGCGATATGCAGGATGCGCTTACATGTATTTACAACAAAAACCTGTTCTGTTTTTGCACATCCTCAACATGACGAGAAAGAAGAGGCTTAACGTTGCAGATATTTCCTGACAAAACCATGTTGTGTATGAGGCCGTTAAACGTTCCAGGCATCATTCTCATCTGCAAGATAACTTCTGCTCTGGTTTGGAGATGCTCATTTTAGTATTTTAAATTTAAAAAAAGTCCCGTGACTGATTCTGTCTTCAGAGTTTCATGTTGTCAAACAGCCAGTGCCCCGTGTTACAAAAAATTGGCATCACTCAGAGTATAACTTTTTTTGTTTTTTTTAACTACCTGATTCTTATACGTGTCCATCAGCAGCAACATTAAACCCAAACAGCAGATCCAGACCGCTTTAATCGCCAAGTATAACAAATGTGCTGGAATTTATGTGGTGATGGGGCAACTGCAGCGTTTTCCCTCTCCCCTCCTCCGTCCTTTACATTTCCTGCCGTCAGTCAGGCAGGTTTGCTGGTCCTTTTCTTCTGCTCCTGCTGGTTTTTTAGTTTTTTAGTTTTTTTTTCCCTCCATCTGGTCTTCATTTCCCTCAGAGTGCGTTCATCTGGCTCCGTCTTAGAAAGATTACTTTTGGACGGGTCCGACTGCCCGCATACCTCCCACAGCTCTACAGTTACAGCATCAGCAGCGACTGACGCCTTTCTATAAACACTCACTGCAATGTTGCTGCAATTAATCTCATCCCTGCTGGAACAAGAGATTTGAACTTGGTCTGTTTTTGCAGATATCTGCTGTTTGGTGACGGTGTCGCCGGTTAAACAAAAGATGCGACAAATCAAAAGCAATTCGGCTGTAAATCGTGTTTAGAACAGCGTTCATGAATACCACCTAACATTTGGAGGTGTGGTGTTATTGAGCGCTGCAGGAAACATCTGTCACAGCAGCAGTTTCAAACTGCATTTGTAAAACAAATGTTTGCATTGCTGGGTCTTTAAGTATCAAATCCCGGTTAAAACAGCGGATGTAAAACCTGTTTGTAGCTGTGCTCCTACAACTGTTGGTGTTTTTAAACATGACCTGCTGCGCTACTTGAAGCTGCATTCACACAGCTGTTTTACACTGTATTTAGTGTTACATAATTTTGGATGTCTTAAAGGGAAGTTCAACATCGGTTGACATGTAATGACGTGATGACTTGTCTCTATGTATGTGGAAAGATTTTAAAGAAGAACCCGCTCTGAACTGGGTCTAGCACCAGTTTGGTTGGTCGAAAAGCGGTTTAAGTAATTCCAGCGTACCCTCGTGTGGCTTCGGATGATTTCTTAATTTGCGGCGGCTGTTGTTCAGGAGTAGAGGACGTGAATGTGCCAACCTGAGTGTCAGTGGTTCCATTGATGTGGGAAGGGAAAGAAAAACCACGGCCTGGACTCAGCACTGGACTCGCGCTCTGCTGCCTCGGGGAGGGCTTCATGAATGTGGGTTTGAACGGGTGGCTGCAGCAAGTGAATTAAAGCGCTTTGATTAGTCGACGAGACTAGAAAGCCGTTATATAAATGCACTTCATTCACCATTTTAATTGTGAGAGCTGTATTGGATCCTTATGTAAGCCGGTTTGTTAAGTTTGTAGAAAACTGATGGTGAAGCTGGACAGGATGGTGTTTTCCAAGCTTCGGGTCATCCTGGGCAAGGTGGAGCACCCGTTCCATAAAGTACTGGTCAGATACAGAGAACATTCAGTAGACTGGCGCTACCACGATGCTCCACAGAGCAGAACAGGAAATCATTCCTGCCTGTGGCTCTTCGATCTGACTGCAGGGCGCGTAGTGGGGACCGGCCCTGGTGTCCTCGATGTGCAGTAACTAACTTTTTATTAATTCGTCCGTGTATTTATCTTCTTGTTTTGAGTTCATATTCTGTCTGTCTTTCTTCCTAAGCATGGATGTGTAAGGATCAATGAAGTAACTGGTCTGATTATATTTTTCAACCCGAATGAGGCCAGGACTGGTGCGTTGGATCGAGCTCAGCTGGTGTGTGTTCTGTGCTGTTTTGGCCGTCTGCCTGCAGCTTAAATTTAACGTTTTTCTTCGTGTCTGTAGTCCAGGTTACGTCCTGTGTCTGCCCTGTGGTCTCCCTCGTGATTGTCTACCTGTCCCCACCTGTGTCATGTTATCACCCAGATCGGCCTGAAACTTTTCTTTCATAAAGAGAACCTTGTTCTGAAATATGTATCACAAAACCACCTGCTTAAGTCGCTTCTATTTGTACTAACAACATGATTTTTTTTGCGTGCCTGTCTTATGATTGTCCGTGAGGCAGAACTGGGAATGATGCAGCGTTTGAGGTTGTAGGAAAACTTCACTCCACCACAGAAGAAGAATGGAAAGCATTATGTTATCTGTTGTGAGAGGGGATGTTTGCTGCACTGTAGCGGCTTTATTCACGTAACTCTGCTTCCCCGTCAACAAGCCCAGAGGCTGGACGCGTCCAGCAAACTTTGACTAAAGTGGTATTACGTTTCTCACACACCACTGTTGTATGGCTGAGAGTATTTGACACCAGGGGGGGGTGGGGGTTGGGGGGTGGGGGGTGGGTGGGTGCAGTGATGAGAGTCACAGCCTATTAGGCTGTTGCCAGGACGCTGCCATGGGAACCGTTACCAGGACGACACAGGGAGCTGATTGAGTCCAAATGCTTGCAATTTATCAAGTTAAGGTCAGACACAACTTTACCCGGAGGCATTTTTTATTCTCACAACAAATCGCCCTGTCCCGTGTGAACAAGCCCCCCCCCCCCCCCCCCCCCCCCCCCCGAAAGACCTTCAGGCAGGAGATGTGAATATGACTTTCCTGGTGATGTTCTCAAGGGAATCACATCAGGTGATCTGTTTTCCTCTGCTGTGTTTTTCTTTTCTGCCAAAAAGGAAAAAGAAAAAAAATAGTTTTCAAGTTCCAAAGTTTTTTTTTTCCAAAGATTTTATGATGAACATCAAAGATTTGTCGTTTTCGGTCACGAACATCTAAATGTTTGACAGTAGACAGTAGAAAAATAAACAGTGAGCATTTCACAACTTTTTTTTTTTTTTTTTTGCTTTTTTTCAAACGCTTATATGAGTATGTTGCCTCTAGAATACTCTAATATGCTATTTCATAAAGCTTGACAGACCAACATCTGGTGGACAGCTGAGGTGACGGACACACATTGAAATGTGATCACAATTAAGTTAATGTAAACTAATTAAGTCCCAATGCAAGCCAGAGATTACAAGTGCCGGCTGCCTGGAGGATGACGGTTTAGAAGCTGGACGTCATGACTGCAGAAGTGCCTCCAGCAGCTTTTAAAGTGAAGAGGTTTGCGTCACAAGATGTTTCCCGGCCTGTTTCTGCCAAATATTGCAAAAAGAACTCCAAACCTAACATGAGCCTAAATAAGCACATGCAAAGACGAGGAGCTGATTGTATCATGTGAGACGCATAGCCCAACTCTAAACTGTTTACAGCCCCTGTAAACACCTCGGCTTTGGGCTTTTAAACTGGCCTAGAAGCTTCTACGCTGTTTACATGAAGCTCGGTGTGAAGGCTCGTTATCCACTGCACATCATCATAATCAAGTCCCATCCCCCTCTCGTGCTGCTTTGCACATGCAGGATATTCTGAAACCAACATTTGTCATGTAAATGTTACTTTAACTGCCATTCAAATGTGCAGGTCAGTCAGTCAGTAGGACAGCGGGGCTTTAACAAGCTGCGTGGCGCATATTAATATAATTAATAATAATATATAATATAATATATATAATAATAATATAATTGCATATTTTAATTGCATTTTTTAATTGCATATTGCATGCATCCATGCATCCATGCATCCATCCATCCATGCATCCATCCATGCATGCATCCATGCATGCATCCATCCATCCATCCATCCATCCATCCATCCATGCATCCATCCATCCATCCATGCATGCATCCACCCATCCACGCATGCATCCATGCATCCACCCATCCACGCATGCATCCATGCATCCATCCATCCATGCATGCATCCATGCATCCATCCATCCATGCATGCATCCATGCATCCATCCATCCATCCATCCATGCATCCATCACCATAGCAAAGAAAATGAGATACCAGATGACATTAAATGCTTGATCACGGATGTCCACACACACACAGAAACATATTTTAATTGCATATTTGAGCAAAATAAACATGTTGGCCATCTACCAGATGACTGAATTTAAAGGCTTTAGCACCTGTGACTGTAACCTATGGTTTGGCGTGCTCCTGTGTTTATGTTGTCAGGTGCTTTGAGAGATTCCAGCTAAATGATGTCTGGTGACAGAAGCTATTGTTTTCAGTCCTGAGAAACTCTATAAGTACTTCCATTTGGCTTTTTTCCCTTCCTGGGCTGCAAGCCCCACAACAAACCAGCCCGCTCTGCTCGAATCCTCAAATTGGTTTGATCGTGTTTCTGGTATTCTTTCCATGCTCTACTCATTGGTGTGCCTATTAACTTAATTATTGCTATTATGGCTGTTACTAAACCTCTCAACTTCAGAGCTCTGAACATGGTTTCACCTCGGGCATGGCAGCCGTAGAAGGGGCGGTCAAGCTTTTTTTTTTTGTCTGTTTTTCTTGATCAATGGTGTTTTGACTTTTATCTGGTTGACCTACACATTAGGAAAAATAGTCTCCTGTTTTTCATTTCTGTGCTTATTTTAGTCTACTTCGAAGCCATAGTCTAATATGATAAACTTAAATACCGGTTTGACTAACTGTGTTATAGGTAATGCAATGATTATAAACAAGCCAAAAACTAAAAGAAAATTTCATACTATATAAAAACAAATGAGAAGGACAGAAAAATATGGAAAGTCTGTTCCTGACCAAAGACGGAGTCTTGTTTGCTTTTAGAAGTTGTCACGTGTTATTGAGGCCTCATGAGATGAACAGAATTACACTGCAGAAAACAAAGATGTTCTGCAGAGCAAAATGCACCACCCACCTTCCCACCCTCCATCTCTGATGCATTTCTTCTCGTCCTCGAGGCAACAGACTCACAACATAATGTCTGGCTGTGGGAACAATGTGCACTGCTGCAAGGATCGATCTTTTGGTCCAAGGTCTGCAGGCAGAATCGCTGCTGCTCTGGAAAAAAATGTCATTCAAGAAAATGTTTCCTTTTGTTTTTACTCAAAGTTTAAAATGCCAGTTAAAAATAAGTGGTTTGTTGTCACTGTACCTTTTAGGCTGGAGAGCCATGGGGAGAGAGACCCCCCACCTCCCACCCCCACCTTTTGCATATAGATAAATAATGAAGTTACACCACAGTTAATCTGCAGTTTTGTGGTTTCTGTGCAGTTTTCCGTGGAGAACGTTGCCAGTCATGTAAGATGAGTGCTGACAAACTAGAGAACTGACTCGATTGCAGAAGCCTTTTGAGCTTTTGAGCTTGTGAGAAAATGAGTTTTGCAAATGAACTACTCGTGTGTACTGCAGGGCGAGGACAACAGGCAATCAAAGTTGAGTAAGGACCACTTTGGGGAAAATTATAATCCTTTGCAAAATAATAGCAATTCATAGTGGATTATATTTATCTGTGCTGTGCTCTCTGACCTCCTGGGAGGTCCACAACAGCATCAAAGACTCCCCAGAGTCCAGAACAGAGACAACAGACATGACATCCATTAATCCCAGGAAAAAGAGGAGCTTAGTTGGAAGTGGGCTGCAGAGGAGGCATTTTGAAATGTTGAAATGAAACTCTGTGTGAGACTGACCACCTGAAGGAGTAGAAGGGAAACAACGGATCACCTAGATGATGCATCTTTATGGAGATGTGGGCTGAGCCTGACTGTGTGGCCTGCCTGAACTTTTCTTTGACTAAATTATCAAAGCAAAAACCCTCACTGAAAACTTTTGTGTGAATAAGAATGGTCACTTACAAGGAGAAGAAGAGTTTTCTTTTTCTAACCTGACTTCTAGTGATGTTCAGTTAATCCTGGTACCTCAACTGAGGAAAGAAAAACGCCCTTCAACGATGTATCAGGCTACCAAGCCGAACTTTATTGGCACGCTGTTGGTCTTGGGAAGAGAATTGGGAATACCTAATCTGTTTGTAAGAAGGCGACTGACCCTGGTTGACACTGGCTATAAACCACCTGGTTAGGTTTAGGCATCAATGCCCTACTTGTTAGGATTAGGAATCCACAAAGCTTGCTGTAAAATTAACTCTTGAACAACATTTATCACAACTTTCTTTGACGGTAAACCACCACACTGAAGGCACTGTAGTGCAGTGTCACGGCTGTAATCCCGAAGGATCAGGAACAGAAACCATTTTTGTTGGGATATGTCGCGTATGGGTTGGACACATTTCCAAACGGCCAAAAGACGACTTTTCTACTTGAGTGTTTTGCTTTGCTGGAGCATGTTGGAGGAAGGGACAGCTTCTCAGCTTGTTTACAGCAGCTCTAAGAAGTTTACGCGTTTTGACAGCATCATAGTTTTAACACCTCTGTGACCTTTGCAACTGCTCAGACCTTCACCTTCGGTGATGAGGAAGGAATATAAGGCTCCCATGATCTGTGGTCACCTTAACAGGCCTTCAGTCTGAGGTTTTCAGGAAAATGATTTGGTTTTCTCAGAGGTTCATGCTGATGTGTTGCCTTTTCTTTTCTTTTTTGTTCCTGCCTATTTATGCATTACTCACCACCACAGGACTGAGGCTGCAGCCAAGACCTCTTTTGGCTTCTTAAACTTCTATTTCAGCAGTTTGGTTTGTTTTGCTTTGAGCTTTGAAATTTGATGCTGGTTTGGAAAAACTGCAGTTTGGAAGGGGTGAAAAAGTGAAAAAGAAATGCAAAAGCCCAAATGACTGTTGTGTTGCTGCGCTTTCCTGAGAGGTTGTGCAGAGGAGGCTAAAGGGATTTTGAGGTTATGTTCAGCTGCTTTTCATGTTTGTCCACCTTCCTGGAAGCTTAGTAGGGGCCTTATGGCTCTGTGATTCTGCCCGAAAAAGTGGATTATGTATTCGACGTTCTCCAGTTGGCCTTCGGCCCGTCTTTTCCTGCTCAAAGATGAGCAGTGGAGGTGTTTTATTCTGATTGTTACACATTAAATCAAATCATGTACGTCATATAATTAATTCTTAATCTACTCATCAAAGATGTTTGCAAAACATGCAGATGGTAAAAAACTAAAGCTTTTTCAAGAATTGCCGGCCTATTGCAGACTGCATTGTTCCAGATTTTCACACCATGGTCACGTTGAGGTCATCGCATTTCTCTTCTATCATTTCTGTGCTGCACGCTGTTGACACACTGATTGGAACTAGTCTTTCTCGTCTTTCAGACATACATCGGCTCCATCCTGGCGGCAGTGAACCCGTACCAGTCGCTGCCTGGCCTGTACGACCGACCAGCAGTGGAGCTGTACAGCCGCCACCACGTCGGTGAAATCTCACCGCACATCTTTGCCATCGCCAACGAGTGCTACCGGTCCCTGTGGAAGAGGCTGCAGAACCAGTGTGTCCTCATCAGGTGCGCCGTCCTGTTCTCGCCGTCTTTCACAGCTTGTTTTGAGCATCTTTGCGTTGCTCAATATTTCTTTATCAGGTTTACAAAACCCAAACAGATTTTTGAGCTTTAAAGGAGATTGATTTTAAAAAAAAAAAAAAAAGTTTTCTGTGCTGGAGTGCATCTCTTTGGGTGTGTGCGGTCCAAACCGAAAACCACTTGCGTAACACTGTCCCTTTCTTTGGCGGGTTTGTGAAATCACTGATCCAGATAAAAGTACAATTATCTCAATTTCAGTCAGTCAGTTCCACATCATGCTGCACTTTTCTACCTTCATCTGCACAAACCTGCAACAACAATTTCAAAAGGGGCACATCACAGTTCAGACTCCACCGGCCAAACGCGCTCAAACACGGACTAGCAGAGCTCCGCTGGGATGTGGTGGCCCGGCATGCCGCCACCGGGGTTACAGCCGTCGTAAGCCGTGACTCCGGGTCCCAACAGACATCTGCTTGTAAGGGTCCGGACATGATCTGATGAGGCTCGCAGCTGCTTCAGCCGATCCGGGCTGGAGGATCTGCGGAGCTGCTGGCGAGCGTTTGCATCAGGATCCCAGGTTTCAGACGTAGGTCGTATATAACAATGGTCAATCCGGAAGTGAGATGGTTGGTTTCAAACTACCGCAGCGAAGCCAGCCCACAGCCACGGTGGGCTGCTGGTAAAAGTAACAGCACAGCAAAACATATTCTCTTTAAAATATGAAGGACTGTGTTCTAGTAGGTGTTTGTTCACATCTGAGAAGTAAATTCAATGTTAAACGCTAAGATGCAAAATTGAAGACAGATATTGGCAGTGATTGTCTGTGCTGACCCACGTCCTAACTCCGTTTGGGTAAAGGCAGAGGTACAGCCTGGACATGTTGCCACTGTATGTTTTGGTGAATATTTGCTAAGCATTTTACCATCGCCTCTTTGTCTCCACATTTTCCTTGTTGTTTTCCTACTTCTGCTCCGGAGTTCCCATTCAGGATATCTGTTCCTCTGTTGCTTCTTTTAAGTCTCTAACTGGCCCGTTGAATACGTCTTTGTGGTCTTTAGTGTGTTCAATCGGTCCCCTACACCCTGCCAAACACTTTGATCGAGTTTCAAGTCTCCTGGGCTCTTTGGCTGCACCTCTGACGATCTGCGCGCTGCATGTGACAACACACACACACACACACACACACACACACACACACACACACACACACACACACACACACACACACACACACACACACACACACACGCACACTGTTACTACACTATCTCCAGCCTCCATCCACCGACTTCCTTCCTCACAGCCTTCCTCTTTGATTTCACTTGGACAACTTTCACATCCGTTGATGCTCCATTGTTTTATCCAACTTAAAAAATGTTATTTTTATCTTTTAGAACCGACAATTTTTAGCTCCTGATTTAGCAAAGAGCAGATGCAGGAGATGCTGTTGGATGTAACTGTTTGTGGCAGTGGGTGGGCGGAGCTCGGGAGCGGGGGATGTTGGGGGTCGACGGGGATCCTGAAAACGTGGCCATTTCACTATCACATGCCCCAGGGAGGCATCGTCCTCTCCTCCACTCCGAGTCTCTCCCAGATTACAGGACTTCTCATCCTGTCTTTAAAGGAGAGTTAGACCGGCCGCGGACCGCCGGCCGCGGACCGCCGGCCCCGGACCGCCGGCCCGGGACTGCCAGCCGGGACTGCCGGTCCCGGACCGCCGGCCCTGCTCTGCGGGTGACAGCATGAGTGCAGCAGTTCTCTGACGATAAGCAGACATGAGTTTGCAGCCTCGTTTGGGCTTTTTTGCGTTGAGAGAAACGAGACCCCTTTAAAACACAAAAGTTGACCATATCTGCTTCTTTTTATCAGCAGAATAAAAAAGCATTCTTCTTCTCACCTGTATGTGCTGCCACTTCCTTCGACTGGAGCTGCAGACATCTAGTCGCAGTCTCGCAGTTAGAAGTGAAGCACTAACTTTAGATGAGAAATAATCTCATTTTTGTAATTAGATTTTCTCAATAGAATACTGATTCTATTACAAAGAGTATTTTATAACTTAATACATTAAAAACTCTTGTGATTAATTTTTAGTTTTCACATGACAGAAGTTATTCCACTTTGTTTTATTGCACTGATGCAGACAAAAGAGCCGTGTCCTGAAAATCAGGGCGTTCTCGAGGGCGACAAGGCAACCAACGGTTGTGAAAACAGGCGTGAAACGGCACGGAAGCTGAAACTGCAACGGTTTCATGGTTTCAGCCATCGCAGTACGGTAAACTCTGAACGCACCGCAGGTAAATCGCTCAGCTGTAGCTGCTGAAATAGCAGTTTTGGTGACTATTCTTTGATCGTAACGTTTGGACTGCGTAGAGTTGCCGTCCGCCACGGAGTACAGTTACTGAGATGTGAGCAAGCTGCAGCTCTTTGCGGGCACTCTCGCTTCACACATCCCATTAGTCTTCTGCTGGTCTGCTTCGCCTTCATCCTTCTGATCGGGACACAAAACATCTCTTGTGTGGCAGGATGTTGGTCAGTGGGAAGAATTGTGCCACGGTGCGCAGACAAAGGCGTAAATGCAAACATATTGCCGTTGGAGAATGGCCTGCGCCACACAATGCTGCGTCCTGTTCAGAGGCGCAACGCTGCAGTAGATCTGCTCTGTATTCCTTTTTTGTTGCACTTATTCCTTAGCAAGTGAAATTCAGTATTTTCCTCTTGCTTTGTCAAACAAAATCATTCGGTATGCGCATTTGGAACTCAGATTCTTCAACTCCATGAACCCATAGTTTATGAAATGACTTGCTTACCACAAAATGTGTGACTTCAAGAGAACAAAAGTGCACAATTTGGACAAGTATCTTTTCCATGAGAACTGCGACAGTGAAGCCGGCCGGAGAGGACGAACCACAGACCACAGCCGTGACCTTTAGCTGTGTTGAGCTGAAACATAACCTGATGGTTTGCTGTCTGTTAAAATAGAATAAATGACACACTGAGCTTTCCAAGGCACTCGGTGTAAACCCTGTTTATTCTCTTCTGAATCAGACTGTTTAAATATTTAGAATACTTTGAGGTTAAATGTTACATTTTCAGCATTTGTGCATCATTTTTTATGGTTCATTCAAGTTTTAAAGTAGTGAAATAGAGAATACTTTAATGATAAAGAGTCTTCAACACCACCCTACAGAAACCAGTGGGTCACATGACTCGATGCTTCATCTGTTGTCACAGACTGTAAAGAACAATGGATGAAGCGTTTGGTCACGTGACCCACTGGCTCCTGAAGAGTTTTTCTTTTTCTGAAGTCCGTTTTTCTTCATGTGGGGTGCAGCCATGTAGCTGCAAGCCAACGAGAACACGCCCACCATATGTCAATCAAAGTTAGCCTTGGCTACCAGCTCCTTCAGTGGATCCCAGCCAAAGTATCTCGATAGGCACCGTCAGGCGTTTACAGTAGTATATATATATGTGTGTGTGTGTGTGTGTGTGTGTGTGTGTGTGTATATATGTATATATATATATATATATATATATATATATATATATATATATATATATATATATATATATATATATATATATATATATATATATATATATATATATATATATATATATATATATATATATATATATATATATGCATTTTAATCTTGCAACAGAGGGTTGTTTTTTTTTATCTGCACATGGGTGTGTGAATGTGTCCCTTCACCACTTTTGACAGACTAGACATATTTTATAGATACCTGGTGAAGGAAACCAAAACTCTGCCAAAGAGGACTAAGATCACCGAATGTGGGATATGAAAGACTAGAAAAGAGTGTAACATGAAAGAGCAGGAAAGAAAAGATAAGACAGTGATGGGTGCAGTTTGATGTCAGTATGATGTGTTGTAGTGAGTGTGACCGAGCGTATATCTGGACGTTAGATGGTTGATGCTTCTCCATTGTTTTAAGAATCTATGGTTGTGGAAGTCAGTTATAACAATTAACAGTATTGAACAATCTATTTTATTTTGAAATAAAAAAATTATATTACATGACATTGAAAATTTGGCTGACTCTCAGTTGCGTTAGTTAGTCAGACCAAGGCCTAAAGCATCAATACAATATCTACTAGATATATATCTGTTTAATCTTCATGCTCTACTGTTTTTAATATCATAAGAAGAATCTGCAGCAAGAGTTGCACATATTCACTAAATAAAGTCTCTGCATCGCTGTGCTGCTCTGGCGCGCAACATCGTCTGGACTACGAGTGACGCGCGTCTGAAAATGTGTGAACATTCACTTTAGAAAATCCAATATTTAATTACTGTAAAGCAAAACCATGACACTCTGAAGGATCGAGCTTTGATGAACAAATGGAGGATCAAAATAATTTAATGACTGACTTTCTGTTTTTATTTTTGTTTTTTTTGTTATTTACTTGAAACTGGATCACTGTTGGAGCTGCAATGGTAATAAAGGTTTTGTTTTTTTTCATACCCTGAAACTAGATTTTACCGGGAAAATGATGTCAAAGTCTTACCCAGCTGCCTCGGTACGTGGACCGGGTCACAATGATCCCCGACACTCTCTCTCACACACACACACACACACACACACACACACACACACACACACACACACACACACACACACACACACACACACACACGCGCACACACACGCACACGCACACGTCTCTGGTGGGTCCCTTGAAAACACTTACCCGGACCCCTTGTAAAACATGAACCATACCAATGCTCCTGCCCACACAAAAACGGATCACTTCATGTTTAAGTGCGTGTGAGGAAGAGGAGCTATAAATTGCGAGCTGGCATTTTCAGGCAAAAGCAGGAAGCCTTTTAGTCGGATTTAGGAATCATGAGTAATCGTAGCCAGGCAGAGGAAGGCGAATAAAACAGGAGTTGGTGTAAGGAAGAGGAGGAGGAGGAGGAGGAGGAAGAAGTAGTTAGCTCCAACACAAGACCATCTGCTCATTAATGCTCATGAATGCCAGGCTGCATTTTCTCTGAAGCGGATACCTGCCAGGATCCAGTCACTGTGATTTAATGGAAATCTCCCACTGAGATTTTACTGCAAAATTCAGCAAAGAACGTATTCTGAACCACCAACGAGGAAACTCCAGAAAAAAGGCCACTGTGGCCAGTTTTCATGTGGATATTAAGGCAATAAGCGAGAGATTCAGACCTCTGTTTCATGTCTTTGTTCACGCAACAGCATACAGTGGTATTTTAGGAAAACGCATTCTTCCAACTCCGTCAGCAGTATGTGTTGCCCCTTTCCTGTTAAAACATAATGCTCTGCAGACCAAAAGCGGCTCTATAAAGAAATGGGTTTCCCAGTCTGGCGTCGAAGACTCGACTGGTCTGCACGAGTCTTGACTTTAACCCCACCCAGCCCCACTGGGACTAACTTTAACGCCAACGGAGACGACCGTATCACCCAACATTAGTGTTGGACCTCAGCTAATATCTGCAGCCGGATTCCAACATGTGGTTGAGAGATTGAACCCTGAAGAGAGGTGATCACTAAAGAATAAAAAAATAAAGAATGTTTGTCTGTCAACATGTTGTCTAACTCTGTTTGTAGAAAGATGCTGTTAGAAAGTGGGACCTTCTCCTCACTCTCCTCTGTCACTAAAGTTGGCTCCCTCGTCAGACGCAGGACAGGTTTGATTAAATCATGAAACCGTCAGGCCCCGGAGCCGGGACATTGTCCCTGACTTCCCGACCCCTGAGGTGGGTGTGAGGTTAAACGCGACGGTCTCCAACCTCGTTAATTACTCAGGCATCTGGGGTCACAGAAGCCCTGCAGCAAAGCCCTGTAAAAACATACCCGGGAAGTTTTCTCTGGGGATTCGGGAGGATTTATTCGTGTCATCCGTGAAGCAAAGTCATAAGTTGACTGTGACCAAAGAAACGAATGGGTCAGAACAAAGGAAGGGTGCATGATGGGAAGGAAACATTTCAAAACTTGTTGGGTTCTGATTGTAACACAAGATGGGCTACTAAATACACATGCATCTGTGGTTTCTAGGAGTTCTGTTTTTCCAAATAAGAACATTATTCCTGTCATTGGAAACACAACCTCAGACAGACAGCAACCTACTATATATATATATATATATATTATTTTGTTCAATTTAAGCCAAACTACAGAAGCATTGTGGAAAAATCTTAAAAGAATGTTTCTCTCGTCATTTTGGAGGACGTTCGTCCGATTCTTCATGACAGGTTTGAGAACATCTCAGCTCTCTGAAGGTCCCTTCACAGCGTTTCGCTTGATTCTTTTCTGTTTCAGTTGGGCTCGTCGACAGATGGGCTCGTGTGCCTCCAGAAGACTGTTGAGATGCCGCTTTGCAAATCTAAACCGTGCTGCCATGGTTTGTTGTTTTTTTTGAGAAAGGGGTTTTTCCCTGGAAGCTCTTCAGCAACAGCTTTTAGGATTTTGTGCAGGTTTTTTTTAGAGTTGTGCAGTCTGACTTTAGGCTGAGCTTGGGAAAATAAAAATCAAAGGCCTCAGGTTCAGTGTTTCTGGATGCTGTCCAGATACTGGTGTCAGATAAAAGGAATCGACGTGAATGAGTTGATGGGATGGATGAGCTTTGTGAGTGATTTACTATTTGGAGTAGAATCTTTTGTGGGACAGGAAGCCAGTGGAGGTTCGGCCACTTTCGCGACTGTTGTCTTGGCTGAAATACTGACACGTCTTTGTTGTTGTTTTGTCAGTGGATCCAAGTTCAGCTCTAGGAAAGAGTAAGTTATTCCCTAAATCCCAAAAAGGTGTACAATGCAGCAAAACCCCTGCAAAAGAGCCAGAGAGAGATTAACGGTGCGTTTAAATCCATTTTAAGTAGTAATTTAATCTTAATCTTCTTTTTTTTTTTTTTGTCTTTGATAAACTGGCACTCTAGTTTCGTTATATCATTTAACTGCTGGGAAAAAGTTCTCATTTCTTAAGAAGATTTAGTGCAAGATTAGATTTCATGTGCAGAAGGATTTGGTGCATCTCACATCTCGTCTCAGTTTCTCCTCCTTTCTCAGAAATCCTTTCACTCCAACAGCGTCTGCAGCTCTGAGCCTCTGTGGGTGAAGTCCGGAGCTGTGGCGGTAGCTGGTCCAACACGCTCAGCTGCTCGTCTGAAGGCTCCCTGCTTCCTGGCTGTGGGGGGGTTTATACCTTGGGTGGCAGCAGCATGTGGAGAGCCAGGGATTAGTACAAAAGCTGGGTGCTGTTTAGCTGTATTTGTACGTGCGTGTCCCAGTTTGGGTAATTTGGCTGGCTGCCCGAGGTCTTTTAAACAAATTACCTTTAAAGGCCCCTTTCAGATTTGGCATCGCAGAAGTGTTGGCTGTTTAAAGTGAGTAACACACATGAAGCGCTTCGGTCTCTTTAAGAGGTTGACCAGTTGTAAAACTGTTGCTCTGGTGAAAACCAAATGTACAGTTTCACGTTTGTAAAAGCGTTTGTCCCTTCTGGCTCACAAATGCAGATGTGGAGGAGGAGCTGGTGCCCAGATCCCACCACGCATGGACCGCATATGACAGCTGTCTGGTATTCAGACTCCTCTGCATTTTTATTTCCAAAATAATGTGCTACTGCAATATGGGCACCATTTCAAAAAGAAAAATGACACCTTTGGGTTGAGTTTTTCCTGACTGACAGACAGCAGATTCACGTCATTTTGACTCATCCGCCACCCACCAGCGGGCTGTTTCCTTACTTCTTCTTTCCAATCTTCCGTTTAAATGCAACCAGAGAAAAAGCTTTTATAGGTCTGTGGTCTTCTGGACGATACCGTTCTCAGAACAGAAGAATGAGCCTTTACTTTGCCGCGACACCACCCAGATCAGAGCTACTGGTGGATGCTGTCGGCAGCTTTGAAACACAAAGATTTTGTAGATTTTAAAGACGATACGAAGGACAGAAAGTGAAAGCAAGCTGAAAAATCGCTTTCAAAATATTTATCTTGTTCATTAGGTTGGGAAAAACAAGGTTTGGGTGAATTATCTTATCAATTCCCAGAGAAACAGAAGTTCTACGGGTATGTTTGTGGTTGGTTGTTGATGGCTACGATGTCAAGGTGACACAGTGTTACAGCCGGCAACTTTCAAAGAAGCGCAGCACCTACAGATCTGCGTTTCCCATGTTTGTGAGTTACAGTGTGTCCTGTCATAACATCTGCCCACGTGTTTCACGGTGCAGCCAGAAATCCTGAGTGTTTATACCATCTCCAGTTCTGTTCTTTATCAGGATCACTCCACCGACTTTAAGGTTTTCTTGTTACACAGCTTAATCATTCAAAGGTCAAATGTATTTTTAAATCTCAGCTAAAGCCAGCGGTGTTCCCCAAAGTGCCGTACAAACGACAAAAGTTGGGCTCAGCAGGAAACGTCGTCACAACACAGGTGTGCTTTTAATCTGCCGCACTGTTTATGCACATTCTTTTGTTTTCAAATGCAGATTTGAAGCTTTTCAGAAATGTCCATTTTGCTTTTATTAAGCTTGAACCTGTCCAAGCTTGGATAACCAAATGTGCATGTCCAAACACACACGCACACACGCACGCACATGCACACACGCGCACACACACGCACACACACTGCATTTGAATTCATCAACACAAGAGTAAGCGTTAAAGGTCCGCTGTTGGGTCTATTGATGTCTATTAATTTACAGACAAATGGCAGCAAATCAACACCAGCCAGCTCATCCTCCCCTTCTATGTTTATTCAAAAAATAACTGTAGTGATTCTAAAAGCTTTAATAGACGGCACTTGGACATCTGTTCTTGGTTCTCGCCCACGAGGCCTTTTCCCTTCCATGTGCCTGGCGGAGAGTTTCAGACTCATCAGCTGCTGTTTGTTCATTGGTGGTTGTTAAAGTCAAGAACCATGACCACGGAGGACTGAAAATCCTCCCCATAAAAAAGTATGGTGGCAGCAAACGGTCAAAGCTCTCGAACCGAGGTTCGGTGTCCCTCCAGGGCTGCTGTAGCATCTTAGATAATAACTTACTCGTTCTAAGGCCATGAAAGCCCGACGAGTTTTGTTTTTTTTTTTTACATGAAACTATTACCTCATCATGTTGCTGCGTAACAGACATCTTCTGCTCAGCGCCTTGCCTGTACAAACTGTAAAACCTCACTGATCCTGGTAGTTAATTTTTCTCAACGTTAAATGCATTAATGTACAAATCTTTGGTAATAAAATCTAATATCTGACTGATATCAGAGAAAATGTTAAGCCATCAAACTAAAACAGCCGTGTATGTACATGTGAATTATGTGAATCATTTTATTCTAACTTGTTTTTAAAAATTATGGAATTACAAAAAGAAAAATGACAAGATTTGCAAAAATAATTCCTAGTGTGCCTTTTCCTGCAGGTAGAGAAAACCACATCTTTGCATTGCACGCATTTTCCCCATCACATGTGTTTATGGTTTGGTGAGAAAGACGGGTAGAAGACGTGGATATTGTTCAGTTTTATGGCCGTATGTTCATGTACGTCAGTCCTCGGAAGTGCTGTAACACCTCAGGAGGTGGATATGTTGTAAAGTGGTCCACCCGTGTTCCCAGTGCTGCTCAGAGGAGTTTCCCTGTCTGCTGTCAGCTTGTTCAGCATATAGGTTCGCTATAAAGCAGCCGTTTTCAAGATGCTGCGATGTTTTAGTAATCTGGACTTTTCAGCTTCTCTGGTCAAACAAGGATCATTCTTTAATGATTCCAGCTCCAGATCACAGTTATATCTGCAATATACATACAATATGCATCATGCAGTATTTTCCTAAAGGTATCTGTGCCGATTTCGTTGGGGAAAGAATCCCATTTGCTTTGAACAATGCATCTTTGGAGGAGTAAATTTACGGTTTGAAAATGCTCCTGGTGTCAGTGCGAAGGCCTTGCAGGCTGATAATTAACTCGGCCTGTCTGACACTCACGCAGGGCGACTGTGGGTTGCCAGGTTCATAGTAAACACCATTGAGGGGTGAGTAAGGGGGTCACTGCGGAGTTCCTGCTGTGTTCAAGCAGCAAGCTCCATTATCTGTTCAATTCAACGTTCCGGTGGGATATTTTTCTTTTTGCTAGATGATATGCAGAGTTAGGCAGTCACCGTCATCTGACTGAATGCAGATGATAATTTGAGTCAGTTATCTTGTAAAATATCAAAAGAGCTCATTGTGATCAAAGCCATTACAGTGTTTTTAAAGAGCCAGGATCCCAGTGGGTCCTGTACGAGATGCTCCGATGATGTTGGAAGGGAAAAGGGCTGGACTCCAGTCAGTCGGTGTGTTTTAAACAAAGCCTGCAGTGAGATGCGAGTGACGCAGTTCTCCAGAGACTGTGGCCGAGGCTGACCAGGCTCGTGAGACGGTGTGACGTTTCCTGTCGCAGGCATCGCTGCTGTGAGTGGAGAGCAGCTGTTGAACATCTCTCTCGTTCTTGTGCAGAGATTGTGGTCACTCGTCCCACTCGTCCTCGGACGATTCGGTCTCTGTCGGTAGAAGTGAAGTGGGGTCACCACTCAGGACGATAGTGGATGATTTTCATGGTTTTTCTCTGTTTTTACGTATTAGATTGGAAACAATCCCCTACTGCTGTGGGGAGTTTTGGTTTTTACAGTTCATTTACCTTTTCTTCCTCCCTTTTGTGGACACAAACAAAATCTTTGCCTGAAATCTAACTTATTTAACTTTGTCAGTGAGTTTGGGGCACGTAGGGAGTTTTTATTCAGTCTTATGTTGCTGATATGTCCTGATCCTTAAACAGCCAGGTCTTCCACTGAGCCAGCGCCTAAACACATCTGTCTGCTGCTGGAAATGGGCAGGTTGTGTGTGTAGAGTGGGTTTTTATAGCCGCTTCGTCCTGGAGAAAAACAGCTGCCTGTTGCTTCTGGAAGAAGATCTGCTGACTGCAGCAAAAGCCACGACAGTCGGGAGGCTGAAGAGCCTGCAGAGATGGCAAAAAGGGTTAAGTGATGATTAACTGGTAGCAATGAGAAAATGGTAGTTCATCATTTGAAAAGAGAAATGCACACTCCGCTCATTTCAGTTGCACTTGATCCGGTACCAGGCAGGACCTCCTTTTGCCCTAAGAACTACATTTCCAAAATGGTGCAGTGAAAATTGTGCAGCCATTGTGGTGCGTGTCGACATGACGGCATCACGCAGTCGTTGCAGATGTTCCATTGGGCTGAGATCTGGAGCGTGTGGAGGTCATTTGCAGCGACGTCTTTGTCACGTTCAAGAAAGCAGTTGGAGATGAACAGAGCTTTGCAGTATGCCTTTGTTATCATGCTGGAAGTTTAAAGGAACGGATGCGGTCAGAAGCGATGCTCAAGTAGGACGTAGGGAACATCCCCCGTACCACGATACCTTCACCAGCAGCCTAGACCCTTCTTAGAAGGCGGGATGAACCCTTGCTTTCATGTTTTTTATGTTAATGACCCTTTGGACCAAAAGTCCCAGCATGAATCGAGACTCCACGGACCAAGTGTCTCCGGTCTCCGGTTTGGTCCAGGTTGGATGAGCTCGTGTAAACTGCAGCCTCAGTTTCTGTCCTTGACTGGATTGACACCTGCTGTGGTCTTCTACGTCTGTGGTCCGTCTCCTCCAAGGTTCAACATGCTGCACGTTCAAAGAACGTCGAAATTAACTGTTGCCTTTCCATCGTCTTGAATAACCGCTGTCATCAACGAGGCGTTTGCTCCCAAATCACTCACGGAATATTTCATCCTTTTTTTCAATTTCCACTAACCCCTACAGATGCCAAAAAAGTCACTTTTATTCATTCTGCTCTCATTTCTGGAAAATGTGACTTTTTCAAAGCGGGATTTCCTTGTCTCGTTAAAAAGTTTGATTATTTTGTTGGATATTTTCTAACTCTCATTCATGGACAGAATCAGAGGACACTACCAACCTAGAAGTGTCGAGTGTGCCACCTAGTGGCTGAGCTGTGAAACATCTACCCAGAACATTTATATATGATACCAGGAATCTGTAATGTGTTAAAAGCAATACTTGTCTGAATGTTTATCAAACAAGAAAATTCTAACTAGAAATAAAAAGAAATACAAAGGAATAGAAACTCAGAGTAAATACTCATGCATGCAGAGTTGACTGGTAGGAGGTCAGAGGTCAGCAGCACAACAGGCTGCAGAGCTAATTGAAAGTGGACGTCTGTAGGCTCACGGATGTGTTTTTCCTCCTCAGTGGAGAGAGTGGAGCTGGCAAAACTGAAAGCACCAAGCTGATCTTGAGGTTCCTGTCAGCCATGAGTCAGCTCTCTCTGGAGGTGTCCTGCAGAGACAAGACATTGCACGTGGAGGAGGCGCTGCTGGAGAGCAGGTAACTGTCCATTCTGTTCCAAGTTAAGTGTGTCTGAAGGCCAGGATGCCCAGCTCCGATGCCTGCTTGATAACTGTGCTCCTCGTGCACTCTGCAGTCCAATCATGGAGGCCTTTGGAAACGCGAAGACCGTCTACAACAACAACTCCAGCCGCTTTGGGAAGTTTGTCCAGCTGCATTTCAGCCAGAAGGGCAACATCCAGGGAGGCAAAATAGTCGACTGTATCCTTTCAAAGCCTCTCGGGACTAGATGGTCTTTTCTGTACTTTGCACATCACAAGACAGTCCATGTGTCGGTTCCTGGCAGAAGACGCAACGAAGCTTTATGACGGGGATTTGTGACGGCGAGCCAAGATAACCGACCCCTAGAACAGAGCCACGAGAGGAAGAAAATTCAAACTTCCGAGCTGTTTGAGCAAACACTTGAGTTTAAACGGTGAAAGTTGAACAGATGTGGTCTAACACAGTCTGTTTTGCTACCCGGTGTTGAAATGAACCGTGTTGATGCACAGATGTGGTACAGATGAGAAAATGTGCTAAAACACTGATGTATGCAAAACTGACATGATGTTATAATTCTAAATATACCATTAACTGAACTGCAATGACATTTGTGAAGGATCCGGTTGGTTAAAATATCCAAACTGTTTATTTTGGTGGATTTTGCTTGAAGAGCTGTTCTGTTCATGCAGACCTTTCTGACTGTTTTGTACCTTGACTGACTGTTTCCGGACCACAGACCTCCTAGAAAAGGTGAGTCTATTCCTCCGACCAAACCGGTTTCCGTTGTTTTATGATGCTTCGGCCTCTCGCTTGTCTTCCCAACACTGATTACAGTGATATTAAAGTCAAAACGCGTGCAGAAACCTGCCGTAATCATCAGGAATGATGTGGAGGATCGTGACTCCTCCTTAAACCGGCGTCCTTTTGAAATAGCGAGGCAGAAGATCAGAGTTTGATAATGATTTGCTTGTTTGTCATTGTTCATGCTGACTTCTTCTTCTGCAGAACCGAGTGGTGCGGCAGAATCCAGGGGAAAGAAACTACCATATTTTCTACGCCATATTAGCGGGAGCCAACAACCAGCAGAGAGGTGAAATAAAACCTGACGTGACACACAGTTTATGAACTTCCGTGTAACACCTGTGGCGTTAGTCCAAACCCAGCAAACACGTCCTTTTGGAGCCTTTGTGGGGTCACTGTGCGTAAAGATTTGAGCCCAGTGTCAGCTGGACGCGGCGAACCTCAGACGGCGGCGCTCCTTCTTGGGGAGCTCTACAGAAATCGTCTGGGTCGTCTGGCTGGCCAAACACATTCACTTCCCATTCACAGCCTTTCCCACCAGTTCAGAGTGAGCTGAAACCGGCGTGTTTGGCTTTGACTCGCGGTGAGGATTCTCCACATCTACGCCAGGCACCACCGGAATCCGCGTTTCCTGGGGACGTCTCTCACGCGTGCCCCAACCCCTGTCAAAGCCAGTTATGACATTTGGGCCACGTTTGGCCCATAAACACACGTTTAGTCCACGTTCATGACCTCAGGGCCACATGGGGCTTAAACACGGTTACCAGTGAGCCACGGGTGCCGAACGTGGCCCAGAAGAGGCTCAAACCTGTACGTTCTCCAGGCCCTCGTACCCGATTTGATCTGCCCCCCCGCGTGGACTACAACACGCGTACAAGCCCCACTGTGGGTTCACACGGGGCCAGAAAGGGCAAAGCTGCTGTGGGCTAACCCACACCAGGGCTGCGAGGTCGTTTTCTAGCTGAGCGTGGCTTTTTCCACGGTGAACCCACATGTGCCCATGGATGAGGCCCACACGGACATGTTTGCTGGTAAAAGATTAACCAAAGCTGGTGATTTTGCAGATTTGAAGCCAGTAGCAGCAGGTTACAGGCTCTTGAAGAGAAGACGAGACGCTCTGAGGTGCATGAGATGATGTGTGAACGTTTGTGTCCGCAGAGGCGTTCAGGTTAACCCACGTCGACGGCTATCACTACCTGAGACAGTCCACCTGCCAGGAGGACAAGACAATCAATGACAAGGGCACTTTCCAGGATGTTCTGGTACGTCCCAGAGGGTGAACTCCAACCAACACCAGTTACAGATTCACAGTTTAAACTAACACACTTGGACATGTTGTTTTAGTGACTGATCTTCATTCTTGGAGTCTGAGCAGGAATAGAAAAGAAAACAAAAAAAGAGCTGTGATTATTTATTCACCTTAAAAGAAGACATTTCTGCTGGCAAAACAAAAGTCGCTTTAATCCTCAAAGACTCATCATCTTTTAGTTTTGACCAAAAAGAGACAAAATATGTGAAAGCAAACACAAACGAGGCGGTCCGACAGTGAGAAGACCCATTTTCATCATGATCTTTGGTCTTTGTCGCTTCCTTCTCCGTTTGTGGTTTCCAGAACGCCATGCGAACGATGCAGTTCACGGAGGAGAACATCAGCGAGGTCCTGCGTCTCCTGGCTGGGATTCTCCACGCAGGGAATATCGAGTTCATGACGGCTGGCGGGGCGCAGGTCTCTTCTAAATCAGGTGAGAGCGTGTCTTTCCACCGTCCCCATCTTTCTGTCTCCGTCCCTGCTGCTTCAGTAACGAGAACTGGATCGACCAGCAGGAAGCCATCCGACCAGACTAGTAAACTTCTCTCGCCTCCGCAGCGCTGAGCTTGACGGCAGAACTCCTGGGACTGAACTCGGAGCAGCTGGCTGAGGTCCTGACCCACCGGTCTATGATTCTCAGGGGCGAGGAGATCTCCACACCACTGACTGTTGAACAGGTCGCGTCATACTTTCATGTTTTGATTAATCACGTGGATCATTTTAGTTATTGACTCGACGATGGTTAAATGAGACACTCAAAAAGATGTTTGACCTTAAGGTCAATGAAGTAAAAGGTAAATATAATACATCCAGACAAAAACCATAGTTAACTGAATTTGCTGACTTAAAAGGGAGCTTCAGTGATTTAATATCCTGATATTCCGGTGTAAAGGTTGGGATTTCATCAAAAGACGGGTTATTATCTGAACAGCAGCTGCCAGCAGATAACATGCAGAAACGATGACTGAAATAAAAATATATATATAGTCTTTTTGTCCACTTTGGATTGGTCTAAGAGTTTGTGAGGCAGATCTTGTTTACTGAAGGTGTTGACATGGCGTTCGTCCTTACACGCCTGCAGGCGGTGGACTCCCGGGACTCCATGGCCATGGCACTTTACGCTCAGTGTTTCAACTGGATCATCCACAAACTGAACAGTCGGATCCGAGGCAGAGACGACTTCAAATCCATCAGCATCCTGGACATTTTTGGATTCGAGAACTTTGAGGTGTGTTTAAACCGGAGGAAACGCCTTTCTGAACTTCCACGACTCTATCCTCATCACATTTGAATTGTGCCTCCAGTAACAGCTAAATAAACCTTGGGAATTCCTTGTTTTTTGGTTAATTTGCTTTCTCTTTCTAATATATGTCTGAATTTGTTCCCCACAGGTCAACCGCTTCGAGCAGTTTAACATCAACTATGCAAACGAAAAGCTGCAGGAATATTTTAACAAGCACATTTTCTCCCTGGAGCAACTTGAATACAACAAGTAAACCGGTTTCCTTTAACTACTTTTAAAGGATCAAATGTTTTTTGTTTGAAATGACATTTAACCTCGGCTTTGAAGGTTGCTTCGTTTGGGGCTGAACCTTTTAAGGAAAAACAAAACCTTTGTGTCCTCCAAAGTTTTCAGGTTTAGGAAGTGGATGAAAAAGTCGCTTCCAGTCAGTTAGAGAGAAAAACTGTTGCTGAGGTTGTTTACTTGAAGGAAAAAGACATTTAGTCACCTTCAGGCAAATGTCTTTATTTGTAAATCTGAAGCCCAAAAAAAGCCTTTCTGTGTCTGTTTGACGTACAAATACGACATCAGACGAAACTCAGACTGTGTGACTCTCAACAGTGCACGCAGACGGGCAGGTAGAGCACGCAGACGGGCAGGTAGAGCACGCAGACGGGCAGGTGGTGCACGCAGACGGGCAGGTAGTGCACGCAGACGGGCAGGTAGTGCACGCAGACGGGCAGGTAGTGCACGCAGACGGGCAGGTAGTGCACGCAGACGGGCAGGTAGTGCACGCAGACGGGCAGGTAGTGCACGCAGACGGGCAGGTAGTGCACGCAGACGGGCAGGTAGAGCACGCAGACGGGCAGGTGGTGCACGCAGACGGGCAGGCGCCTAAACTTAATCAGCTGATCTGTTCATCACAGCCACAGAAATTCTCTTTCAGGCATCAATACGTCTTCATAGGAGATAGTTGGGTTCCTTATATTTACTTTTGTGTGCTCACCAGTTGTCATTTTTCACGTGTTTGTTGCAGAGAGGGTCTGGTTTGGGTCGACATCAACTGGATGGACAACGGCGAGTGTCTGGATCTGATAGAGAAGGTACCGTCGGCTTCACCTAGAAACGCCACGCGTCTGTGGGCTCCTCTGCTGATGCTGAACAGTTGTTATTATTTATTTTTGATAAAACTTCAACCTGTAAAAAGGTTATTGCCAAAGTGTGTCATTGCTGGAGAAATAAAATAAAATGAATCTGAGTTAAAAAGTGAGAATAAGAATGAATAAAGAATAACAGATGTGAGAGCAATATTAATAATAAAATAATAATGTCAATGTTTTGATCTCATCAGCAAAGATGAGATTTAAATGCTGATTTTTGTGTTTCCATAGAAACTGGGCCTCCTGGCGCTGTTGAATGAGGAGAGCCACTTCCCCAAAGCCACAGACGGCACCTTACTGGAGAAGCTCCACAGTCAGCACTCGGTTCGTCCCTGCGCAGCGTCACTGTGACAGCTACTGCACCTTACGTTGGCGCTGAAACTTTTTATCGGGTCTTTTAAAACAACAACAACAATGAAACTGTTTTAGTTTCAGCAACTTCAAGCCTGCAGTCTTTATCCTGTCACTTACGTCCTGTCACTTATGTCCTGGATGAATTCAGTCCTGCTGGTTTGCTTTGTAAACGAGTATTTAATGTTTAGCGTCAGCTGCTGTCGTCATATCAGACGATTCAGCCCTGCGTCGTTCTTGGTTTATAACTGAACACACTGACTTGATTTAAGTAATGTAAGTTGTAAAATGTAAAATGCTCACTGAGTGCCCATTTTGTGCTTTTCTACAGAAAAACCCATTTTATGTGAAACCTCGTGTTGCTGTGCACTACTTTGGAGTAAAACACTACGCAGGAGAGGTAAGACCTGCATCCCTAGGCACTGTCATTTATACTGCTATGGATCTTTATTTTTAAATTGCTAATTTAAACTGGAACATAGAAAGATTTGTACCGGTGGACTCTGATTTGTCGTTGTAATGACACCGTGGCGCCCCCCGGTGGCTGGTTGTAGGTGGTGTACGATGTGAGAGGCATGCTGGAGAAGAACAGAGATACTTTCAGAGATGACATCCTCAACATGCTGAGGGAGAGCAGGTGGGTTTAATCAGTTTTTACTTGTTAAAGAGTCTGAGACAAGATGAGCAGAAAGGCGTGGCTGCGCCTTTTGGTCTATTTTTCTCGGTTCCTAACTACTAACTACTAAAGTATCTCAGGAGAAAACATTTCTTTCAGTGTTGCTCAGCCCTGCAAAGTTTTGTTGAAAGTTTCCAGTCCAGTGTTCCTTTCATAGCCTCCTTTTTGCTGTTAATTACTGTTAAATACCAGCAGTGTTTTTAAACAGACAAAGTATTTTGCATCTGTGAATGTTTTATAAAGAAGGTTTATCCACTTATGTGACTTCTGGTGTAACATCAGTTAAAATATAAAACGCAGACTCATCTGCTCGCTCGTGTGTTTGCCAGGCTGGACTTCGTCTACGATCTGTTTGAGCACGTTCTGAGCCGCAACAAACAGGACACGCTGAGGATCAGCTCCAAGCACAGGCGGCCGACGGTCAGCTCCCAGTTTAAGGCAAGTTCCACAAAAACCATCAGGTGGCTTTCAGTACCACCTTTAACACCAAAAAAGGAAGGTGGCGTCCTAGAGTCTGTAGACGGCATGTTTAACGCAGTTTAGTAAAACTGCAACTGTGGGTGACATCTGCACGCTGACGCGCCTCAACGGAGTTAGTCCATTCAGCCGGCTGGATGAAAACCGCACGGACGTAACCTAAAGGCGATTTGGAAACATTTCTAAACAAAGAGGGCAAACGCGTGTTCTGTTGTGAAAAAATGCTGCCGTGACTCCTGAACGGGAGCTTTGGGGAAGCAGCTGCTCGCCTCTAGAAAGTGAAAAGACGCACGGAGTTAAATTCAGCATTTGTAAATACTGTTGGGGTTTTTTTGCACTGCTATTTTACTGCGTTTTTGTACATACTAGTTAATAGTTTTAGTTGCATTAAGACTAGTAGAGACATTGTTTTAAATTCAGAAGTTTGACCTCCGTTTACAGGAAGCAAGACCCCGAACTCCTCGTTTTGCTTGCAGACGGCTCCAATAAAACGTCACCTGAAATCAGATCCGACTGAATCACATCAGATTGATTGAAAAGACATTTTCTTCCACAAGAACACGTCGTCAGAGAAGCTTTAATTCCAGAAAAATATAAATGTTGTACGTGATGCCACTAAAACTGCCTGTTTTCTAACATTTCTCAACTCAAACACACAAGTTGCTCCGTTTCAGTGCCGGAGGTAATGAAGGAAACAAAAAGAGACTCTAAAGAGCATTAAGGCGGCATAATTACTGAACGACGCAAACTCATCAACACTTAAATACAAAAGGCAATTACTGCTCGGCTGGCGGTCCTCGTAGTTACAGCTGCTGGTTGGTTGGCCTCTATGTTTGTACCTCTGTATGTTTTAAGGCACTTTGACGCCTGCGGGTTTTATTTGTGCCGTTTAAGTAAACTTGCCGCTGCCGCAGCAGCAGAGTTGGGATCATGTGATTACAGCTGACTAGAGTTAACTAACGTGTTCGGCTCGTTTCAGGACTCTCTGCACTCGCTGATGGCCACACTCAGCACCTCCAACCCCTATTTTATCCGCTGCATCAAACCGAATACACACAAGGTGAGTTTGTCATTCATGAATTCAAGCACACACACATGAAGCTGTTCCACAGCGAGCAGAAAGGAGAAGTGTCTGCCCTGCTGGCGACCTTTGACCTCATGTTGCCAGGCAACAGGCAGGAGTTGTCAAGTATGCAGGGCTAACCTACGCAAATGAAACACAGAAAAGTCTTCTCAGCCGTGACTCCTCATACTGACAGGTTATAATCTATGTCACCACACATCGAGTTATATTGTGCTCATGAACTGAAGGCTTATAAATGTCAAATAGTCATTTCAATGTTTGTAACAGCTCATGTAACTGTTTCTGTCAGAAAACAATAGATGAATCCTGAAACAGACGGGCTCCTTGGCCTGCCGACCCGTCTTCACAGTTCAGCACCAAATCTCCCAGTTTGGAGCGTTACTGCCAAATTCAACTATTCTCTCCTGCTCCCACTTTTCAAAGTTCACGTACGCTGGCACGACCCCACAGCAGCCCGTGTCTGGTATTCAAACGTTGTTTCCTTCAGATTTAAGGTAGAATTTCAGAAGAGGCACTTTTTCCTTGTAAATGTTGTGCGCTGTCTGTCTTGGTGATAACCAGCTCAGGAAAAGACAGACTTTTACAAGTTTTGTGTGAAAAGCTGTCCCCCAGAGTGTAAACACTGTGAGCTTCATACAAAATAAGAGCAGTCCTTAAAATGACGACCCTCTCGAAGGGCAGAAGGCCGCCGTGAGAAAAGTCAATGAAGCGTGGAAGACGGTGGATCTGAGGCTGACGACGGAGCATGTCTTTGGGTCGTGGCTTTGTTTGCTTGGTGTCAAAGCCTTTATTTCTGTAAATGTAGTCTGTTTGGCCGGCGGCGGCAGGACTCGCCGGACCGTCTGAGCTGAGCATCTGATTGGCAGAACCAGTCTTGGTCTCTGTCAGGTTGCTGGCTCCGGTGTGTTACTGTAAATGTCAGATGTTCGCTGCTGACGTCAGAAAATGCACGTACAGCTGACATGTACAGTGTTTATGTCTGTGCAGAGGAGCTTTCTGTTTTTTTATCATTTCCATTCCGGTCTTCATTTAGACTCCTGCGGTCGCCTTATCTCGTTTCCTGTTTCAGCTGTAGCTCACATGGATTTGGAGAGTCGAGTTTGTGAAGTATTTGTGAAGTATTCGTGTTATTTTGCCTGACTTTTCTGCAGCCGCGTCACTCATTTCCCTGCTGAAGTCAGAGTGGCCAGTTGGAGATTTGTGACGCAGATGTAACGTCACTGCGAGGAGCTTTGTGCTGCTCTGCGGTCGGTGGCGAGGATGGATTCACACAGAGAGTCCTTGTGTGTGTGTGTGTGTGTGTGTGTGTGTGTGTGTGTGTGTGTGTGTGTGTGTGTGTGTGTGTGTGCGCGTGTGCGTGCGCGCGTGCGTGCGTGCGTGCGTGCGTGCGTGCGTGCGTGCGTGCGTGAGCGGTTGTGTCGCTTGTCCTCTGGGACGCCAGCTGGACAGCCAGCGCGGTTTTTATGAGGCGACTCGCTGCCGTCTGGACTCCTCAGATCGAATGTTAAACAAGGCTGTTTGATGACTCCTGAGTGGAACTTAATGTAGTCGGGTTTTGGGAGAAAGAGGTGTAGAGGGTGTTAGTGCGTCCCCAGGGGGAAGCAGGGGTCAGAGCGACATGGCACGTGGCCCCTAAAGGCCCCCGAGAGGAGTCCCTGTCATCTGCCTGTTTGGCTGCTGGTAAACGTCTCAGTCTGTGAAGCATCAGGACATATAAAGTATCTTTGTGTTTACGCGTTGATTGCATCGCTTTTCTTAATTACGTAGAGTACGCTTTAGGACAAATGTTTTAAGTAAGAGCCACTTTAGTTGTGCTGAAAAGGCCTGCAGGCTGATGGGACCTTTGCAGACGGCAAGTGTGCCATGTGTGGAAATGTCAATACATTGGCAGAACGAAGCCCGGCACGGCCCGCTGGCTCTGAGCGCAGCCAGGACATGTTCGCGCTCGACCTGCTCATCTTCCACTAAACGTGACACAAAGAGAAGAGGGCGGAGCATCGCTGGCGGAGCATCGCTGGCGGAGCATCGCTGTCGCAGCGTTGTCCTGCAACACTGTTGCGCTTTTCAAGTTTAATCTGACATGAAACAGTTATTCAAGGAAAACTTTAGAGTTTAAGTTTCACCAACACAGAACTAACCCGGGTAGATTTAGTCATTTTTTTCAACTGCTTAACAACATTTAGTGTGTTTGTTTTAGCAGTGCAGGTCATTAGAAACACAAACTGTCATCAGGGTTAAAATAATAGATATCCACCTGTAACACGGTGACACTCCATCTAAACGCCTGTCTTCTTTATGTTGCTCTTCTTTGTGGCGTTCGCAGCTTGCGTGCAGCTTTTTTTGATGGAAGGATGATGTGCAGCCGTACGTGTTTACAGGCATTTCCTTGTTTTGCCTGGTAGTCTCACTCAGAGCTGTCACCCTCGTCTTCATCTATGCCCATCAGTTGCAGAGACGGATCACCACGGCAACCCTCTCCAGGCAGCAGTAGTGTGTTTTGACTCTTACAACGGATTCAGAATGATCACAGTCTATTGATTTTCCTTGTTGTCATCTAAACTGGATGGCGTTGACAGCAGGTTGTTTTTATTTCTATCACAAAACTGTAAAACTGAAACCAAATGACCGGCACAGTGCCACTTCTTGTCGTTACCAGTGAATAATCTGTCCTGGGATGTTTTGAAACGTGTCACATACACTCCTGTTGTTCATGCTTTTAATGCATTTGGAACCGGGATTTTCTTTGTCTGCGTGACACAAACACGCTTCTGTATCAGCTTCAGTTTCGGACTCTGATGCAGATCTGCAAACCTGCCTAACACCAGCCGCCGGTTCTAGGCCTACCCACAGCTCAAAACTTTCAACTAGAAGTGGCTCTCTTTAAAAATCCACGGCTTTATTAATCCCATCTCAGTGCCAAGTGTGTGTTAACAGGTTTATGTCAACCTACGTCCGTGCACACGCATCGTAACGTGCAGCTTCACTAAAATGGTCGACGTTAACGTCATTAAGATCACGGTAGAAGAAACCGTTTCCATCTAGAAGATGCCATCAAATCAGGAACGTGAGTTCAAACATGAGACATTTTCACACAAAATGTAACATAATTGAAACTAGTTTACTAGTTGAGCCAGTCTGAGTGACATCAAACCCCTCGTCTGACTGGACGGTTAAAGGACCCAACAAACCCACCGCCCCGTTGGAAAGCAAACAGGCTGCTCCTCTTCACACACACGCACACACACTCTCAGACCCTACAAGTGGCCAGCACAAATTAGCCTCAGCAGGAGATGCATCGCCACGGCAACCACAGCCCTCCCACTCGGCACAAAAAAAGGGGAGTGGAGTTCTGGGTTTGAAAGCCTTTGTTCGGCAGTGTGGTGGCAGAGTTTGTGTGTGTGAATGTGTGTCTGAGCTCGTCGGCGTGCCGAGGAGCTGGCCAGGGACCCAGGCAGCAGCTTACTGAAGTTTTTGTTTGTTTGTCTGTTTGTGGGCTGAAGAAAAAACATTTCCGCTACGAACCGGCCCAGCGATGCAAGGTGAGACCTGATGCATGCCTTCAGAGAGAAGCGGGTGTTGATGTGCACGTCTGCCGCGCGTGTAGACATCCAGCTGTGGGTCGCTGTGTGTTGTGGTGGGAAGTAAGATGCACCGGTTTGTGTTTAATCTGGAGTTTAGACAGAAGACGTTTCTTGACCGTGCAGACAAAAGGTTTTTTACATTTTGGTGAAAAATAAAATCCGACTCACACACACGAACAATCTGGATGTTTAGCTGAAATGCAACAACAAAAAGAAGATGCAATTCTGCATTTCAGTGTCTCATGCAGCTTTTAGCACCTTCCTGGTTAAAGAGACAGCATTGCAGAGCTGCAGGAGCCATCAAGTCTGACGTGAAATAATATGTCGGGTGCGTAAGTTTTCAGAACAGAAGCACAGGGTTCTTCAGGCTTTTCGGTTCTTCAATGCTCTGCAGACTAACGAAGTTGTGGAGCTAATTCTGGGCATTCATCCAGAGCAGAAACAGACGCTCATGTTTCTCAGTTCGCTTTAAATTCAAAAACTATTCCCATTAGTGTCGTCGGTGCTGTGCACTGAGCATGCACGCCCTCTGATGCTTCCTGTTCGTCTTCTCATTAATGGGACTTGAAGGCTTTCAGTTCTGAAAACATACTGGCTGGATTTAAAGAGACGGAGTCAGTAGTGAGCTCACGCGTTGCGACTGCGTGCTGATGACTATCATCCGGCCTGGAGGGCGTCACGGTAATGAGCTTGAACTCGGAGTGAGGGGGACTGTTTGTGGAAAAACTTCTTTTTCTGATTGGATTACCCCTAAACAATGATTTTTCCGCCCCAGTTATTTTATCTGTTTTTTTTATTACCGTTGGGCATTCTGGACATTATGTTCTGTAGCCGACGGTCTCCCCCGTGCCCATCCTGTGGCTGGGTAATTTACACCTGTTTAAGGACGGAGGTTGTCCTCGGTTGAGGTTTGAGCGCCTACACCGATTCCCTGACCGAACGACTGTACTTGGACGTGTTTTGGTGCCGATTTTCTGCTCTCATGTTGATGAGTTTTGTTTAAACATGAACATCGGGTATTAAGCTGATAGCAGTACAAGTGGCTACTACCCCACAGGGGCACCTTCAGTCATTTTCTTGATCAATTCCAGTTCTCTTTCAAGGACTGTAATCAAGTGCATGCGGCATTATAATAAACCAGTGAAACACAGCAGAGTCTCAGAGTCTGATAGAAGAGGAAGCCGGTCAGAGCGGCAGCGTGGCTGGCGTACGACGTGCCAACATCTGCTGGACAAGTGTGCAGTACATACTGTAAACTGCACTGATGCTGGGTTCTTCAGCGGCGGTATCAGCTGATCACCAAGGGTCGGCCGATACCAGCCAACAGCCAGTCAGTCGTTGCACGGATGCGCAGTTCGGTACCGACTCTGAGATGAGCTGACTGGTTATGAGAAGTTGCTCAGAGAATTAAGGCCAATAAATGCAGACGTTCTCTTTTACAACATGTGTAATTTTGTTGGTTTCGTCTCGGTGGTTCGACATCTGCAGGTTTCCTTTGTGTCACTGGTGCTTCCAAGAAGTTTAAACCCACAAGAATCTCTCTTCAAACTGGCTTATCCTTAAATCCAGCAGGGCCGGGGATTTGTGCTGGATTTCTGTGCACCTATAAGCAGGAACATTGTTCCAGGGATTGCCTCAAAACTCTGTGGAGTGGTTCCCGCTGAGCAGTGACTGATAATCCGCTGCTGGATCCCGCGTTCAGACCTGGACGCTCAGCAAACCCGTCTCTGACAAAGAGACTTATCTGGAATTTAGGCGCTCTTAGTTTTCGGGTCAAAGTAGGAATGTTGATCCATGCAGGGAAGGACGGTCTCTAATTTATTAAGTCGCCAAAAAAGACCAGTGTCATTTTTATGTTCAGAATGTTTAATCAAACCCCTGAATATTCTCTTGGTTTTAGTGGGTTTTTTCTGTTAATCAACTTCGATTCAGTGTTTGTTGTTGGTAGGACAAAAGAGACAAATAGTAGGTGTAAATGTTTATAGTCGATGATATTACCAAGTCCAACTGAGTGATGTCCTAAAGCGGCATCACCAGAATGTCTGTTAGGAGGCACAAATGTTAAAGAAGCGGCCAAACTAGACGTAAACGTGACCGGAACTGTCGACTGTGGTTTCCAGCACTTTATTTACTCTCTTTTTAAGGTTGAATCTCTTTTTGTATCGGTATTCTAGTGTCACACTTCCATAAAAATGCCGTCAACGTCGCAGGAAGAGACTGAGAATCAAACTGGATAGTTAATTAACCCTTTCATAACCGGACTTTCACAGTACAGCTTTAATTCAACAGTTCTTCTTACAGTAAATGAGCTCTGTTCATGTCCGACGGGGGAAATAAATTGTGACGTAGTTGGATTTTTGAAGCACGGCAGACCTTTAATGTAAGGCCTTATTTAGAAAACACTGGTATCTGAAGCTTTTAACGTGAGGGGTTTGATCCACAAACACCAGCGCGTTGGGTCTTTTATGCTGGAAATCAGACTAGAGCCGTTTCACATCGGCGCTGCTCGTGTTGTGCTGTCAGTGAATCATTTGAGTTCAGAGTGAAGTTGCTGATAATGTGGGACAGAAAAAGCTGCTTGGTCCCGGGTTACAGCTCTCTGCATCGTCTCATTGATGTTTTCGGATGGACGGCTCATCGGGAATATGGTTGTATCTTTGTGTGTTTGCTCCCTGAACCCCTGCCGGTTCCCATCCCCCTTAGGAGGACACTACCACGCCCCCATGTATGCTCCTGAATGCCCCCTTCTCTGAATATTTTAGCTGGAAAGTGGAGCTGAGGCTTTTGTTGCCGTTGGTCTGCAGAGGCCAGACTGGTCGATCCGCCTCAGGATGCGGATTTACATCACCGATGATCCTCTCAGCAACACGCCTTCATAGTCTTGTTTTAGGAGTCAGTCTTGAAACAAGCTTCCTCCAACGTTACAGAAGTTAAATCTTTGATTCTATATTCTCAATATATTTCTTTTATTGGCACCATGAGACGTTTTCAAAGGCCTCGTTCACGGCCGTTAGGATCATAAAAACTTGCTTTCAAGCAACATCTGCAGATATTTTATGGAAAATATTCTGTCCTCAACTCTAGTTTGTGACGAAGAAAGTATTCATGTGTCATGTCCTTCATCTAATTATGTATAAACTCAAAAAGCTTTGTGAGACTCGTGAGAACTTTTCTCTCCGGGGATACAACCTCAATCCAAATCCTTCGGTCTTTCCCTCCCGCTGTTTTTTAAAACGCGGAGTCTAAAGCGCAGATTCAACCATCCAGAATAGAAGATAAAATTACGGCTGACGTGTGAAAGGAGCTATTTTGGTTTGCAGAGCTCTGTCCCTTTTCCAAATGTCTGTTGAATAAAGATTCAGGGGCAGCGCATTGACGGAGGAGCCCTTTCAGGACATGAACGACATTAACGGCCTCGTCCATCTGCTGAAGCGACGGCGTTCTGTCATTCAGACGTTGGTCACGTTCACCACGGTGCTCCACACAGTTTCCGTCAGAAATGCTGTGAAAGTCACAGGGATCTAAAGAGTGTCTGTAATCAGCTGGAGGGAAAGCTCTTCAAACCACCGCTCAGAGCGCAAAGAACGTCGGAGAAACGCCGTTTAACTGAGCAGCACTGATCCAGAGTTGTATCGAGGTACCAGAGGCAGCCGACGGTGAAGCGAGACAGAGGAAACGACTGTGAAAGAAAACAGGGCGGGAGGCGGAGGGCAGCTTCCTGACACCGCTCGTCTTTGTGCCGCTGCATCCCCTCCGTATGCAAATTCAGAGGATGGCGATGAGGTCTCTCCGCGGCCGGTGGCAGTTAAAGGCCACCATTCAGTCAGTCAGTCAAGATCTGGTGGGGGACTGGCCTCTGTTCTTCTCAGCGCCTCAAACGGGCCATCAATGGACTATCGGGGGAGCCGTCGAAGAAGGGGGGCTTACGAGCTTGTCTGAAAGCGCCCTCTTATTTTGATCCCCCGCCAACGCCCACCGGGGTTACAGGGTTACAGGGCTGTCACTAAACGCGTCTCTCTACGAGAAGAAACTACCTCAGCGCTGAGTGTGTTTTTGTTTTTAGGTGGAGGCGTGATTCCTTCATAAGTATGTTTCTCAGCTGAAGTCGTGGTTCATTCAACGAGCCTCTTTTGTTCTTTGATTCTGTGACCGAGAAAGTCCAATAAACTCTGTGTAAATAAACCGTATTTTGTTAAATCATAGTCGTTAAAGAGGTATTCAACTGCCTAGTAATAAGATTAGTGGGTTTTTGTTTTCTGCCACTTTTCATTTCGAACTAACAGCTGAAGGTAAAAAAAGTCCCCGACTGAAACCGTTTTTTCCTCCCTCCACCTGAAATGGTAGTTAAACAACAAAGTAGTTAAACAACAAAGTAGTTAAACAACAAATTACACCCAACAGTGTCATTTATGCTTGTTTAAACTCCGGCTTGGATGTTGGATCCAAGTGAAGCCGACTGACGTACTGAAACACTGAAAAGCAGCTGAAATATCCGAACTGTCACAGCACTGAGCTCCATCAGCATCTTTTCACCAAAGTCTCAACATCATCAGCTGAAGCTGCGTGGCCTCCTGTTTCTGCCACACGCTCACGCAGAGACTCGCAGAAGACCGAAGGTTGTCACGTCTACGCTGACGCTCTGGGACGTTGCTGGAGCACACAAACATTCGTTTCTCTGTTTTTCAGATGCCTGACCATTTCGACCAGACGGTGGTTCTGAACCAGCTCAGATACTCCGGCATGTTGGAAACAGTCAAGATCCGGCGCACCGGCTTCCCCATCCGGAGACCTTTCCAGGACTTCTGCTGCAGGTTCGTACCGTCTACTGGAGTGGCGTGGAGATGCTTCACCCCTGACCAGTACATGATTTGAGCTGTGACCTCGTATCTGCACGTATCTGCGTTCAGCGTTTGTCGTGGACGGTGGATCTGACTGAGGGATCAGGTACAAGCTTGTCGGTCACAGCTTTTGTCGGTGAGCTTCACCAGAAGGTCCTAAATACGCTGCAGTACAGATCGGATATTTTAGTACTGGATCTGACTTTTGGCTATGGAAACCCAAAAAAGAACGATTGAGGCATTTTGGCACTGGCTTAGATTTTGACTTTAAATCAATACTTTTTTTTTTTTTTCTTCACAAAATGTAGAAGACCAGAAAAAAGCTGCTGGTCACTGAATCAAGTCAGTTCTTTAGAGCTTCTTCATGTAGCAATACCACCTCTGACCAACGGGGGCGTGCTGCGGCGTTGACAGTACTGTGCTAGTGAGTGGCCGCGGTGTGGCGGATGTGGTACTACCACATCGTTTCACTAGAGAAACGATGGCTGGATCGTACGCCAGACGCTGACACAACTTTGCTGTGACACGCTGCCCCCGTGTGGTCAGTGGTGGGATTGCTACGTTGTCATACTTGTTTGCTTCGGGGAAGCAGATCCTTTTTGTTCCTTTGCAGGATTTGAACTCTTGCTCCTCTGCGCTGCTTCTTCAGGTACAAGGTGCTGATGAGGGGCGTGCTGATGCCGGATGACCCCCGAGGCCGCTGCATCCAGCTGCTGCAGCTCTACGACAGCAACAGTGTAGAATGGCAGCTGGGCAAGACCAAGGTGAGGGCTTTGCTTTCTCTGTTGGAGGTCTTCAGAGGTCTCGAGCTGATCCCAGGTCTCAGTCTGGCTGAATGAAGTTGTTTTGTTGTTTTTTTTGAGACAAAAAAGCTACAAAACCGCAGACCTCAGTAGACACAAACATCTTTTTCAGGATGACTCTTAGTGGTTACATCTTCTTATATCTCCTGGGCTATTTTAAGAGATGTGCTGAATGTACGCTTTCTCCCAGACATTTTTCTCCACTGATTTGCATTTCCTGTCTATCAGCAGTAAAATACATCCCTGCGTTCAGTTTTCTGTGGTATAATTGACTCTGTCCTGTCAAACTCGGCTCCTGGGTGTCCTGCCTCCCTCGCTGGCCAACACTGGTTCATCTATATTCTTCCTGCTAACATGGAATATGATTGGATCCAGACGTGTTCGAAAGCAGGGGAATGCAGACGTGTTTCTGCTCCACTCGTCCACCTCCACGTTTAATTTGGCTTCACGCGTCTTATAACTCAGCTCAATGACACTGTTGGGTGGGTGTGTGTGTGTGTGTGTGTGTGTGTGTGTGTGTGTGTGTGTGTGTGTGTGTGTGTGTGTGTGTGTGTGTGTGTGAGAATAATTGAGGTCCAGGAGCACCTGAAGCGTGGAATCCAGTAGTTATTGGTCCAACGCTTCATCTCCTCACTCTATCACTCTCTGCTTCCACCACATCAGATCAGGAATAATATACCTACTGCTGATGTGTGTGTGTGTGTGTGTGTGTGTGTGTGTGTGTGTGTGTGTGTGTGTGTGTGTGTGTGTGTGTGTGTGTGTGTGTGTGAGTCATCAGTTTGTCGTCTGGGTTTGTCCAGAACCGAAAACGGCACAAGAACCTGATTGAAGAGTCACCCCGGTGCTGATGTGCCACCTGAACAGTCATTTACTCTTGAAGCAGCGTTTGTGTGCTTTGTGTAAATAAAAAAGCCATGCTGGCATGTGGGTTATTATATTTCTGGTTTTGGTTACGGCAAACATTTTTTTTGTGGTATCCTTTCTTAACACGTATTTATTTCAGCTTGTTTATTTCTGTCCAGAGCTGCATTCATTTTTCTAATATCGTGTATTGATGATGCGTCATGTGGAAGCCTACCAGAGATCCCCAGTGGGGCTGCGGTCCGGACTCTGGTCCATGTGCTGTCATTCTGGGTCTTCAGTTGTCAGCCGACTTCACTGTTTGGACGCAGTGTCTCTGAACTAAGACCCCAGCGCCTGAAGCAGTCGCAGTAATACTGCCCCCACAGGCCAGAGGCAGCACTTACACATCGCTTCATCTTCTTTACTTCATATCTTGACCTCCAGTCTTTACGTCCCAGTAGCTCCAATGTGGATTTTTATCAAGTAGGTTTCACCAAATGTTGACCAGAGCTCTGATCACACACTCTCTTCCCAACATCTTTCTCTCTGGAAGATGGTGGTTCATCAGTGTCCCTCCAGGTGTTCTTGATGCATCGAATGCTTCTGATCTGACCGTTAATGAAACCGACCTTAAGCTGCGTCCTCGTTGACTCCGAAGCAGCTTCTTTCAGTTACAGAATCTTACAGATTCTTTTTCCTTCTTGATCGTAGGCGTTTTAGTCGGTGTCTTTGTGTTAAATTTCAGTTGTTATGTCACGTTTTTATATGTCGGATCTTTTTAACTGCTTCTTGTTTCTTATAGTCTTTGTTTCAGCTGAGGTTGTTTTCATTAGGTTTTGCATCGGTTTTTATCCCAGATGCCCTTCTCGACATCTCACCCCCCCCCCCCCCCCCCCCCCACTGAAGCGGGCTTGGTGCTGGCTCTATGAGGCCGGGAAGTGGGGCAGTCTGGGGTTCAGTGTCCTGCCCAGGGACATGTTGGTACAAACCACAGGGCCGGGGATCCATGTGGTGACCTTACGGTTTGGCGACTGCCTCCTCCCACATGGCCAAGTTCTCCTGAATGACCCAACGTATTGTTGAACACTAAATACAAGGAAGATGGTTTACATGGATGCAAATGTTTTATATTGTGACTTTTATTTGCTTCCTGCTGTGGTTTCAGTGTGAACATTGTCGGGATCGTTTTGTCAAAACCCTCTAAAAGTCTTAGAAGAAAAACTGCTGTAGTACGTTGGCTTTCGAGCACCAGGCTGTGCATCACGTGACCTGCCAGTCATCTGCTGATCCTCACCTCCAGCGGCGTCGACGCCGAACCACGAAGCCTTTCCTGCTGCCATGACTGCCTGTAAACGGTTGAGTCAACGCCGTGTCCCTCAGAGGGATTCGTCTGCTTTGTTCCACTGCCGCAGCAGCAGGATTTACACCAAGCCGGTCCGCGGCTCTTTCAGTCGGCACATGTCCTAACTATTGTCTTGGAGTTTTTCCTTTTTTTTTTCTTTCTTTCTTTGTGGACAGCTTAAAACTTAATTTGTGAAAGTGATGCTGGGTTCTGTTGTCTCCATGGGCCTGACCTCTGCGCTGTCCCCCAGAGGCCCCAGACGCTCAGAAATCAAAAAGCACTGAGGCTTAACGAGGCTTTTGTTGCTCTAATTAGCATAGTAATGATTAAAAGGGTTTAGCGGTTGGATTCATTGGGATGCAAATGTTTAAGAAAATGATGATGATGGGTTTTGTGTACTGTAAATGTTCATTTCATACTTTTATGAACCATGTAATGTAGACAGGAGTTCATAAAGGTCATAAAGATATAACTTTCCCACAAACGTAATATTTAATTTAAAGTATGTGGTTCATGCAAGTCTTCCTTGGAGTTAGACGTTCATGAAAATAGGAAAATAGGAAGTGTGGTTGCATCACCTCATAGCCAGGGATTCCTCCCCAAGCTGCTCCCCTGCTGTGCTGCAGCCGGACGCTGCAACGCCACGAACCAAACGTTGTGTATTTAAACCCGTTACAAGCACAATTAAGCAGCTTGGTTCCGATGCTCTGGAAACACGAGTAAACCGGTCCCTCGAGTGGATGAGATCTTACTCGAGCTCCAAGTGGTTGGACTGAAGAACAGAAGCGGTCCAGCGAACAGAAGCAGGGCCTCGGCCCCTTCTGGTACCTGGACCTTTGCTTTCCATCCTGTAGGCTGAGTCCCTGTGTGAAGAACGAGCGTGTCTTTGCGTGTGCACACTCACACGTGCTCTGCCGTGTAATACATGTTTCCTTGTTAATTAACCTGCTTGTAAGTGACATTCAAGTCACACTAACGAGTTTGCATTTCCCCCAGAAAATCTCATTAGTGCCTCTCACACACACAACGCTTCATTTAGCAGGAGAAAGACGATCTGTATTCCTGCACCTTATTGCAACGTTTTATTTCCCCGCCGTCTCAGTCGTGTCCCATCTCTCATTTTCCTCCTCCCTAATCGGATTAACCCCGGCGGCCCTTGGCGGGCCCAGTTTCTCCATCAATGAAGGACAGCTTGGCTCCTGTAGCAGGCAGCTGCACTAAGTGCCTGTAGGATCGGTCTGTTCACGGGGAGATGTAGTTGAAATCAGTCTCTGCAGAAGTCCTTTGTAGCATGAACAAAAGGAGAGGAGGATCTGGCTTTGATTTATGTCTGCTGCTTTGTTCAGCTCAGTGCTCCTCTGGACGCGAGTGTCACTTAAATAGTGATGTGGTTAAAATTAAAAAAAAGGACCAGTTAATCTCTTTTTGTTTTTTTAAATTCACTTTGCTTGTAAATCTTTTATTCATAGCGTCTTTATTCATAACAGTGAATATAATGGATGTGCTGTGTTGAGCCGAAGTGCTCAGAGTCGAGCGTTTTCTTCTGTTTTCTTCTGGAGAATATCTTTGTTTTTCTGATTTTTGTTCATTTGTGTTCAACTCCCCAAAGTGTAGCACATAAAAGCATAAATGTTTTGTGACTTTATTTGTTTTGCACTTTTCAGGAGTGTTTAAAAGAAACTAAAAATGCCCTCAAAGTCCCTGAAAAGGGTCAGCAGAAGTTATGAGGGAGGGAAATATCTTTCCAACGTTAAGATTTTAAATTCCTCAAACTATCAGAGATTTAACGTAACTAATACATTATGGAATTTGCTCAATTTCTTTTCAACGTTTTTTTTTAGTCCGTTAAACAGTTTTTAACTACACGAGTCCTCTTGGGGAAAAAAAAACTTTTATTTTTTATTTTTGGAGTTTCAAATGATTGTAAATATAGAATGTGAGATGTTATACTTGGTATGTTGTAAATCCTATTTATTTATTACATTTAATATACGTTACAATGAAACTGTACATGTTGTATTTTATGATTTTCAAAGGCATTTTGTGATAAAAATGTGATGCAAACTATTAATTCATGTGGACTGTGTGTTATGCAGCCATGAGATATTCGTTTCACACCCTCCCTGACTCCTCTCCTCCCGTCTCAGGTCTTTCTCCGAGAGTCTCTGGAGCATCGCCTGGAGAAACAGAGGGAGTTGGAGGTGTTGAAAGCCGCCATGATCATCCAGGCCCACGTCATGGGCTACATGGCCAGGTAGGGCTCAGTGTTCCCACTGCTCCTCCAGAAACACCGTCAACAACCTCATTCCATCCGCGTAAAGCTTGCCGATGCTCTGCTGCACGCAGGAAACAGTACAGGAAGCTGCTGCAGTGCATCGTGGTCATTCAGAAGAACTACAGAGCGTTCTACTGGAGGAGGAAGTTCCTGCTCCTCCGCTGGGCAGCGCTCACCTTCCAGAAATGCCTGCGAGGCCAGCTGGCCCGCCGGGCCTACAGCCAGCTGCTGGAGGAGCGGAGGAAGAGGGAGGAGGAAGAGCGGCGCAGGAGGATGGACGAGGAGATGGAGAGGTGGAGCAGAAAGTTTCCATTTCTCCAACACGTCCCAGGCTGTTTTCTCTCCATATGAGGCTCCGATCAACTGACGTGTGTTTGTGTCCTTGCAGAAAGAAACGACGTCTGGAGGCCGAGCAGCTGGCCAGAGAGGTACGATGACTCTGCTCATCAGCGTTGTGACTGCAGCGGGACTCTGGGTTACTGATGACAGCACACCCGTGACGTTTACAGACGAGCCCGGTCTGCAATTAGTCAAGACAGCACAAACATATTAGTTATGTCTCCACAGACAAGCTGCTGTGTGGGGAAAATTGAGGTTTATATACACACACCTATAAAGGGCATCTCACAAAAAACTTTTTTTTCCTCTTTGTGAGCATATATTTGACTGTCTGGCATATTTTTTTGAGATGGCATTCAGTGAGCTTTTTAATTTTGTCGGGAGGTAAACATTTACTCAGGATTTCAGGAGTCTCTGAGGAAAATAACAAAAAACCTCCCGCCACCTGCCAAAAATGATTTCCATCACATCATTTAATGTTTCTGTTTTTCTGTGTTGAGGCTGAAGAAGCTAGAAGACTGGAGGAGCTGCATCGTGCTGAGGAACTGGCCTCCCTGGTTCTGGCTCAGTCTCAGCTCGAAGCGGCAGCTGCGACGTCACCCGAAGCCCTGGAGGAGCTGGAGTCTGCAGAAACCTCTGAGGAGGCATCTGAAGAAGACGAAACCATCCGTCCTCACGAGGCGTCTCAAGTGGAGGAGATCCTGCGGCTGGAGCGGGAGATCCAGGCCCTGCAAAGGCAGAAGGAACGTCAGGAGCTGTCTCTGACCGAGGCCTCCCTGAACCGGCTGCAGCACCTTCGTGACCAGGAGCTCCGGCGGTTGGAGGATGAAGCCTGCAAGGCGGCGCAGCAGTTCCTCGACTCTCTGAACTTTGACGAGATTGACGAGTGCGTGAGGAACATTGAGAGCTCTTTGGGAGTCGGTGAAGAGGATGAGAAGGAGAGTAGGCGGCGGAGAGGCAGCGATGAAGAGGAGGTCGATGAAGGGTTTGGGGCTGACGATGAGGCTTTCAAGGACTCGCCAAACCCAAGCGAGCACGGCCATTCGGACGGCCAGCGAACAAGCGGAATCCGAACCAGTGACGATTCATCTGAAGAAGACCCATACGCCAATGATGGCGTGATCCCGCCGTTACCGCCCACGACCTTGCTTCACCAACCGCTGCCTTTGCCACCCGTGCCTCCAGCTTGCCACAGTGCCTCGTCCAGAGGAGACTCCGCCTACTGCCACCCGCAGGCTTCGTCTGAGGCGCCGTCTGATGACCTGGTGGAGCTCATCCCACCGGATGAGGATTCCGACTATGACCAGGATGACTACGACGAGGGCGCCATTGTCTCCAGCGGCAGCATGGCGTTCTCCAACCCTCGCAGCGGACAGTGGTCTCCTGATTACCGTGGTTCAGTGGGCACCTACAACAGCTCGGGGGCTTACCGCTTCAGCTCAGAGGGCGCTCAGTCCTCGGTCAGTCGGACCTCCATATCCTCATCAGATCACTTCAGCCATTTTAATGATTCTTACTTAACTCAGATGTACTTTCTGCTTTTCCTCTAGTTTGAGGACAGCGAGGACGACTTCGACAGGTTTGACACGGACGACGAGCTGTCTTATCGCCGGGACTCCGTCTACAGCTGCGTCACGCTGCCGTACTTCCACAGCTTCCTCTACATCAAAGGTTCGCTAAGGCAGCGGTGCAGATGTGCCTTTGCTCCTCAGGACATATTTCTTGAAGAATTTCTTTTCCTCTCCAGGTGGTCTGATGAACACATGGAAGCGGCGTTGGTGCGTTCTGAAGGACGAGACCTTTCTGTGGTTCCGGGCCAAGCAGGAGGCTCTGAAGCAGGGCTGGCTGCACAAGAAGGGAGGGGGTTCGTCCACGCTGTCCCGCCGCAACTGGAAGCGCCGCTGGTTCGTGCTGCGGCAGAGCAAGCTCATGTACTTCGAGAACGACAGCGAGGAGAAGATGAAAGGGGTGCTGAACATGCACGATGCCAAGTAAGAGCAAGAGGAGCTATGGTGCAGTGCTGCCGACCGTAGCAGAAATATTCATATGCAATATAAAAGTTTCAGGAGCAGACTGAAGTTATGTGCTGGAACATAAGAACATGAACTTGGTGTACTCAACTCAACTCAACTCAACTCAACTTTATTTATAAAGTACTTTAAACAAAACAAGGTTCACCAAAGCGCTGAACAAAGCATAAAATTAGTAAAGCAGCATGGCAATTATCAGACATAAGACAATTAAAATACAATACAGTCAAGATTCCAACTCAATTAAAAGCCAAAGTGAAAAAATATGTTTTAGAGCAGATTTAAAAGTGGAAAATGAGTCCATCTGTCTGAGGTCCAGGGGCAACTCATTCCAGATCTTTGGTCCGAAGATTGGAAAGGCTCGGTCACCTCTCAGTTTCCTCTTGGTCTTGGAGACGACTAACTGTATCTGATTTGTTGACCTGAGGGAGCGAGGAGGGGTGTACACCTGGATCAGGTCAGATAGGTACTTTGGAGCGAGACCATGAAGACATTTAAAAACAAATAAAAGAATTTTAAAATCAATGCGTAAACGAACTGGCCAATGAAGTGATGCTAAAATGGGAGTAACGTGCTCTTGTTTCCGCGCACCAGTCAAAAGACGGGCAGCAGCGTTCTGGACTAACTGCAACCGAGCAAGTGATTTCTGAGTAACTCCAACATAAAGAGCATTGCAATAATCTAAACGAGTTGTAATAAAAGCATGGATTAAAATCTCAAAGTCACAGCGAGAAAGAAGAGGTTTAACCTTGGACAATTGTCTCAGATGGAAAAAGCTGGACTTGACCACTGAACTAATATGAGCATTAAAAGTTAGGTTGCTGTCCAGTTTGACACCCAAACTCGTTGCTGTCCGTTTCAAATAATCATTTAAAACACCCAAATTGACATGTACCTTAGAGATGTCACTCGGGCCAGATAACAGAACCTCTGTCTTTTCCTGATTTAAATGTAATAAGTTACACGACATCCATGCCTTAATATCTTCAATGCACTGTAATAACTGTTGAGCAGAATATGCTTCTTCCTGCTTTAGAGGTATATAAATCTGGCTGTCGTCAGCATAAAAGTGGAATGAAATCCCATGTTTACGGAGAACTGATCCAAGTGGAAGCAGGTACAATGAAAACAGAAGAGGTCCGAGAACAGAACCCTGAGGTACACCACATGTAAGAGGTGTCCTGCAGGACTCTGTACGTCCAAGACGGACGCAAAAACTCCTTTCAGTTAGGTATGATCTGAACCATTTTAAAACATTACCTTGGATGCCCACCCAGCTTTCTAGGCGAGACAAAAGGATTTGATGGTCTACTGTGTCGAAGGCAGCTGCCAGATCCAACAGAACCAAAACAACACAGTGACCAGCATCTGTTGCTAAAAGAATGTCGTTAGAAACCCTTAATAGCGCCGACTCAGTACTGTGACGGGGTTTAAATCCCGACTGAAACACCTCAAGAATGTTGTTCTCTTCTAAAAACGTTATTAACTGGCAATACACAATTTTTTCAAGAACCTTCGAAAGGAATGGGAGCTTAGAGATGGGTCTGAAATTTGCCAAAATGGAGGAGTCCAAGCCAGGCTTTTTAATAATTGGTGTTACTACTGCATGTTTAAAACACGAGGGCACAATCCCACGAACTAAACTGCCATTAATTATACTAAGAACATGAGGAGCCAGAGTAGGAAAAACTTCTTTAAAAAGACGAGGTGGAACTGGATCATTAGGAGACCCTGATGGCTTCATCTGACTGATTAATTTCTCCAAATAAGACGAACTGACAGGTTCAAACTGGTGGAAAACAGTAGAACATGTGATAGACATGGAGGGACTACAAGGGAGGGGTAATGAGGGTCCTAATATTCCTAACTTTATCAATAAAAAAGCTCGCGAACATCTCACAAACCCTGGTTGAGTGTTCCAGAGAGGCCGATTGTGGAGCATTTAGAACAGAGTTAATAGTTTTAAACAAAACCTGAGGATTGTGACGGTTACTTGCAATAATGTCTGAAAATACTTCGTCTTGGCAGCTTTCATAGTCTTTTGATAAGATCGCCAGCTATCTCTCAACAACTGGAAGGAGACTTGTAACCGGTCTTTCTTCCATTTCCGCTCGGCTCTCCTGCACTCCCGCCTCACAGCACGAGTAGCCTCATCTAACCAGGGCTCGGATCTCAACCTGGAGAGCCTTGTTTTAGTCATGCGACGTCTTAACTCCCGTCTTCTCCAATAGAAGCGCTACATGATAAAGTGTTGGGGAGATCGACCTTTATATAACCTGGAAAGATCAAACATTTGTATTTTTTGAATATCCACAGAGAAATAATTGATAACACTGGCAAGGAGAATGGAATCGACATCGTGATGCCAGAGAGGACCTACCATCTGATCGCCGAGTCTGCAGAGGACGCCAGGTACGTGTGCACTCGTCTCATATTCTGCACAGCACCAAGAACTATAATAACAATGAATTCATTCATTTTACTTTGAAAGTTGATGTTTAAGCAGTGAAACAACTGAATAAAATGACACCAGCACAGATGGAGCTGAGGTCGTCGTTACACCGCTCACACACAACCATCCTCCCTCTTAATCATTGGCAGTGAACACACACGTGCACTTTCTCGCCTTCCAGGTCATAAATGATTTAATGAGTGGCAGGTATTGCCACATTAGGGTGGATGTGCCTGTTACCCCTGGCAACATTGATTTCCACTCAGGGGCAGTCCAGCGTCTTCATATAGCCTTTAAGTGTTTGTTTCTGCTTTTGCTCATGTTGTCACATTGTGGAGACTCGACTAGGTCGGACATGTCAACCGACACAAACGCATCTGGCAGACCATCAAGAACTGGCATAGACGATGAAATTTGCACAACAGAAGCTTTGTGCATGATGATCGATGAAAGACGAGCGTTGTGAAAGAATCGTGGTGGTATCTTTTGTCCAAATCTCCAAGTCTGACGGCGCAGTGTGAACACTTCAACACCTGTTTCAAGGTCTCGCGACTAAAGATTACGAGAAATAATGATCTGATCTTCAGAAATCTTACGTCTTCTACGGAGTAGTCAAATAAAATGCAACATCACTTCATCAGTAGTTTGTATTATCATGTTAGAAGCTGCTGCTGTGACCTTCATGTCTCAGTGATGTTGATGATGATGATGATGATGATGAGGATGATGTCTCCATGGTTACAGTCAGTGGTTCAGTGTGCTGAGTCAGGTCCACGGCTCCACGGAGCAGGAGATCAGAGAGATGCACGACGAGCAGGCCAACCCCCAGAATGCTGTGGTGAGTACTGAGAGGATGCAGAGACCCTCCAAACTCCCATCCACGTTCAGATGGCGTTTAAAATAGTTTTAATTACAATAAGAAGATGAAAACATGCGTGTCTTCATCTAATGCGTCTAACCTTCAACTCACAAGTCAGAAGTACTGAATACTACGTGTAACTAAGATCAGACTAAAAATCATAATAGTTCTGGTCACAAAAAAGCTGAGCTGACAGTAGAAATTGGTAAAAATGTATATTCTTTTTTTAATATATCAAATGGCTACATAGAAATTAACAAGTGGAGTAAAGTTTTGTTTTTACTGTGTAAAGAAAATATTATCTGCAGTAAAATAAATCTATTAAAAACTAGTGACATCGTGGAAATTCCTCTCCTGTCTTTACTGTCTTTAGTTCATGATATTATATATCTTCAAAATATGTGCAAATGTATGAGCGGAACAGTGATCTCCTACTACTACTGTAGCACATCCAGATGTGCTACAAACATCTGGATGTCTTGTTTAGGTGGACTCCCTTTGGCTGCAGTCTCGTTCCCACTTCCACTGATTTAATTTGTGATTTAAATGAAATCCTTAAATTTCTATTTAGTTTTGTTGTAGTCTTTTGTTTTGAGCTCAAAGGACACAGGAGTGTGCTTTTGTCCTTGTGTGTGTGTATTTGTGGTAATTAGTTTCCAGGGAGCAGGCAAATGTCAAACTCATTATCAACCCCCTGAACACTGTTGCTGAATCCGCCCTTATCTCTGCACGCTTCCTCAGGGGACGTTGGACGTGGGGATGATCGATTCGGTGTGTGCCTCGGATAATCCAGAGAGGTAAGGACCTGCATGAAACATCACGTCAGGGGGCCTAAATGGGTTTTCTTTTACAAGGACCAAAGACGGAACCGAGAGCCACGTAAACCAAATCAGAACCTCTCCTGTTCCTCCCTCTAATATAGTTTAAAATTACTTTAAAGTAAACACGATGCTCTCTTCTTCAAGTTCAAGGTTCAAAAGGTTTCAAAAGGGTCTTTTTCAAAATAGTTCCACAAGGTCTTGATGAAACTTGAATATGGAGTACATCCACTTCCCCATCAAAAATATTTGTTACGAGTGTGCAGCTGGTTTTACTGAGTGTAGTTGATGTTGTGTACTTTCAGGGAGCGTAGTTTGTGTACTTATAGCGCCTCTCCATCTGGTAATCTGATGGACTAGTCTGGGTTTGGCGGTTGCCAGGACAACGGTACTTGTCTGACTGTATTGTTCCAAGTGTAAAGTTTGGTGGAGGGGGGATTATGGTGTGGGGTTGTTCTTCAGGAGCTGGACTTGGCTCCTTAGTTCCAGTGAAAGGAACTCTGGATGCTTAAGAAGACCAGAAACAGCATGACTGTGCACCAGTGCACAAAGCAGGTCCATATAGACCTGGATGAGTCTGGTGAACTTGACTGTCCTGCACAGAGTCCAGACCTCAACCTGACAGAACACCTTTAAGATGAAATAGAAAGGAGACTGAGAGCCAGACCTTCTGGTCCAACATCAGTGTGACCTCACAGATGTACTTCTGGAAGAATGGTCTGAAATTCCCATAAACACTCCTAAACCTTGTGGACAGCCTTCCCAGAAGAGCTGAAGCTGTTGTAGCTGCAGAGGTGGACCGAAGTCATACTGAACCCTGTGGGGCAGGAATGGGAGGTCACTTGAGTTCATATGAGAGTCGAGGCAGGTGAGCTGATATTTTTGGATATATAGTGTACATGGTTAGTTGGTGGACTACAGAGACGACTAAAGCTCAACCTCTGAGCTCAACCCCTCTCTACATGGCAAATTTTAAAACTAGGTTGCCAGAAAGAAAATGACCGAATTCAATGTTTCGCTTTAACACCCGAACACTTATTTTCTTTCCTCCATAAAGTGTTTTGCTCTGTTTATGTGAACCAGCTGGCTGTGATTGGATTTAACGCCTTCGAACTGTTTACCAACTTCCCTCTTACTGATGACGTTTGTGACCTGTCGCAGGCCAAACTCCTTTGTCATGATCACGGCGAACCGAGTGCTGCACTGCAATGCTGACACGCCTGAGGAGATGCACCACTGGATCACACTGCTGCAGCGCTCCAAAGGAGACACCCGCGTCGACGGACAGGAATTCATCATCCGAGGTCATAGTGCAGTCATTAACACTCAGGAAAAGCAAAGTTCTCAACTGTTCATTGCATTTTAGGGTTTAAATAACTTTGCATCATCAGCATCTTGGAAAAGCGTTAACGTGAAAGGAAAATTAACTGATTCATTTATTTCCAGGCTGGCTGCACAAAGAGATGAAGAACAGCATCAAAGGCTCGCTGAAGCTGAAGAAGCGCTGGTTCCTGCTTACCCACAATTCCCTGGACTACTACAAGAGCTCAGAACGCAGTGCCCTGAAGCTGGGAACGCTGGTGCTGAACAGCCTCTGCTCAGTGGTGCAGCCGGACGAAAGGTTCTACAAAGAGACCGGTGAGAGGAGGAACCCAGGAATGAGAGGGATTTATGCCTCCACCATGTTCTAACGTTGTGTCGCTGCCAAACAGGGTACTGGAACGTGATCGTGTACGGCCGTAAACACTCGTACCGGCTCTACTGTAAGCTGCTGAATGAAGCCACCCGCTGGGCAAACTCCATCCAGAACGTCATCGACACCAAAGCTCCCATCGACACGCCCACCCAGCAGCTCATCCAGGACATCAGGGTGAGAAATAAAATCTCCCTCCTGGGCAGCTGAAGTTCCCTGCAGACCTTTATTAGAGCTAAACAAGTGCATTTGTTTTTTCCTGAGATGGAGACATTTACACGTCGATTCTGTTTAATATTTTACCTCTAAGCCACATCAATCTATAGCAAGGAGGCGGAGCAAAGCCGAGATCTGGTAGCTCAGCGGCTGCTTAAGGACTCGGCGACTGTTAATGACATTAACGACTTCATCATACGTAATAAAGAAGAGACATTAACGATGTACCTCCGCTTGCTGGCTGACGTTACCGCTGACGATACCTCTGACGTTGACCTAAAGCGCTGAGTCCTTCAGGAACCAGTGAGCTACTAGATCTCTGTCGTCCGGAACTGAAAGTGTAGACGTCGCTTGTGATGTCAAAGCCCCTCCCCAAATAAACCTCCAGCAAATGAGCCACTAAAGTGCGGCTCCTCTGTTCTGCAGGAGAACTGCCTGAACTTGGAGGTGGTGGAGCAGATCTACAAGAGGAACCCCATCCTTCGCTACAGCCACCACCCGCTGCATTCACCGCTGCTGCCGCTGCCCTATGGAGACATCCATCTCACCGGTAAGACAAACGCATACAGGAACACACTTATGCACGCTAGAGATACGGATGGGCAGTTTTTAATCTAGATGAGATGAATTTTTCTGTCTGTATTGCCGACTTCTCTCATATGTCACTGCTAAGCTTTGTGGCCTGAAAGCACAATAGCCGAACAGAGGTTCAGTTAAAACAGGGCAGCGTCGCTGCAGAGTAAAGCACACACCGCATGAACCGCTGATCTCTTCATGCCACAGCTCCGAGGACCAGGAGCTACACGACGCTGCAGGATGAAGCCCTCAAGGTGTTCAGCTCGCTCCAGCACCTGGATGGGGTGGCTGACCCTGTCCCGATCATCCAGGGCATCCTGCAGACCGGTCAGGAGCTCAAACCGCTGCGGGACGAGCTTTACTGCCAACTCGTCAAGCAGACCACACGGCCGCCGCAGCCCGGCAGCCCTGGGAACCTCTGCAGCTGGAAGATCTTGGCCTGCATGTCCTGTACCTTCGTCCCCACGAGGAGCATCCTCAGATACCTCAAGTTCCACCTGAAGAGGTGAGCAGATGGGTGCATTTATAAATACTCAGGATGAGGCTAATCTGTCTTCAGACATTTTTCATTGAACAGTGGTGTCCTCTCGTATGCAGAACTCGCGAGCTCTTCCCCGGCTCTGAGATGGATCGTTACGCCGCATTTTCCCATGACGCTTTAAAACATACTCGAGCTAGGGAGAATGTGCCGTCCCAGGAGGAGATCCGCTCCATCGTGGCCCGACAGGACATGACCACCACGGTTCACTGCCACGGAGGAGGCTCCTGCAAGATCACCATCAACTCGCACACCACAGCTGGAGAGGTGGGTTGGAGCCAGGTTTCATGCATCTGCAGCTGTTTTCAGCACACGTCCATGGATCAGTTCAGGCGGTAGGGGGCTGAAACTGAGCAGTATGGCAGTATGTGCAATGAAACATGCTCATAAGCAAGTTGTATTATTATTGTGGACGATAACGTAACTGGTGGTTGCAGAAAAGCATCCCAGGAAAAAGAAACATGGATCAGAGAGATCCTGCTTTGGGTGCGGGGGACGTTTCCATTGACAGGACTGTGACGCCGTAGTCCAGCTGGGGGTTTCCGCTGGTTTCCGCCCACGTCTGAGTGTTGCTCGTGTTTCTTTCGGTGTCAGGTGGTGGAGAAGTTGATCCGCGGCCTGGCCATGGAGGACAGCAGGAACATGTTCGCTCTGTTTGAACACAACGACTCCACAGAAAAAGCCATCGAAAGCCGCACCGTCGTGGCAGATGTGCTCGCCAAGTTTGAAAAGTAAGTGTCATGGTGTTTTGTGTCGGCCGTTTCTGTCCTCTGGCCTCCATTAACTCACCTGTGGTCTTCAGACTTTCAGCGATCCCTGATGAAAACAGCAGCGGATGGAAGTTTTACTTCAAGCTGTACTGCTTCTTGGACACAGACAACGTTCCCAAAGACAGCGTGGAGTTCGCTTTCATGTTCGAGCAGGTGACGATGGACAACTAGACCAAAATCTGCTGCAAGAGCACAGACTCCTAATAATCTAAAACTGTTATAAGACAACAATGCTTTACTCTAATACAAGATGATGGAATCAAGGAGACCCAAGTTGGGATTGATTGAAGTAAAAATCTGCTGCACTTTACGATCTCGTTTCACGATAACCAAACCTAGTACCAAGTACACAACTGCAAGTGTGAAGTCCCCCTAAATGTTTCTAGTCCATTGATCCCAAATTTTATCTGTTTAATTTTTTTATTTAATTTCAAAAAGTAACTGACAATAAGGAGCTGACTAGAATTTTTCCAACCCTCTTCAGGCCCATGAAGCAGTCATTCGTGGTCAGTATCCCGCCCCTGAGGAGACTCTTCAGTTCTTGGCAGCCCTGAGACTCCAGTACCTCCTGGGGGACCACAGCTCCCAGACCAGCATCCCTGAAATGTCCCTGGTGTTCCCCATGGCACGACTTCGGGCCCGGGTGCAGAACTCGGCCAAGGCATTCGCCCCAGGCACCGGCTCGGTGGCCGACCGTTCGGGGACGTCCGAAAGAAAACGCTCGAGCTTCTTGGAGGGAACGCTGAGGCGGAGCTTCAGGAGTGGCTCGCTGAGTCGGCAGAAGCTGGAAGAGGAGAACAGCTTAGAGGCCTGGATGAGGGAGGAGGCGGCAGCGGTGAAGGCCAGTTTGATGGACAAGTGGAAGAAACTGCAGGGGATGAACCAGGAGCAGGCCATGGTCAAATACATGGCTCTGGTGAAGGAGTGGCAGGGATATGGATCCACACTGTTCAATGTTGAGGTAGGACATCAGTCACTTTCACATTCGCATCAGTATTTCTGGAAGTCCAGCTATTGTACACACATGAGAACGTTTTTGTAGGAACTGCAGGAGGAGCCTCATGGGTTGACCCGAGCGGGGCCCACGGCCGCTTTGCCTTCTTTACGTTCCCATGTTGGTGTACTTGGGTAGTTCTGCTCAACAATCAAGCTCCATTAAAGTTTGCAGCTTGCCTAAGAACATTTGTTCTGCACCATATCCTTGTTTGTTGGTTTTTTTAGATAAAACGTTTCTTTAGTTGTGTTCATTGCAGTATCAGTAGTAGATTTTTAAAATCCGTCCATTCAGTCAGTCATGCTTTTTCTTCCTGTCACTTCAGAGTCAGGATGGAGCCTTCCCCACCGAGCTGTGGTTGGGCGTGAGCCGAGAGGCTGTTTCAGTGTACAAACGCGGGGAGCCGTGGCCCCTGGAGGTTTTCCCGTACGAGCAGATTCTTTCCTTTGGAGCGCCGCTGCCCAACGCCTACAAGATTGCCGTGGAGGGCAGAGAACTGCTCTTCGAAACCCAAATGGTTGGCATAGCACGACAAATATTCTTTCATAACTACTATTTTGAAGTTAAATATTCCAGTTTGATTAATACTTTACATGCAGGTGATGAAATGAAAGTCGCCACAACCTTCATATAGCTCGTCATGTCGTCTCTGCAGGTCATGGACATCGCCAAGCTCATGAAGGCCTACATCAGCATGATTGTCAAGAAGCGCTACAGCAACTGTCAGTCTGTCAGCAGCCACGGGAGCCAGTGTAGCGCCTGGTGAGGCCCTTTAACCTCTTGGCCTGATGTCTGCCCGGCCGAGTGCAGCCGGGTCGCCACCGGCAGTGCATGGACGCCTAATCCTCATCAGATGTAATGATTGCATGTTCTGAGTGCTGGAGACAAAACCGCAATGCCCTTACTGTAACTGTCTCTAATTTTCATTCCAAAACGTGACACATCCACTTCTGATCAGGATTTTAAAATCCAGTCCACTGTGGCCAAAGCTCCTGCAGACATGCCTGCAAAAAAAACCAAAAAAAAACCACGCCACTGGAGGAAGTGGAGACGGTGGAAGACGAGGAGAAGGTAGGCAGATGTTCGACTGCGTTTCAGGCTGAGCGAGGTTTAACTGGCCACTGCTTGTGTGCAGTGTGTCCATTACAGGCCTGTATGAGGCAGGAACGCTTGTAGAAACGTGCAGATGAGGCGAAGGGGAGGCGTTCACTTACAAACGTGGACGATTTTAGCAGCAATGAGTTGAAACTCCCCGATTACTCAGTGCAGCTTAGAAAAAGCTCATTATTAAGTTTCACTGAAATCAGGCTCCTGAAAAAGACTGAAGACAAATCAACAATCAGAATTTTGAGTGAAATTGAAGCCTGATGGTTGTTGCTTTCTGATGAACTGATGCCTCCTGCAACAGCGGCGCGCTCTGTGTTGAACAATCTAAGATGAGGCGTGAAGCGTCTGTGATCTTGAAAGGTATTTTAAGAACACCAATCTGTGGTCGACAGCACAGACGCATGTGGCAGCTCTTCCAGGCATGTTAACTGGCTTCACATGTGATGTGACGGTGCCGTGCAACAACACGGGCTCTGGTCAAACCCACCAATCGGGAAAAGCCCGTCGCTCAGGGACGTCTGCCACGTTGGAAGCGGAGCTGCTGTCAAACCCGGCTGAGACTCCTGGATATTATTAGAGGCAACGTTAAAGTGAAGCTGCTCAATGTGACCAGAAAAGGAGACGGGATGAAAAAGGAAGCATTTCCTCCCTGTCAAAATGCAATCAATTCAAACCTTTTTTTTTAAATACCAAAGAAAATCAGCAACGTAATCTTGTTTCTCACCAAGTCAGAGCTGCCTTTTTAAGATGTGGATGTGTCTTGTTTTGGGGGAAAAGCGTTCATTTCCCGGTGCTCAGACGTTGGAGGATGCATCTATTTGTTAATGAGGACGCAGTTCCCAGAAAAGTGTCTGCAAGCTGTCCGAATGGATTTCGGGCTGAAAGTATTTTCCTCTGCTTTGAGAAACTCCAGGGCTTCTTTTTTTCCCTCTAGACTGATGTGTCGCCTGCAAATAATAAGCAGCTGTATTCCTCTAAAGGTTGTGATTGATTGTTTTTAGATGATTTGCCGAGGATAAAGGGGGATCACAAGTGCCTGTATAAGCTGAAGCAGGATGAGATCTCATCTTATTGTTGCCACTGATGTTTCTGTGTAACCAGAACCTGAGAGGAGCTCCAATCTTCCCCGTTAACTTCCACAGTATGTGACCACTGCTACAAACGTCCAGGCGTGCAAGTCCCTCGAGCTTTACTGGAGTAGGAACTGACGGACGTGTCTCATTAGCTGGAAAAATGATTTAATCAAGCAGCTATGTGAGCAAATGATGGCAGACAGTAACGTAGGGAAGGTCGGGAACGTCAGGAAGTTTAACACCAGGTTTTATGGGGCAGGGATTTTTGTTTTTCTTCTCATAAAAAAAAGATTAGTATTGAAAGAGAACATAAATGATTGCATTTTCAACATGCTGTAAAAGTAGCTATTGACTGCAGCTGTGCTCCTGCTGTTCCATCAACGTTTCTTTTCCACTTTGCGAAGCTACAAAAGCTTTCAGAGCAGTGCATTACTGCAGAGGTTCAATACTCGGTGGAAGTTGGTGCAGCCAGGCAGCTGTCGGCATCAATGTCGCTGCGGGGTCGCGTCCCACAGCATTTCACTGGAGCTCCGCGGGCGGCAGATCCACCCAAAGATGTGTGCAGGTTTCTTCCACAGTGCCTTCTTGTATATTCTGTACACTTTTGTTTTGAAAGAGTCTTTTTTTTTTTTTATTATTATGTGCAATGTGATATAAAACACACACATATATATATAATTATATTCAGATGTAATCATGTGGCTGTACATTTCATACTGTAAGTCTTTGCCTTCTGAGTGATTATTACGCAGCAATTCTCTTTTTTTGTGGTATTTGTTTTTGTTAGCTGTGTTTTGTGTTGATCTGATGATTAAAAACAAAATAACATATTTGGTCTGAAATAGATGTTTCTGTCATCTCAGGTAATTAAAAGAGGCTGAGCAGCATTAGCGGTAATGTGACAAGTCTTCTGAAACGTAGTCGGGAGGTATTTAAATCCAGTACTATTAAAGCGTACGTGGTTTTAGCGGAGCTGAATTAAAGTCGTCTTCAGCTGAAAAAGGGAAACGGTGAGTTAGAGATCTTCAAGATGCTCAGCTGATTTTTAGTCATCATGGCTGTGTTTACTTCTGTTGCATTAAACTTTACCTTTTCTTTAATTGTGACTTTTGTGAAGAAATGCCTCTTCAGACGTGGTGCAGCATGCAACGTGGCCGGACCATCCCTGGTCATTAGCGCAGTATTGCGAGTGAGGCGCTATGTGCCCCCATGTGGACAAACGTGGTAATGTAACGTTACCAAATAAAAACTAGATCGATCTAGTTCATCAAGTAGAGTTTCCATTTTTATGAGGGGAAATACTGGTCAGCTGATACAAGTATGCGGTTTCTACTTGCGTGAACATCATGTAGACTATGAACTCTACTTACTTGGGTCGTTTCTTCTCGATTGGCCCTTCTGTTTTAAAAACCGCCGTACTCTCCTGCTTTCTGTTCAGCATCTCGCCAGCTTTCATACTGGACCACGTTGGACCAGTTCAAACCAAGCTGTTCCCAGAACAACGCATCAAAGCAACGGGTCTCTAGTCCCCAGTCTTGTCATTTAAGTCTTCCTCATGCCGCAGCTGAAACTCGTGTGAACATTTCCAAAGAAACAAAGCAGCAACGTGAGAACATCACAAGTTAGAAGCACCTAGAACATGTCACCTGTCCACCCTCCGATGTGGAGAAGGTGACTCGTCTTCATGAACAAGGTCTCCAGACACAACCTTCATCAAATGTGACCCACTCACTTGCTGCCCACTAGTTTGTCCTGTGCAGTGTTTTATTCAAATGAAAAGGACATAAAAACTGTTCATAAAAATGCAGCAAAGCAAACATAGATGTAACACCCTTTTCCCTCCTTTGCACAAGAATAATGTAATTTGAACTTTCTAGATCACAATTATAAAAGTTATTGCATCTCTCAGGCAGAATACCTTCAAAAGTTTTTCAAGCTTTAACAAACAGATGCGACTGATCCGACCAGGCACAGCAGGAAACTCCACAACAAGGCAATATATTTGATTTTCAGAATTACATAACTCACACGGGCCAGCTGTCTGGATGAAAGCCAATAAACAAGTGCAGCGAACGCGTCACAACATCAAAATGAGTTTACCTGATGAATGTGCTCTTCGACTATATTACGCTGACGAAATGAACACAGATAATAACAAGGGTTGACGTGGAATAATTACACAAAACATATGGCAGCTGGCCTAGAAATCAGTCATATCCTCAGTCACTGGAAATATAGTTAAAGCTTTGAGAGTTTTACAAACGTCTGCTCCATCATAGGCCATAAAGACTCAAAACCGCTCTATGTGGCACTTCGACCACGAGGACTTAGGTCTGCAAGTCGGAGAAAGAGGTCTCAACCAGGAGCCAACATTCAAACTTCCAGGTTAAAAAAAAAAAAACACACACTGCAGTTCCTTGGCTGGCCACTGGGGGCTGGCTCTGAAAGCTAGACTATCGCCACTGACCCCCATCTTTAAATGGGTCCCAGGACGAAGCTCAGCCAGACAGAAGGAAGCTCGTTTTTCCCTGAGCCACAGAAGGCACCACTGCTGAACTCGGTGGTTCAGTTGTAGATGTTCGCCGGGTGCTACACAGCTCTTCCAGAGGTCATCACCTGAAGAAGCCGGGAGCCCAGTGGATCATTTCAGGACCGAACGTCTGCTGGGACCTACAAGCTGAAAAGCCGAACGGCGCGGGTTCTGGTGGACTTCTCCTAGTCCTCGTTTCAACTCTGGCAGCTCTTGTTTTGGGTGTTTGATACTGTAGAAGTCATGTGGAGGCTAACAAGGCATCAAAGCCATGATGTAGGCAAGTAAACTTTATTTGTATGACACCTTTCACAGAGAGAGGCTTAACCTTGGGAAGTGCTTCTCAAGGTTAAATTCCTAACTGTGACTAAAGTAAAGTGGGCGTGTTCCAGCCGGCTACCCGCCCACCTACAACATTGGCGCCATGCAGTAGAAGAAAAAGAGGCCTCAAAAGCGCTTTTCGGAAACCTGTGGATGACATCACAGACTGTTGTTCTGTTTTTCTTATACAGTCTACTGTGTCTTCACAATTCTGTGCAAAGAAATGACAGTCGAGCATGTCTTTTAAATCTACTTTCGTCCACCAGAAGTGCACTTTGTAGTTCTTTACGCAGCATTGATAGCAGTGATGTGAAGTTGTGCTCACCCATTATCGTCCTTCTGGTCTTGACGTGAACTTTGCTTATGATCTCTGTCCTCACAAAGATCCCAGGGAGAACATCCTGTAGCAGCCTCATGTAGCCCTGCAGCATCTCCTTGAAACCTGTTTCCCTTAAATTCAATCTGAGGTTAAACAAATAAAGCGTCGTTGCTCTTTGAGTATATAAATAATCTTTATACATTACAACCATGTTACATTCAAAAGAAACAGATATACAGCCAACAGCAAAGTCACATTCGAGTCATTTGTGTGTTGCGGAGACGTTGACATTCAGGCTCTTAAGGCACAAAGAAAAAAAACAAAGAGAAAGATGAAATGACCCAAATGAAATGGAGTCATCTCTCACCCCCCAAAACAACACCAACCGAGGACTCGTGGAAGCTCAGCAGAACACTGAAGTAGGGCTCCAACAATACGTTGACATAAATGATTACATCAGTCATGAGGATTTTAGCATTGACTCGCTGTATAAAACCACTGAAATATCACACAATCTCAGTGGTAAATGTTGATTTTTAACAAATGTTCTATAAATGAAATGCGGGAAGGCAGTACAGCTTCCACAGGCCTCCACTAAAACTGCAAGCAGCCCACTAAAGAGAAAGAAAAGTCAAAGCAGAGAGAAAAAGAACCTTCCGAAGCTTGGAAACGTGTGACAGAAGAAGGCCAAGGAAATGCCCCGCCTATGAGACAGAGCTGTTATTTCACAACGGCACACCTCAAAAACGAAATAACGGTTTGTTGCAGCCCTACGATGGAGAAAAGAAAACAGTTACGTGTGGAGCATATGTTCATATGCTGGCACTGGAAACACGACGTAAGAAGTGACTGCATCATGTCTGGAAACTAAACCAGCATCCCTCTGACAGTTTGTTTGTGCTCATCTGTCTTTACTGCTCAATCCGCTTCTTAATTAGTTTACATTTCAACAAAATAAAGGACACAGTTGGAAAGCGGCCAAGCCCTCTACATAGTTTATCCGTTTTCAGAAGAGCTCAAGTACTTTAAAAGCATCTTCAAAGTAACCCAGATACTTTCAGGAGGACCGATGCTGAACGCGCTGAACGCCGCTCTGGAGCCAGCACCTAGGGGTCGTGAGCGGTACTGCGCCTCCACAAACTTCCTCTGTGTGTGAAACCTGCCCAGACGCTCCCAACATTGGTCATTCTTTGCATTGCCAAAACAACGAAATCAAAAGGAGGAAAACACTGCAGCACAGAAAGAAAGACTTCATCTCCTGCATAGTAAGAAGCATTTATCCCATGGACCATCATCATAAAAGGACATGCCAGGAAAACGCTTCACTCAATACCTCCAACTGCCCAGGAAGAAAAGCTCACGTTCACTTTTTAAGGCATTTCCCCTTCAGCAGTCAGTGTATCGCAGATTTTTGTGCATCTAAGGTCTACAGCCAAAGCTGTTCCAACACTATGAACCTCAACAAGAGCTTAATTAAGTTATTTATCCGAACCATCTTTGAAATGAATTAGTGTAGTCATCTCTAATCTTTTTAACAAGTCAGAAATCTCTGTCTTGACGTCGGTCCTTTGCCTCTCTTCACACCTGCTCTAGTTGACCCGTATGGATGCTGCAGAGGCCCGGAGAAGGAGCGCCACCTAGCTGTGGAGGGCACAGAAGAGGGAAACGCAGGTGGAACCGGGCTAATCTGAAGACTTTCACCCAGGCTTTGATTTAACCACAGGAAAATAATCATTCTCAATCATCATTATACATTCAGATATTTTTCTGGTCAAAAAAATGCTCCCTCTCCTTTTAGTTCTCGTCTCGGCAGTTTGTGTTCACGCTCCAGGTTCTCTTCCAGGCTTTTTCAGTTTAAAAAGGTTTTCCTGCAGAGGTTTGGATGCTGCTCTGCTTATATGACTTCTGCTGGTCATTTTGGTCTTTTTTATGTTTAGTAAAGTTAGTTAGTTAAGTAACCATGACAACAGGGATTTCTTTTTGATAGCTTTCCATAGATTTGGAAGTAATTCCTGAAATTAAATCCCACCAAGTGAAAAAAAAAAACATTCAGAGGATGCATGACAGGAACCAAATGACCTATGAAACGGGCCACACTTCAGGAACGTTGTACATCATCTTTCTCCTCCAGTGGCTTTTCACAACTTTTATACTTTTTTCATTTTAAAGGTGTGTTAAGTTGCAAGTGTGGGGAATTGGAAAACCTCCACTTTGACCTCAAGAATGATGTTCAGACCTCAAGGGAAGTCAGAGTATGTCTGACCAGATGCCTGCCACTATGACCTGTTGATTATTAATCAACCCCTCCTCTTGGCTATGACTTGCAGGCTGTAAATGTGTTTATTTCTGCTACAACCGTGGACTTTGTAACATGGGCTCAACGGAGATGGACTTGCTTTTGCAGCCAGCCCCCAGTGGTCAGCTGAGGAACTGCAACTTTTCCTCTTTTCTTGCTGCTTCAACCTGGAAGTCAGAATGTCGGCGCTCTAGAGAGATCTAGAGGTTTAGGCTCAAAAGGTCGTAACACTTCCAGGTGCTTCGGAAGACTCAGATAGACAGTGAGGTCCTGACAAGCCCATCAAAAGAAGGTGTTGTGAGAAAGCCAAAGCTGAAAGACGTTTTGATATCAGCTCTAAGATGGTGTTGATAAGCCTGCAGAGCTGTCAAACAACTGTCGAGCAGAAACATGATGTGACACAATATAGCCAGTGCACGAGGATGGCGAGCCCAAGAAGACAAGATATGAGGCATTTCTGATCTAGAGATGAAAAGAGCAGCTTCTATCCGAAGTCTGAAGGCAAGCGCTGGATGAGACAGTTGAAAACTAGTTTGTGTAAATGTACAACCAGCAGAAGTGAGAGTCGAGGCTAATGTTCACGGATAGGAGAATACCACATGAGGCAGGAGATGAATCTAAGCGTTTTTAATATATAATAAAGATTCGTTTTAGGCTTTGATCAATGCCCAGAAAAAGCCTGCAAGGAAAGACCTCTGATCTGTATGTACACACCAACACTAACTCAAACTGTAAAGATAAAATAGAGTAAACTTGTCCATTTTCACATTCTTGGCCACGTTTTAAATGATTCTATGTGCAATTGTGCTACTGCTACACGTCACTGTGCTTCAAGTCTGAACACATCCTGGCAAAGTCCGACATGATTTCACGGAAGTTCTTGGCACTAAATGGAGTAAACATCCTAGATTCTAACTTCTCTTGATCTTGTTTTTAATGTGTAATATTACAACCTCAGTGGAACACCAACGCCGGGAGCTGATCTCCTGCTGTACTCCTGATAACTTGGATCTAATTGCAAGAAGGAACAAAAATTAAAAAACACTTTTGTGCAGACTTCGAAAGCAGGAGGTTACCTTCAACAAGAATTTCACTGGAATAACAGCTCAATTTAAATCCGCCTTGACACATCTTTCCCATCACATCCCTTGGTCCCACACGGTGCAAATGCTACGCAATGGGCGGGAATAAGGAGGAGGAAAAGTTAATCCAGTGCAACACACATAGGCAGCAAAAGACATAACGTCATTTAAAAGACAAATTGTAGAGATTGGTTTGAGGGCCGGCCCCAGGAGGAAGAAACAAAACCGATCTGGAAAACATCTGGCAACCAGAAAAGCTGAAAAAAATGGATTTACTGCATAAACTTTCCAATTTATCTCTGATTCCAGAGAACAAACATAATCCATCAAATGTTTCGTTCCTGCATGTTCACACCGACGTTACTCGAATGACGACCTCTCCTGAGTCCGCGTCCTGGCTCAAGTTGTTTCGGGGTGCCAAGCCCGGGCAGAAAGGTGCCAAACAGAGGCAGGTCCAGGGGCGTGACCCGAGGTGGGTGGGGTGCAGGGGGCCACTGGGCCCAAAGGTGACCAGGGGCAACCACAGCGTCCTGGGGGTCAAAGTGGAGGGCCCGGTGCTGCTTTCCTCCATGTCCTTGGTCTTGTCGTAACTTTGGACGTCCCAGTGGAGGTTTACGGCCCTCCAGCGCATGAAGACGTTGTAGACTGCTGCTCCCTCGTGGACAATCAACCCTGTTACAACAACAATGATGACGGATAATTGTGTTTGTGTACTCTTTTTTTTTAATACTTACTCTAATACTTGTACTCTAATTCAATACATATGTTTCAAAAATTACAAACTGAGATTCATATCCACTTTCAAGTTTTGTGCAGGTCTTAAAAAAACAAAAACAAAACACACAATAAACATACAGAAGTTAATCAACATTCACGTGGAGACGTATGAAGCAAGAATTCCAGATCAGCAGAGGGATGAGATGACGACAAGTGGCTGCATCGCGCAGCAGGAAACTCATCAACTTTAAAGCCTCTCTGACAGCACAAAACCCCACAAAACATCCAGTTACATTTAACAATAACTTTACGGTTACTATGGCAACTTAAGCACATGGGCCAATAAACCATTATCTGAGTCCGAGTCTCTGATTAGAGGCCTTTAACTCAATCCTTAAATTTAATGTTAAATAAAAGTTAATTGTTTGATAAAGCTTATAAGTTTTCTCCAAAGACACCAACTTCTAATCAGTTTGTTTGACATGTGTCATCAGGATTGACCTTAAATTTGGCAGGTGTACATTTGGGAGGGAAAGAAGGTGAAGGTTTATTTGTTTGTTTGCAGCGTTTTTTTAGCAGCCCTACTGTAATTGTTAAAGGGATGCGACTTGAAGTATAACTTATTCAGTGGTTTTTATTTGTTACCAAAAAAAAAAAAAAAGCTAACTTGGTGATGTCACAGAAAAGCCAAGTTGTTTCCTCAGGGAGAAGAAACTTTTCATCTGCACGCCCAGCCCTACCTATGCAGACCAGGTCCATGAAGCCATACATGCCGTAGCAGATCTGGAAGAGGACATCGCGGCGCTGCCAGATTGCCTGAGGGCTGAGGGCTGACCAGAGCAGCCAGGAGATGCTGGCCACCAGGAAAAGAGAGCCCAGGAACACCGCAATGATCTGCACCTTCTCCACCAGGGTGATGGTGATGGACTGCCACTGAAGGTAGTAGAGAAAAACATGATGACATCCACCAAGGCATACGAAGAATATAGATCTGCAAAAAAGGAAAATCCTGAGATTGGTGACAGATAGGTGATGGTCTTAAGCCAAAGGCCGATTGATTCAGTTCATGTTTACCCATCTTTACAGGCAAAATGTGCACACGAGACACACTACCACAGTGTTTCAGGGATTCTACAGGATAAAAAAAGGTAGGGTAACAGATTATCCACAAGTCTGCACGTCTCCGTTGTTTTTCAAATCAGCACCAGCACACTTCTCTTCCCTTCTTCAGGCATCCTCTCACTCTCATATCTTGTTGAATCTCTTAGTCAGAAACTCTACTGACACTTCCACAGCTCCACAGGTATATCATCAGGACCAACTGCCTTCCCCCTTCATCTTCTTCATCCTCACTTCAGCTTTACCAGTATTTGCTACCTCCTGTCCTCATTCAACTCTGTAAAGTTCTCTTTCCATCTTGCTGTCACACTTCTGGTTCCTGTCAGTACACTTCCCTCTTCATCCTTCACCACCATAACCTGCTGCACATCCTTCCCATCTCTGTCTCTGCTTCTCCAACTTGTACAGATCAGTCTCTCCGTCCTTACTGTCCAACCATCATACAAGTCATCACACCACCGTTGTCATCGCTCAGTCCTCTGTGTCTGACTTCTTCTTCACTAACTTCTTTCTCTATACCTGTTCCTGTGCTTCCTCATTCCACAACCACGTCTCCTTGTATACTTTGATCACCGCAGCCATCTCCATCCTTTTTGCAAAGTCTACCACCATCTGTCCTTCTGCATTCCTGTCCTGTATACCGAACCTGTCCATCACTTCTTCATTACCTCTGTTGCCTTCTCCAAAATGTCTATGAAGTCTGTACCAGTCGCCCCTCTTTCATCTCTGAGGATGCTCTCTATCCCTTCATCTACCTTGCTCCAGAGGTTCTCCCTCTCCTCCAACTCCCTTCCCACCAGCATAACCACTAACACAGAATATCACTTCTTCAATTTTTAGCTTCAGACTCCGCCTTATGAGGAACATTCCTCAAAGGGAACCTCCTTTAAGATAACCAGTCCATTTCTTGTCCCATCCACACCATGATAGAACCGCTTCAACCCTGCTCCTAAGCTTCCTACCTTTCCACCTGCTCTCCTGAACACACAGAACTTTCCTCCATGCAGTAATTATCTAGTAATTATCTACCCATTTGCTTAGTTAAACCCAGGTAGTGACGTTTTGGTTTGGACAGGTACTGTAGGAGGTTCCAGGGTGAAAGACAACCTGCATTGTTCCGGTACCGAAAGAAACTCATCCATCTGCCCTCACTGACTATACACCCGCCCCCCTATCTTCCCACATTATTTAAGTCCAGAGGACGCTTTTATTACCTGATCTAAATAAGCATCGTTCAGGACCCACTGCTCCCTGTTTATCTTCATGGGGTTGGAGTTGTAGACATCATCATACATCATGAACCCACCAAGCAGGACAATCCCTGTAACAATAACGCCGTGTGAAACAATCCTCGAGGGCCGCTGACCTGCACGTTCTAGATGTTTTCTCACTTCGGCACACCCTGATACAAAGGACTGTGTCATTAAAAGGTTTGTCCAGATTTTAATGGCAAGCCGATGATGATCATTAACGTGAATCAGGTGTGTAGAAGCAGTGAAACATGCGGGACAGCTCAGGGACTGGGATCCCCCACCCCTGGTCTAAAAGAAGGGGCAGAGCACACCGTATTTCTCAACAAAGCTTAGGTCCTTCACCGTTTGCAGAAAGAAGGTGCACATAAATCTGAGGTGGAGACTGTAGTTTTATCTGCACTCATCTGTTGGGGTAGCAGCATCAGATACAGTGACTAAAAATAAACTGAGTAAACTGATAAAGAAGGCTGGCTCTGATCTGGGGACTGCTCTGGAACCTGCATAACTTGCAAAAAATAACGGTCAACACAGCACATCCTCTGCACAACAGTGTTCAAACAGTGGAGCGTTGTTCGGTTGAAGATTTTCATTTTGCTGCAACGCAGCCCACAACTGAAACTCATTCCTGCCAACAGCAGTGGAAACAAGGCGATTAACTAGAGCTGCAGGAGCTTTTCTCTGCTCTTTATTGTTCTACAGGCAGCAGTCAGTGATGTCAGGTGCTTCGCTCACCTGACTCGAAGACAACAATGCAAGATGCATTAGGTGAGAGGCTGCAAAAACAAACTCAGGACCAAGCAGCCGCCCACAAACGTACTTCTAAAATGAGAAAGTTGGTGAAAAAGCACTGGAAGGATGAAGGCTGACGTGTGGTGAACAAACTGCATGTGGAGAGAAATCAACAGCAAGAGAAAAACCAAAACAAGAGAAGTAAACGATATAACTCAGGCTAAATCTAATGGCAAAAAAACCCCAAAAAACAAGCATGACGACTACAGCGTCCCAAGTTTTCACGTTAGGAAAAAAGTGCTGCCTGAGGACTTGGCAGGCAGAAAGTAAAGCTTTGCTCGGCTTCAGCTGGTTGTTTGCCCTCTCTGCCAATGACTCAACTTCCATCTGGAGCGAGCAGATCTGAAAAGGCCTGAATGTTCCTCCGTGAAGCAAACGACGCTGGATATACTAACAACGGAGATATTTTAGGGTTTAGGGGTCAGTCAAAGGAGGACCGTGCTGACCCCTGTCACTACAAACAGGTTCAGCGTAAATGTTAATGTTAAACTTTAAATCTACTGCATCATCAAAGCTTCTGTATTTTGCCAAAAATTACTATATTTTATTTTTAGCTTCACAGTTGCAGGAATTAGAGCTGCACTTTCACAAACATGGGCGTATATAAATAGAAGCACAGATGGGAGGTTGGTGGACATGAAGATGGAGAGGCTGAATGAAGCTTCTCTGGTCTGTGATGGGTCTGTGATGTCACAGCGTCCCTGCAAATCTGGATGGCTGAGGGACCGAGTTTGAGACGATGTGGCCCCACACAGACTGAGATTTGAGTTACAGCGGGATTTTGGATTTGGTAGCTGGTTCAGAGGCAAGCATGACGTTTTTATCCATGAAGAACCAATATTAAAGGCTAAGCTAAATAATAAATACAAATAAATCATGCCAGTAGTTAAACACGCATAAAACTAAAATAATTGTCACTGTTCTCATTAACGTAAATGTGGACTTCTTGTGTCCCAAACTTGAAGTAAAAAAAATGCTTCTAAGCAGCGGAGGGGTGACAGGAGGCGCTTCAGGCCGAAGCCCGACCACGGTTAGTCGTCAGTGGTTTCGCTTTTACCTGCCACGGTCTCTTCATGTTGATGGCGATGACCTGGAACCGGTAGCAGCAGAGCTCGCAGGTCCAGCAGCCTCGCTCGCTGATCCACTTCAGCAGACACTGCTGGTGGGTGTAGCGCACGGAGCCGTCACACCGGCACGGGTTCAGCAAGTCGCCCTGAGGTCACACGCAACAACAACGGTCAGGCCTGAAACCGCTTCACGTTTCTTTTAACACACTGGCACAATTAATGCATGCAGTTAGCAGAAAGGATGGAACCATATTCTGGTCTTCTCCTGTTTTTATAGTTTTACTTATTAGAAAAGTTGAAAATATTGCTACAGAAAATATCTAAGGGGAGAATGGGACAAAGACAAATATCGGCACACAGCCGATAAATTAGTCCAATTTAAATGAATGGAGCCTTCATGTACTCTGAATTACTTGGGTGGGTTCCGGGTTCTTTCACAATGTACTCAAGTACTAAAAAAGTTTTAATCAAAACTGTTTCTAACTATTTGGGTCACAGAACAATATGTTTATGAAGAACTCTTGATACTCAATCGTTACTATAGGTGAAAAGTAGGAACAGAAATGTACCGCAGGTCACTTCTCAGTGTATCACAAATGAATTCAGTATGAAGAGCTGGTCCTGCAGCATCTCAACACGCCCTACGCAGCCGGCCTGAAACGATGCCCGTGTACGGTGGAACCAAAACTCCAGCTCCGCTCATCAGGGAGCCAAAGATAATAAAGCGCGGCAGCTTGTGCACACGTGGTGTCCTGTCCGGTAACGACTCACTGCAAACCAGGTGGTGCCGCGTGGTTGGCGAACCGCAGCCTACTTCAGCGAGGTTCTCTTTCTTCAAACCTAGGAAGCCAAAGGTGTAACAGCCCAGGTACTTGACCGTTACCCAACACAAATCACACACGTGTCCTCCGGTGGACCGCCTCAACCAAACCAAACTGACAGATTGCACCAAAACCGTCCGGGGGAGGGAGGCGCCAGCTCTCAGTGGTTTGAACTTTTGTTTCAAATATCAAATATGAGGGTTTACAAACTGTAAAATGTTGTATTCAGAGACTGCGCAGGCATGGTTGTTGCACACCTCCATCACTGAGGAAATGACGTCGTACATTCAAAACTAAAGTCATATTTATCTGTTTTGGCCTTAAATTTGTCGAATAATTTTGTGACTATTTTTTGTAAAAATGCGGACTTCGCTTGGTTTCTCAGTTAAACATTTTAAGTTCGTTAACTTTGTTCAGACTGCTACTACGTTCACATCATGAATGTTGCCATCTGAACTAACAATAAAAATAATAATAATATTGAGAGCATCCAAAGAATGTCTATAAACTTAGATAACATGTTTATGAAGGCTCGTAAAAATTCAGATGTAGAAAAAAAAAAAAAAAGAAGCTGTGCACACCTTTTGAGGAAGACCAGAGTGAGGAACTCGTCATTTCGAACCCCTAATTAAAAGAGCGAACAGTAATAACGAGTAACGGAAACAAGGTCTTCCCCTCGACTTTAAACTTCGTAATGCAAAAACAGCAACAAAAAAAATATAACAGTAGCCTTCAGTTTTGACCACGCCCCATCTTACAGTGATAGATTAAACCTCAATCATTTCGGGATTAAAGAGAAACGATCTGCTGTTGGGTCAATACTGCAACCGCCTGGCTGGGATTAATCTTACATTCATTATCATGATCCATGTGGCAACTCTCCTTTCATCAAGAAAGCCTTGTTTTTCAGCCGCAGCTTTGTCATTTTTTCGTCCGCCCAGAAGGTCATCCATCAAAGAAAACTCATGAGTTGCTCACGACCAACATCGCTCAGATCAATGATCATTTCTCAGAGCTGCAACAGTATTAACGGCAGGATGCAGCGAGACATTAATCATTGCAGCTATATCTGTTGTTCTGTTTTTTTTCTTCCTCCAGGCATTCCTCGAGCCGAGATTACTGCAGCTCTGACCTGCCGGTCCGCCCGTGAGTGGCATATTAATAGTATATTAAGGTCAGTGGTCAGAGAGCTCATTTTTCAATGTGTCATATTAACAGTGTGGGTTTAAAAGGACCTCAGAGGCTCTTGCTTGTGAGAACTGATGCAGGTCGTCCTCCACTGAAGTAGTGTTTGATCAAACCAACATCCGAGACTGAATCCTCTGAGGAGACTTTTGATCGACAACAGACCACTTGTAGTTTTTTTAAAAGCAAGAAGGTCAAAAAGGCTTCAGACAGAAGCGAGCAGCAAAAACTATGATATATAAACTGTATGCATTTGTTTTTAATGAAGAAGCTCATGGAGAAGCGCCAGGAAGACAGCTGAAGAATCAAACCAGTGCCAGAGGAGGTTCCATTCCAAAAATGTTTAATATCACAATATATCTTGAAAATTGTGGACTTCTGTAGACTGAGATTAGAAATCCTAACCTCAAGAAGAAGCTCAGCACGGTTCAGTTTTGCAGCTGAAGCTCTCTAAACAAGTCGGTAATTCCTGAAATCATATCATTTATTTAAGCAAACAATCTCTGACTGCTGCCTTTTCTTGCCTGTTCTGGATGCTGTTGAATCTTATGCCGCGACCCTCATCAACTGCTTTTTAAGTGCAGGTTAAAGCTCAAAAGTAAGTAATGTCAAGAATCTATTTTTAAAAAGAAAACCCCCTTTGAGCCCTTCTTTTCCACTCTTTTCATCATGTGGCCCTCATCAGATTACAGCGCAAGCGATGCGGTGAGGTCTCCTGACAAGGACATTAAGCACAGATTTACTGAGGACCTCCAACAACAAAACAAAAGGTCTACAGGTGTAAATAGTCATTTGTTCTGGAGCTTCAGACTGAATTTTGTGGTTTATTTCAGAATCAGGAGGGAGACCTGAAAAGATGAGGAGGTTTACACAAGTTTCATTCACATCTTGTTCATCAACAGGTGAGATCTGCAACATCGTTGGAAACATCCAACACCTCCAGATAAAAATCCTGATTATCTGCCAGTTTACAAGAGCAGCAGAGGAAAAACAGAACCGCTTACACCTTTACCAAGTGGAATACTCCAGCACACGTGAGATGAGTTAAACGCGCGTTAAGGTGTATTATTTACAAGTCAACGAAGAAACAATGAAACTATGGACCATTTTTGTCCCGATTGCACATGTGTCAAATGCTTTCGGCATAACAGTCACAGCGGAAGTTCATTAATAACTGAAAATGCTCCTTTTAGGTTTCAAAAATGTTCGAACAAATTTCACAATGAGCCGCACCAAAGTGTACACTGACAACTACTTAAGGTGTCACATTTGTGTTTGGCAACCGTTTTTGATGATCAATGAGCGCGGCCAGCCTGCGGCCTTGATTTAAAGTCTGATCCGAGTCTGGACCCGGAGGCAGCGCTATTAGATTAACCCTGCTAATAGGCTGGAGCCCACGTTCACAGGACAGGATATTCACTTAGGCATTTACTGCCCTGACTCCTCTTTCCCTTCAGCTCCGGCAGGGCTGAATCGTCCCTCATCTGGCCTCGCTGTCACGAGCCAAGCAGGCCTGCAGAGTGTCAGATTTCAGAAACGGATGGACAGAGTGTCCATTTGTCCCTGCAGGTCTGCGTCTGTCCATTCACTTCCAGGAAGACCTGCAGACAAACTGATGCATGGGCGATATTTGTTTTAACTGCATTATGACTCGCTCAGCATATTCCACCTCTGACGTGATGAACGTCGCAGTTTGTCATGACTGACATGTGTTACAAAAGCTCAATTTGACTTTTCATGAGGATTAAAAATCGAAATAGCTGTAATCCTGCAACATTTCATCAACTGAGGTAGAAAAGATCAATTTTGATCATTAAACTACAATTTTTCAGCGATGTTCAGTGATCTTTATGAGCACTTTGGTTTGACTCAAATCTTTTTTTCTTGACTTCAGCTCAAAAATTCCTGATTAAGCTTTGACCTCTGACTCCAGATGACCTTCATATTTATTTTCTAACTTTAGACATCCTAACCCTGCAAGAACTTCTTGTAAAAAGGCTTATCAATTTTTCATTTGTCTTACTTTTACTGTTAGACAACACAGACAGACTCATTAACAACTAAAAACTAGTCGACCCGTGAGCAGCGGTCACCAAGTCCGGCGGCCGGTCGACCCGTGAGCAGCGGTCACCGGGGCCGGCGGCCGGTCGACCCGTGAGCAGCGTTCACCGGGGCCGGCGGCCGGTCGACCCGTGAGCAGCGGTCACCGGGGCCGGCGGCCGGTCGACCCGTGAGCAGCAGTCACCGGCGCCGGCGGCCGGTCAAAAGGTGGCCGTGGGTGAGCAGCAGACAAAGGCTGCTAGGCAACACAGGTCCAATCCAAGCACATCGCAGAACTCAGATTCGCTGGAGGAGCTGGTAGCCAAAGCTGCCTTTGACAAACGGTGGCCGTGCTCCTGTCTGCCTCCACAGTCTGTGGTCCCAGCGCAGCTCCACTAGTCCTCATTTTAGACCTGGTGCTGCTCATTTTGGATGTAGAGACATCTGACATGAGGATGGATTGGCAAAATTGAATACGAGTTAACGCTGGTATTTTATTCACATAGATGAGTATGAGCTGCAGGTGACAGATAAATAAACAAACAGATATATAAAAGACTCCAAGTCTGGTGGTGTCCATGGACTCAGGCAGCCCTCGACTGCAAAAGGACCTGCATCCAAGGACTAAATATTAGGCGTTTCTTTACAATTACGTCACCTCGACCAAATACTTTAGAGTCCCAGTAAATCAATGTACTTTGCTTGAAATAGCTGTAATTTTGAAATGATAAATGCAGTGTTTTTTTGTATTGTTGTTGATTTAATAAATAATAATTCATTTTATTTATGGGTGCGTTTCGAGACACTCAAGGTCACAGTACAAAGCTAAAAGAGCAATCATTTTGTTTTCCAAATCTCTCAAATGAAAGAGGAAAATCTTCACTTTGGTCCAATCCAACTTCATTAATAAAAAACACTTAAAAAAACAACCACATCGGACCGAAGTGCTGTACAAAGACGTGATTATGACAACAAAGAGCAAGATGTGACAATGTATAAACCTAATAAAAACCCAGTTATTGTCCTGATACCTTTGCAAGTAACTATCTGTTTGCAGGTATGGCCATGCAGAAAGTACACCGCGGTTTTATTTCCATGAGTTTTATACAGAACTGTAACAAGATACTGTATTACACCCAGAAAGCATTAAGCTTTAACAACTGTACTCGTGACAATGAAAAGATGAAATACCTAATCATGTAAAAGTACCCGTCAACTGCACAAGCATGGCTGTCTGTGCAGTGTTACACATTTTAGTCTTTTAAAACAGAAACTCAGCAGTTGAACACATTGGACCTTAAGTGAGAGATTTGCATTCAAATCTTTTAGTTCAGCAAGCTGACGCATTTTCATCAAATGGATAAAAAAAAACATGGTAGCGCTGCGTATGCGTGTGGCCCCATTCAGTGTTTTATTAAGGCTGCATTTGCATTTATATGACTGATTTATGACAGTGTATGCAGGTGTTTACTGTCACAGCATGAAGTCATTATAAAAACCATAACTCATTTTACCTGCTATTGGTTATATCCCAGTATTTCAGAAAGCACTTTTGTCTGGAAATCCTGCAAAGTAAGGAGCCATTACATACATGTAACTGAGTTTTGCCAAGTTAAGTTTTCCCCCTGGGATACATGTGTTCTACAGTAAGATGATATTAAAATGCAGATACTGCTCATCCTAGACCTCTGAGGGCCTCTCAAGGACCCGTAGGGAGCTCTGGTTCAGGAACAGCCGGGTGTGGGGTCTGTGGCGACTTCTGCCAGGCATTGAACCGCTCACAGTACATTTTTAACACAGTTTTCACACGGACTCACTTGCACAACTGGACTCTGTCCTACAACGCCGCGTGCACATAAATCCTGAAGCAGCTGCTCAGCGGGTTCACCTCCCTTTACTGAGCTGGGGCTGCTGCTCTCAACCAATCAGAGCTCAGAGGGCATCACCCTCACCTTCTGCTCAAGTCAACTTTAACCATTCACAAACCCAGAACTTTTCATCTGATTACGCATGGAGACTCATACTATGACAACCCCCTGGACAAACAAAGGTAGCAGCACGTGCAGCCTACCTGCTCTGCGCCCTGGAAGCAGATCCGGCAGCTGGGAGTGGGGATGCAGGTCTCGCTGCTGCAGTTTGAATGCATCGCCTTGCAAGGTCTCCCCCCGACCGCCCCTTCCTCTCTGGAAAAATCCCCCCCGTTGTCCTCCACACTGAATTTCTCGGCGTTACCCCCACACTCATCCTTGCAGCTCCGGCCTTCCCGGCAGCCCCCTGCGTCCTCCGCTTCCTCTGCCTCCTCTCCTCGCTGTGCGTCGTCCCCATCGTTGGGGCGCGGACGTCCTTGGGAGCCGAGCGGTTCGGTTTCCTCCCAGGTGTGGCGGTGGGTGATGTCTGAACCGCCACTCGCCTCCCCGCAGGCTGGACCCGCATCTCCCTCCTCTGTGCTCATAATACAATGAATAATCGAAATTATATCGCATAGATGCCAGCCGACACGCTCAGATAAATATCCACCAACACTGCGACGCAAGGATGCGCCGCCGCCGTCAGCCTCCCGGGTCAGGGCTCTGGGGGTGACAAAGCCTCCGGCTCCGTGCTCCTTAAGCCGAACCTACAGTGTGGTGTCCTCACAGAGCTGCACATGAGCCGCCGGTAGCCCCCGGCGCTGCGGACCGTGGGAAGACTGGAATCGCCTCATGCGCTCCGGAGAGCCGGGGAACATTTCCACGCAGCCAGCACGCCGCGCACCGAGACTCCGCCGTCTTAAGCGTCCAGATCCCTCACTTCCTCCTCCTCTTCTTCCTCCCTCTTATGTGGTTACCAAACCAGAGCTGTAAAGTAGCAGCCTTAAACGAGCCTGGCAGTTTGCTGGTGTGACCGTGTGCTGCTGAACCCTTCTTGAACAAAAATCTTTCAGGTTCTCTGAAGTTGTGCACTCTCAGGCAGCCGTGCAAGGTATTTCCCCCGGGGATTGAGCGATCAATTACATTATTGTCTCATTAACGGAGGAGATAAGTTTTCCAGCGCCATGCAGGCTCTGCACAGCCGGCAGGAACACTGATGAGCAGCATTAGAGTGAAGTCACAGCAGCAGGTCAGCGCGTCCACCAGCCACAGACGAGGCGACCCGCAGCATCCTCCCAGTTTTACTAATTAATTCATCTTCGGGACTAATGGCGTAACCCTCTCTGGACCTTAAGGAACAAACATGGGCTAAATAAAGCCATGAAGTGTGTGGCTTTCCTCAAGACAGCTGAGGGGAATACGGGGATCCACCACCAGCTGTAACGCCACTTAATTCACATCAAGTCACCTTAAAGCACTTCGGTTCAACTCGTTTAACGTCCAATTACAATTCATATCCCGTTCTGCATAATCCTGTTTATAACATGACACTTTATAAAATACTTTTCACCATCCAAAAAGGTGAATAATGTGAGTTTTTAAATAAATGCCTGTGACATGTTACTTAACTAATTTAGCAGGTGGATTTAGACTCTTGACTTTCCTTTCAGTTGCGCCATTTGAAATGAGGACGCTTGAACTGATTGATCAGAGTGATCAGACTGAACGTAACTCTTTAGAATACTTACAGATGACATCACAGGTGGCTTGTCCAGTTCTTTTTATACAGTCTGTAGGTGCAGCAAATGCAGCCGTGGACATAACGAGATCGTTTTAACCCGAACTGGGTCTGGTTTGGTTGGCTCAAGGAAAGAGATTTTCAAAAGTGACAAGGTTGCATGGATTGTTTTCTTGAAGAGGCACTAAATTCAAAACATACTAATAAATTTAATGCAATTCAAAACGACTTCATCACGAGGGGAAATTAATTGTTGTGTTAGTCATTTCATTTAAGGCTCTTCACTGAGTCAATGTACAGGGATGTTGCGGCAGGATGGAAGGAAATAAATGCTCTCAATGTCCCCTTAAAGAAATTAAATCAAACTGAAATTTTAAAAAAAATTAAATTAAAATTAAATATGATCATTTATATACAAATGTGTGTGCTTCCACCAACAGAGTTGTGTCAGGTTACTGGGTTTAGGAGCTCTTGTGATGTGACTTCTTAAGGATCCTGACTTTGGAGTTTGAGTTTCTTTCTTCTCACCTTTCATGGGTAATAAAGGAGGTTTTGATGGTAATGTTACCGGTCTGGGTTTCTTGACAGGCAGTTTCTTCACCTGTCTTCAGTTAAGTCAATCACAGTCAGGTGTTTTGAAGCAGACATCTCGTGGCCATCAGTAGTATTACACTTTAACGGGCTTCTGCTTCGGCTTCACTTGTAACATTGGGTCAACACTAAATATTGTATGTAAAGCTGTTGTAGATATTAATCCGTTCTGTCAATGTGAGTTGTAAGTTTATAAATAGGAGTAGTTACTGATTAAAAAGACATACAAATAAAAAGTCGGTGCACACAATTCAATCTGTCTGGGATGCTTTTGAGCAGAAAAACCCTCAAGGTTACGATAAATAATGATGCTCGTCAGTTCACAGCACTAATGATAAATTGACATATCATCTTATTAGAAGCTGATTACTTTGGGAACAATCTGACAGGTGGTTTAATTTAGTTGTTCAGGAAGGGACTTTACTTTTAAGACTCATATCTTGAGATTAAATCACTTGATCTCATTGAATCCCATCGATAATTGTGTTTTCTTTGATTAAAAAATGTTTAAAAGAGAATAAAAAAAAAACAGTTCTCCATCAGCAGGATGTCCTGTAACTGAACATTTAACTGACTTGTAACCTGGGCCACCGCTATCAGGACCAGTTTTTCACTAAGCATAAATCGTGCCGTCAAAAGCTTGCGTGCACCGGCGGCGTGCACCGGCGGCGTGCACCGGCGGAGTGCACCGGCGGCGTGCACCGGCGGCGTGCACCGGCTGTAGTGATTCTACAGTGAAATTCTAAATCTTAGCTGTGATTTTCATGAGCAAATAGCTTTTTCCAGCAGGATATAAATCCAGATTTGCATACAGCACTCTTTATTTTCTCTTCCTAAACATAATCACCGTTAGAAGAAAACACTGTTGAAGGATAAGGAGACACAAAATTACATTTCTGCTGTTGCCTTGTATCTTCTTATTAAATTATCAGGTCCCCAAATGGGCCTGACAAGGTTTGAGGAGCCTCCGCTAGTGAATGGTTTGTTGGAGAAGACTCCTTTTCCAAGAAGAATCATCTACATTTCTTTTCCTTTTTAAGGATGTCTATCGCTTTCCGGGGAGCGGGCCAGTAATGGACTCTAATGCAAGAAAGGAAATTATCCACTCATGGCCAATCAGTACCTACGAGGCACCGATCGATACTGGGTCCCCAGGGCTCGCAGGGAGACCAGGATCGTGCTGAGAGCAGAGAAGGCCAGGCAAACAGCTTCTGAACATGTTGTGTTGGTTTAGGAGGGTCGATGATCGACTCAGATGCTAGGGTGGCATCCATTCAACAACTACACTTTTTAAACAAGTTCTATTACTAATGTAGGCATACTTTATAAAAGGAATCAAAATTGGAACATCTTGAACATCAGTGAAGGAATCTCTGTACGATGGTCAGCATTTGACTTTTTTCTTCTACTTAGGAAACGTTCCAAGTTGTGGTCTTATTTTGGTCGGGGGTTACTTTTATTGTAAAAACCATAGGACATGTATTTAATACTGCTTTACTGAAAGCGTTTTTAAACCACAATATAAAATCCCCATATTCAATACGTCAAGTTTGAACTACGTCAGAAAAGATGCAGACACACACGTGATAAAGACGCACCTTTTCAGCTGACAGTTTTTACATATGACCTAAAAAAAGAGCAGAACAAAGTTCCTACATACAGTTTGACCTGCAAGAAAAGACAACACACATTTGCAACATTTCAATATTAAGCTATGATCGGGCCTCGTTACTTCATGATGACGGTCTAGAACCAAAACCAGCTGTCCAGAAGATGTGGCAGCATCATAAGCCCGGGTCATCTTCCATTCGTAACATGTGGAGGTACGAGGTGATGCACATGAAGGCTGAACATCCCTGCTTTGGTCCAGTCTCTTCGAACGGACAGATTTGGGGTTTGTTCAGACACAGACAGGCTTCGTTAATCAAATGCACTCAGTTCATTTATCATCAGCAACTTTCAGCATTTTATATAAATGCAGATGTGTTGTGTTAAAGTTTTTTAAACCTTCTCAAGGGTCGGAATGAACCACACAGAGACAGTAGTCTTGTTTAAGCCTTTGCAAAACGGGGGAAAGACCGACACCGGTGAACGATACACGAATGTAATCGTCACAAATCCCGCCTTCCCCCTCGCAGCGGTTTCTTTTATTCACGGACGAACAAAGGGGTCACATGACCTGTTATATGCAGATATCGACAGGTGAAGAAACAGACACGCTATGGGCCCGTTTGGCCCAGACATCCTGTATATCGATAGGTGTTCCGGTCTTTTCCCTTACAAATGACTCCACATAGAGACATCAATGAATGACGCCTAAAGACAATCATGTTATAATATATGCATAACATAACATAACTGTGAACGTCCCAGCTAGTTAACCTGTCTCGATTCAACTTTGGTACTTCTGCAGCCAACTTGTACTCTGTTGTAGCTCTGACATGTTGATCAGATGTGTCATTTTACTGTTGTTCTGATAGGGGCACGTCTCAGCCAAAGAGGAGTTGGACGCCCAACAGTCTTGATGAGCATCTCTGCATACCAAAGTCCAAATCTGTCTGAGAGCTGAAGCTTGGCTGAAACTGGGTCATGCACCAGCAAATCTGCAATAAAAAAATGAAAACACAGAAAAAAGAATCGAAGTATTGCAATGGCCAAGTGAAAGTCCAAAAACAGCAGCGGCTGCTGGATCACGGGGTCTACTTATGGTCCACACGCAGCTTCTGCCTCTCAGATGAGCTTTTTTGAAGTATACGTCATTGTACAATATTGTGTTGATATATTTACATCATTTATGTGGCGATGGCTGATAACTGAAGGATGATAATATTATTAGTCTCCTGATTTGTAATGTATATGTAGGTGTGTAGCTTCTCCTTCACACGGATGAGATCATGTGAATCCCCAGTTTATTTCCAGAATGACCAACATCCGTCTTCAGGCGTCATTATGAATCAACCCATCAATCTTGAAAGTACGACCTCCTCCAGTGATTCTCACAGTACTAATGCCTCTCAGCAACGAGCCCCATTTCTCTCTAAAGTCGTCCTGATCAATTAGTCTCCTCCTTGCCGTCGGCCTGTCTGCCATCTCATCCGCCGATGCTTTTCCAGTCGACTCTGTCAAACAGCGGCGTACACTCTGGGCAGAGTGCCCTAAACCTCTGAAACCACGCCGCAAACACCACTCTCAGCCTGCAAAAGGAAGTGGAGAGCCTGCCAAAGATAAAGTGGAGGCCCACAAACAAATGGAGTAACTGAGCTCATTAATGAGGCAGCGCGGTGGGTCAGCATCCTGCTGAAGGCCGATCAGCTTTCAGTGACATCATCTGCTTGTGAAAGCTGACGTACGATGACGGACATGAGCTCAAATCCATCTCTTTAAGGAAAAGTCGCCTCGCCATAGTGGAAACTTGCTGTCAAAATATTAACTTCTGTAACATGAGAGGAGACCCGTACCAAGTACAGCAGGGTGAAAAATCAGTTTCGGTGGTTGTGATGTTTTTATTGGTTGCAGAAGGAAAGCAAACCAAAAGTGAACACGTGAAGCCTTAATGTTTAATTTAATGAGCACATTTATTTCTGATCCATGACACAGAAAGCATGACTTATGTTTATTAACTAAATTGTCCTTTCAAGCACGAACCCGAGATCCATCATTTTTGTCCAGGCGAGTTATTAGTCATCTAACTTAGTTTGTTGAAGCACAATTAAAAAGCAACAACAGATGGTTAGTCAATTAGTCAACGTTCACCTAATTGTTTTTACTTTCAGGTTATTTTAGTGACCACTGTGGGCTTGTCTTTGATGGAGTACCAGCAACAACTGTCCACCTTCACTTTCAGTGCTGGTTCTGTAGATGACAACCTAAGCAGGAGGCAGGAGAACAGGACAACAGATCCTTACCTCAACACCTGGCTGCACAAACGAGCCACAGGATGATCCAAAGATAAATGAGATCCATCTTACCCCCCCGACTGTGGTGAACAGGGAGTCCCTCAAAGGCCAGAAGGCTTCTGAACCTCTGCTCTAATTACTCGTTTGCGTTTACCTACAACAAAGTTTGCCTCCTGGACAAACTGGATTAGAGCTCCCGTTATTTCTCTTGATTATTCTTACTTCTCCATTTTTCTTCCCCATTTAACATCACTCGTAGGGTTTTCCCTTCTCCCCTCTGCTGCATCTGATTTTCGATCTCCATCCCCTCTCAGTTCTCTCGCAGCATTCAGAGGACCATTCTGCATGTGGACGAAGGCGAACCGTGACAGTTTGATGAACGCATTTCCATTGCACGTTTTCTGCTGGAAAAATCCCACTTATTTCTGAACATCGGATTTGCCTTCTGCTGCAGTAGGAATAGTGAAGACGAGTCAAACCAGGAGATTAAAAGAAAATTTTAAAAAATTCACTATCGTCAATACCACTGTCCAGGTTGGATAAAGATAAAGGGGAGCTTCGGTATGACCATTGTTGCCTAATTCTAGTCCCAATTTAAACAAACGTTCAGGTTTATTGATCAAAACGCCTCGCACACTAGAACACGTTGGTTCATTCCCGTTGCAGGGTTTTCCTCATTTAATCTAAATTGGGAACATTTGGATTTCAGCAGTGGAATAAGGCTTTGGAATAAATTTCACTGAAACGTTCAGCGAATGTGCAGGCATCAGGAAACCATCAGGAAAAAGCAACACAAATCCAATTATCCCCATCTTTTTTACTTTTATTTTTTTTTGCTGTCTGAACAGCTCAAATGACACAAAATCCGATTTCCCACCTCAGACGCGGGTCACGTTGGCGAGGTATCCGACCTTCTCCATGGCTACGTTGCATCTCAGCGTCTTTGACGTCACTGTCACAACTCTGTGCTGGCGGGGTTTTTGGGTTTTTTTTGCTTTTTTTAAATCATGTCTGTTTCAGTGAAGCCGGTCACGTCGCGCTCTCCTTTTCCTGGCTGCGATTCCTCATATACACACACGTCTTTGTCCAGATGTTGAGACTATCGGCTCTCCTTTTCCCCAGGTTTTTACTCAGTTTATAAATTTGTCCACACAAACGTCAAAAAGAAATCCCCCGGACTCTCTGCTGCTGATCCCCGTTTACTTTCGTATTCCTGACTGACTGCGTTTGGCGTCCCACCGAGTCACTTCCAAACACAACCCTGTTCAGATTTAGCCCCTGCAGAGTGAGTGCATCATTACAGATTGGTCAGAATATTCACATTATTAAAGCAGACCATTTAAGTGGTTTGGAGAAGATTTCTGGAAATCACAATGATGGTAAAACAAAAGCAGTTCAGATCATTCTCAACGGCACGCTTTTGTTTTGTTTTTTTAAACATGTTTTGTAACTTTCACATATCTTGATGATCTCAGAAACGTTGACTCTGTCTGTAAGTGAAAGTGAAATTTGGAAAATGACAAAACTGTTTAAAAATAAATTAATTAATTAAAGCTGAAGAGTCCAAGACTTCAACCAACTCAAAAGTTGTTGTGATGCATTTAATTTTTTCCTGTCTTGAATATAATTTGAGAATAAATTTAGAGATTACAAGCAGCTCGTTGTTTTATCGGAGTTTGGCTGGCCAGCTTCCTCGAGGACCTCGAGGACTCGCATCAGGAGATGTTTGCAAGCGGGGACTCCTCGTCTTATAAACCGTTCTCCCATCAACATTTTCCAGAGCGTTGTTAAACCTTAAATCCGTACTTTCACTGCTTTTAAAAACACAACACGGGTGGCCGTCATGAAGTAACCGACAAGTCTGCGGCTTCTTCCATCAAAACGTCAGTTTTTGCTGGTAGATGTCACAGATGTTTTATACAGCGCACCAGCCTGCATCCGGCCACGTTCACTGGCCTCCAGTCTGAGTTTAGAACATGACCTGGACTCTGAAGTGCTTCTGCTTGGTGGCGTTGTTGCTCATGCCCATTTTCAGCATCCACCTGGACTTCATGCGCTGCACGCACTGCATGTCTCTGTGTTTCTGCTGGAGGGAGCCGCTTCCTAAGCAGGAGAAAATACAGAGCAGGTGTCAGGTCCATCACGTGTCAGCATCATCCACACCAGCTCATACATCTGACACGTTATGATTAAAATATAGTTGAAAGTATCAAAGTCAAGCTCCAATACGAGATGAACACTAAACTTCTGACTAGTGGTGTAGATGGTCACCACAAATTCACCATCACAATAGCCAGTGTGACGTGCGGAGTATTGGAGGGATGTGTTCACGCTTTCCTGCTTCAACCAGAATCTGAGCAGCACTATTTGGGATCGGTTTACGGTCCACACGTGTGAGTCCTCCCTCTGGAGTCCAGGGTGCAACTAGGAGTTTGTCTAAACTTGAACTTAACCTTTGTATTTCTGCTTAAAAACTGGTTACCTGGACTTGCTTGGGATCATGTTTCAGCACAATCCCACATGTGTCAATGTCGTCATTTTTTCATTTTAACATACTGTATTAATATATTAGACCTAAAAAAATTGTTTTAATGTATTAATATTATTTTCACACAAAAGCTTAAAATCTGCGTCAGAAAAAAATGACAAACGTGTTTAAAGAACCATTTGTATAATTTAAAATGCTACATTTCAAATACCTACGCAGAAATTAAAATACACTTTACACTGAAATGCCTGTTACAACAACAACAACAACAACAACAGAGTCATCCACCATCACTTTGCCTTTGTGCCACGATGAGACGACACACTAATGACTTGGCGCCAGTCCGTGAACGCTTCCTGCCCACCACAGACGTCCACGCCACTCTCCCGACACCTCCAGGTGTGTCTCTCCTGTATTTTCCACCTCTCAAAGCTCGCCCAGCTCTTCCTCTTTTACTCCCACAACTTCTCTTCCTCAGTCGTTTGATTGGTTGACGTGGTGCATTTTTCCACCAACAAGAAAGGAGGCATCTTTTTTTTTTTTTTTGCTCGTGAGTGCTGGTGCACCCGGTGTACGATTTAGCAAAACTCTGGTTTACTTTGCTCATCAATGCGATTTAAAAACCGCTATAAATTGAAGTCTCCACTTTCAACAACTTAAACGGAGACTCGCGAGGCCGCCTCTCGCTGCTGCGTCATCGTAAATCGGTCGCGTCATTTGGGTGCGCCCGTTATGTCAGAAGCGTTTACAGTTAACAAGGAAATTCTACTAAATACCAACTAAGCGTGTATAAACTTCTGACTTCCCCGTCATCCACCCCCCTCTCCTCCACCTCACCTGCGTCTCCTCTCCATCCGAGGGCTTTATACTGCCGGAGGACTCTGCCGACAGCGCTCCTATTGTGGCTCAGAGCCACGGCTCGCTGCACGCCGAACCTCTGTTTGTAGTACCTCATGAGGGAGCGGTGACCAATTTTTGCCCCTGAACACAACACAGAGCAGAAGAGTTATTCATCCAACGTCTCACATAATCCGTTTGTTTTTAAGGCAAGGAAGCGACTTTTATTCAAAAGAGTCAAGTCACCTGAAGGAAGAGTCAGCTCCAGCGTGTCATCGTCGTACTCCATGTTCTTGTCATCAGGCAGCTCCTCATCATCGACGTCTTCATCCTCTCCTTCCTTCCTGTCAGGATAGCTGCTCCTACAGAGTTTAAAAATACACACCATGGTCCCACAGGAATGATGCAACACTGAGGGAGGGATTACGTAACGAAAGGCGGTCCAATTAAATATTAGTGCGCGACTTTGTTTTTGGACAGTGCATGTATTGACGTATTATAAAATACTTAAAAAATACAAACAAAAAAAAAAACTTTTTTTTTTTTTACCTGAAGTCATAGAAGTCAGCGAATTCCAGAGCAGCATCTCCGTCGGTGAAGAGTTTACAGTGGCTTTTGTCGATCATGTGACTCTGCACCGCTTCTGTGGAGTAAAACGAGCGGCCCTTCTCGTTGCACCATAAACAGACGTTCCCAGCACCAATTTTTTCTCCTGTAAGGAAAACAATTACAGTTAACCAGAAAACTTAAAAAAAAAATAAATAAATAAAAATAAAAAAAATTCATAAGTTAACAAAAGGCATTGCTCAGCAGTTTGCACTAGTGTCTGCACGGTTGGCAGCAGAAACCACACACTAAACTCCGCTTCCACCTTCCTTCCTTGGAGTAAATTCAACAGAGATCAAGTTCCTAACCCAGCTGATAACTGGTCATATTAACCAAAAGTATACCACACAGCTGCAGTTTCACGGCTAAAGAAACCGAAACGTCACCGTCATCTCAGCCGCCAGTGAGCGACAGCGCTGACCGAACTCGCTTGGCCATAAAGAAAAAGACAACTAAAATCAAAACCAATGTGAACATCTGAGAATAACTGTGTTTGTGTAAATGTCATTACTTTCAGATGCGTTATCACACCGTTTTTAAATGTTACTTTTAGTTACTTTTTAAATATTAAAAAGGACCATTTTTCCCTCCTGTTTCTAGCAGCTGAATTTAATAACGTATGCCAATTAAATAAATATTACTTCACAGTATTTTAATTTTCATTCAACTTAAACTGCCGACGTACATCTAGGGGCGGTATGACGGTTAGGATCCGTCCCCGACCTGCTCGTCGCACGCCAACGCAGGTGTTTTTAGTTTTAACACAATTTGTTTTCAGCCAATTTCTTGACTTCTGTTGAGACACACGCGTGTCCTTTTCAATTTTTAAAGTGTGAAGCCATGAATGAAAATAAAAAACACCACCGAAGCATTCGTTTAAAAGTAAACACCAGTAATATATAACTGATGTTTTCATCAGTTATCCTCACATTTACGTGCTTTAACTCACCAAGGTAACGGATGAGACCTTTGAGGTCCACGAGGAACTCTACGTCAGGGATAAAGAAGCTGTGGACTTTGGTCATGTGAGCAACATTCTTCAGGAGCGACTTCGAATGATGGGAGCAGAAGAGGCAGTCGGTGACAGGGATCGAGTCTGGCAAGGGGGCGGAGTCAGTCTGTGATGAAGCAGCGGCATCATCTTCCTCCTGGTCCATCAATGCTGCTTCTTCCTCTTCCTCCATATCATCATCAGCATCATCATCATCATCATCATCCTCCTCCACATCTTCCCATTCCTCTGGAAGATTTTCAAGACAAACCATTACCAGGGAGATCTAATAAGGAAGTGAAATTCAAATTATGACATCATACAGTTTAAGTGCTATGTAACTGTGCTTAAGTAACCATCTTTTACTGTTTCAAGTACTGTCACAATATATTCCTAGAATCGGTTGCTCCAAGTTGATCAAACACTCACCGATCAATTAATAAGGAAAATCTACTCCACAGATCACCGATGCCAATATCAGATGTCAATATACCAGATGACATCAGCCGTTTATGGATGTCGAACTTCAAATGGAGCGTCAGATTTATATAGAAAGTTGTTGTGAAAAACTGCTGGGATTTTCACACACAACCGTGCTCTCTTAAAGTTCTCGGAAAAATATGAGAAACTATTCAGTGAGCGTCTGTTTTCTGGATGAAAATGGCTCGCTGAAACAAGACGTTAGAGGAGAAAGACCCGGCTGGTTTAAAATAGTAACTCAAATGGTCTCGCTGAATTCACAAAACTGAAAATATGTTGCACCTTGAAACTGAGGCCACAGCAGCAGAAGACCACTTCTGTCAGAACACAAGGCTGCAATCTGCATACCTGACAACATTTAAAACACAATAGAAGACGAAAAAATGTTTTGATCAGATGAGGGTCCGAATTTGATGAAAGCACAAAAGCACGGATCATTTATTGCTCTTCAGGAGCTGGACTTGGTCCGTTAGTTCCAGTGAAAGGAACTCTGAATGCTTCAGCATACTAAGACATTTTGGACGATTCCAGCTCCCAACTTTGTGGGAACAGTTTGGAGCTGGTCCCTTTCTCTTCCAACATGACTGGGCACCAGTGCACAAAGCAGGTCCATAAAGACCTGGATGACAGAGTCTGGTGTGGATGAACTTGACCGTCCTGCACAGAGTCCTGACCTCAACCTGACAGAACACCTTTGGGATGAATTAGAACAGAGACTGAGAGCCAGACCTTCTGGTCCAACATCAGTGTGACCTCACAAATGAACTTCTGGAAGAATGGTCAAAAATTCCCATGAAACACACTCCTAAACCTTGTGGACAGCGACGTCATATTAAACCCTATGGATTAGGAATGGGATGTCATGTGAGTCAAGACAGGTCAGCAGATACTTTTGAGCATGTAGTGATGGCTGGAGCCACTTGGGACATTATACCCAGGGGTGCACACAAGGCGGTACTACTGCATGTTTTAGATGTTTTCCTGCTTCAACACATCCCCGACAGACGTGGCTGTGTCACCAACAGAGTTGTGTAGACCTTGATGTCATGCTGATGACAACCAGTGGTCGAATCAGGTGTTAAAGCAGGAAACATCTAAAACGTGCAGTCGACTGGCCCTCGAGTACCGGCTTGTGTGCACCCCCGATTATACCCATACACCACAATGTCTCCAGTCAAAGTCAAGACTGAAGATTCAAGAACTGAAAAGAAAAGAAAAAAAAATCCAAGAGTAAATGTAGTGATGTATACAGTACAGTGGTTTCATGTCACCTCCTTACCTTCTTCAGCTGTTGCGCCCTCCTCTCTCTCTCGCTTCTTAGCTTGCTCCTCCAGCCACATCATCCTGGGTGGTTTTCCAGACTTCTCCGTCTTCTGTTTCTTGGATCCCAGTGAAGATTGGGCGCTCCCCTGCTTGACAGGACTTGGCCGCTGCTGCTCTTTCAGGACCTGCTGTAGAGCCTCGTTTCTCGAGTCGTGATCCGCCTTCTCGTCAGCGAGTCCTTTCTCCAGGTTCTTCTCGTTCATCTTTTCCACTCTCCTCTGCACGGCGAGCAGGGCCTGTTTCTCAGCCTGCTGGTGCTTGTGGGACTGCAGGTGGTTCTGGTAGGCGTTTGCACTGGAGAACCGCTTGCTGCAGATGGAGCAGCCTTCGGTTACCGTGGAGTCTGTCATCTGCTGCTCCGCCGCAGCCCTCTGTGACAGGACGCGCTGCTGGAAGTTTTCAGCAGTGACGGGTGGCATGTCAGCCACTTTTCGCTTCAAGTTGTATCGGTGCCAGTCGGTTTTGTAGTGCGCTCGCTGAACCTCGCCGTCTGAGAAGGCCACTCGGCAGCTGATGCAAGTGTAGGAGGCCATGGCAACCTAAACGATCAGCTGAGTTAATTAAGCGTTACATTAAACATACACCACATTACCACCCCATGTATTTGAAAAACTGTTGTAGAAATGTCATGACATAACTTGTTTCTTGTCTCTTTTTAACCTGCACTTTGTGTTTAAAATGTATTTATTGTGTAGCACCGAGGGTTTGAGAGTAACGTAATTTCGATTCTCTGTATGTGTCTCACATGTAGTAGAATTGACAATAAACTTGACTCTGACTCTATTTAATTAAAATACAATTAAACAATTACTTGTTTTTCCAGTTTGGAAAGAAAACAACTGTTCATTCACAATCCCTTAAACAATTGGCGTGTTATTTTACCTAAAAAACAACAACATTTCTTAGTAGTTTTAGGCTCATTAGTAGTCTTATTTGCTTGCCACAGAACAACAATGTGACCATTCAGAAACGGTAACGAATCGTTTAGTTTTACATCCCCGCGGTCACGAGTTTCCACCAGTTGTCTGGATCATAAACCAACAAACGTACTTCAGATGCTTCTGTATTGTCCCTCTGGTGTCATTCTCGTGTGCAGCGTAACACCGTCCGTCAACGCAGCAGCGGTGCGTTCGTGTTTATAATATCAACAGAAGTTTGTTAAAGTTGTGAAATCAGCTGTTGGCGCCGCGGACCAGCCGCCAGAAACGGATCCGTTCAAGTTACCACCCAAACAAAAACTGTCACCGATCCCAGCCGGAGCATATACATGTCCGTAAACCGCTGCAAGAACGAGTTTCTGTGACAAAAACGAAGTTCCTGTCGGCTAGCGAGCAGCTAGCGACGCCTCCAGATTTCACCGTAAACAGACGAAGTCGACATTAAAACCAAATGTTTATGTCAAGATGACAACAACGGTCACGTTGCACACGACCACCCCCGTCCCGCATTTACTTACTCGGTGCGCTGACTCCTCCACAGAAAGTTTTATTGTCTTTTCGTCTGGTGACTGAGATACTTTATCGCCGCAACGTCCACACGTGAATGAGGGCGCTTCTTCTTCACGCGTTTTATTGGAGGTCAGCCAAAGCAGAGATGGTGCATTAGCGCCACCAATCAGACTGGCGCCAACACCATGGCGCCGTTTGCAATGGTATTAGCATACATTAAATTCAAATGTGAAATAAATAACATTTATAATGATTGATTTAATAAATAAGGCCTCGTAGCCTGTCCAAGTTGGTCCCCTTCCCGTAATGAGCTGGACTGGGCTCCAGCAGACCCCTGTACCCCTAAACAGGAATGTGGTCTAGATGATGGACGCATGGATGTAAACAAACAAATAATTGAATATCCTCCCAATGAAACCTTCCTCTCAAGCACACTGAGATATATATATATATATATATATATATATATATATATATATATATATATATATATATATATATATATATATATATATATATATATATATATATATATATATATATATATATATATATATTTAATTCACAGATAATCTTACAAGCTAGATATATCAATTTTTCTGACTATTCAACGTAAAGTTTTAAAATAGTTCTACTTTTTTTTGTCTTTAAAATTCCAGTGACACCAATAGGAGCAGGTACTGGGAAGGGAATAATTGTAAGCTTTTTCATCTAAGTTCAGTATAATGTTTGTTGCATTTCTCTGATATCTAAAGAGTCAGCTGGGATTATTGATCTTTACCATCTTTACCATTATTTACCATTATTACATTGTTGACAATATTCTCAATAAGGATAATTATGCAATTATCTGATTCCTTGGTGACATTTAAGGGTGCAAGGATTGGATGAAAAAGAAAATCTCAATCAAAAGCTGAAACTACATTAACTTCAGTTGTTTTTTATTTTATTTCAAATACAGATTAAATGAAACTGATCCATGTCCACATTCGCTTTTCTATCCATGTTGTACATTGGTAATGAATCCTTGTCACATGGCCACCAGGCTCACTGGATATGTGTGTAAAGGGTCGCCAGAGAAGGACAAAAAGAAGAAAAACAGGAATTTGGTTTGCAAATGAATGAGAAAATGAGTATAAATGCAAACATGATATCAGAGATCAAGAAGGTCTGGTGGGTTGTCTGTTTGAGTCCATGAAGTGGAAGAAAAAGAGGAGAAGAAAAGAAAAATACAACAAAGAAACAAATCAAAACTAATAGTTAACAAACAGTTACAACACAGGCTTATGTCTATGGTTTTATACTGAAACAGAAGATGATAATAATATTAATATATACCCAGGTGAAAATACAAAAGACTTTCACCTCCAAAAAAGGAAACAACAACAAAACATCAACTTATAAAACAAAGACATCCCACCATCAACGAGTCTCTGAAAAGAAAAGAAATCAATAAAAGCTGATAAAAACATGAAGTTAAAAAAAAATCTATCCGAGTTTACAGAACTTAGCCGAAGTTCCATCGGTGTAACCAACCACAACTCCGGCGTAGAGCGGCTGAGTGAAGGTGGTCTGGACTCTGAGGAGGAGAGTCGTGGTTTTAGAGACGCTGTAGAAGGACAGAACACCTGCTCTGTGATCCAGGTAAACTCCTATTCTGGAGCTCCGAGGACCTGAGATGGAGGTTTTGATGTTGTTGTACCAGAATTCATATTTGTCTGAGAAACAATTAAGTGACCAAGATTTGTGGTTTCCTCCAAATCCACTTTCCTTCCACCCCCCTGATCTGCTGATATTCTTGTATGAAACTGCAACACAAACTACATCTCCTTTCTTCTCCACCTCCCAGTAATGACGTCCAGTCAGACTCTCTCTACTCAGGACCTGATAACGGTCACTGAATCTGTCTGGATGACGAGAATAAGACTGATGTTGCTTCATTAAAGTCACCTTTCTGTTCTCCTTTGAAAGTAACAGCCGTGTGTTTGCTGTGTTTGGATCCAGAGTGATTTCACATGAATAATACAAGAATCCGGCTCTGCTCGTTGGTTCTGGTTGTGAATCTGACAGTAAAACATCCACATCAGTGATGGCCAGTGAGATGTTTGTCCACGTGTCTCTCAGAATGTCCTGTAGTTGATCTCTGAGCTCTGACACAGCTGCTGTCACATCCTCAAAGTACCTCAGAGGACGGGTGTTGATGCTGGATGAGTGTGTAGACTCACTGAGTGGTGACAGTGAGGGGTAGTTGAAGAGAAACTGGCGGTGATCCTCTGTGTTTGAGAGCTGCTTCAGCTCAGCGTCTTTGCTCTTCAGATCAGTGATCTCCTGCTGCAGCTTCTCCTCAAGCTCTTTGACTCGACTCACTTCAGTTTCCTGCTGGGATCTGATCTGCTGCTTCACATCAGAGCTTCTTTTCTGGATGAGAGAGATCAGCTCAGTGAACATCTTCTCACTGTCCTCCACTGTTTGATCAGCAGACTGGTTGATGGCCTCCACCTCCTGTTGAAGCAGCTTGACATCTTTCTCTCTGTCCTGGATCTTCTGCTGGATTTGTTGTCGACTCACCTCCATCTCTCTCTGCCTCTCGGTCCTTTCTGCTGCAGCTGAGACTGTGTCGTGGCCTTCATGTTCTTCCACAGAGCAGAGATAACAGATAAACTTTTGATCAGTACGACAAAACATCTTCATCACCTCATCATGACGGGAGCAGATGTTGTCCTGCAGGTTCTTGGAGGGATCCACCAGCTTGTGTTTCTTTAATGGAGCCACATCATAATGAGGTTGAAGGTGTTCCTCACAGTAAGAGGCCAGACAGACTAAGCAGGACTTGATGGCTTTCAGTTTTCTTCCAGAGCAGAAATCACAGACCACATCTTCAGGTCCAGCATAGCAGTGATCATCAGCAGGAGCAGCTTGGAGTCCAGTCTTCTTCAGCTGCTCCACTACAGCTTCTAACATGGTGTTCGTCACCAGCTCAGGTCTCGGTGTGAACATCCGTTTACACTGAGGACAGCTGGAGATTTTCTTCTCCTCTTCTTCATCCCAGAAGGTTTTAATACAGTTCAAACAGTAACTGTGTCCACAGGGAATAGTCACCGGATCCTTTAAAAGATCCAGACAGATGGAACAAGAGAAGGTTTCTTGATCCAGCTGATCTCCTTTCTGCGCCATTTCACCTCTCAACAACTGAGACAGTTTCACTTCCTCAAAACTGAAACTGGTCTGAGTTCTGATCTACAAATCATGTGTCTGTACAGAGGATGGAGGCTGTCTGCTCTTAGTCTTCAGCACATGTTGTTTAGATCTGTGTTCAGCCTGCAGGTGTGAAGTGGAGAGAACAAGGAAACTGTGGTCTGACTAGATCTGCTGGGTTTGAGAGCAGGAAGAAGAGGGAGGTTGATCAGGGTAAGACAGAAGCAGAGCTGTGAACTTCACGCGCGCTGCAACTGGAAGCCAGTGCAGAGATCAGCAGCAGTGACATGAGCTCTCTCGGGCTGCTTGAAGAACAGACGTGCTGCTGCATTCTGGATCATCTGCAGAAGTTTGACTGAGCAAGCAGGGAGGCCGACCAGTAAGGACCTACAGTAGTCATGACCAGAGCCAAGAGCGGTGCCGAATGTTCTGTCAGATAGGGTCTGATTTTCCTGATGTTGCAAAGAGCAAAATCAGCAACACCAGGAAGCCGAGGAAACATGGTCCTTAAAGGTCAGCTAGCTGTCTAACATGACACCAAGTTCCTAACAGAAGATGTGGGTACAAGTGTGGTGGAATCCAACTGTATGTTTATCTGAGGAGGTAAGGAAGGGAATGGGAGCTGGGAAGGGAATTCCACCAACGCGGCGCTGCAGCACCAAATGGCCCATCTCCCACGGTGCAGAGCTTGGTTTTGGGGGGGTGGAGGAGGTTCTTGTATGAAGAGCGTGTGGACCGGGTTGACGGTTGCTGACTGAGGAGTCTGTTAAGTGTGGTGGGGCCGTTCCATGGATGCGACCTTGTAATTTGTTGTTGGTGTGATGGGAAGCCAGTGTGACGTGCGGAGTATTGGAGTGATGTGTTCACGCCTTTTGTCAAAAATAATAATAATAAAAAATGTCTGGGTCTGCTGGGTTTGAGAGCAGGAAGAAGAGGGAGGTTGATCAGGGTCAGAGTCCAGGATGAGCAACTCCTTTATAACAGACATCAGTTTATATGTAAATGTCTTTCACCTCAAATTGTATTTTGTCAAAAATAATAATAAAAAATGTCATTTAGGTTTCATTTTAGACGGATTAATTATTTTATAGTTTAAAATTATCACAGCTTTTTTTTTTTCCCGTTTGAATGAGACGCCACAATCTGGAGCAGGTGAAGACAAATATTAATGTGTATTTACAAAAACAAGATAAAACAACTTTCCTCTTTTTTATTCCTGTGTGAAGCCATGTTCTGATTGTACCGTACAGGAGTTCTGTTCCACTGGTTCTTCCCCTTTAGATGTTCTCACCGAGCTTATTTTCCCAGGAACGTTTTATTTAATAATGAACTAATAAAATGTCCACATGTTGTTTTAGATTATTATCCACATTTCAACTGTTTTGTAACCTTCTCTCTTTATTTTCCATCGTGTTCTGTATCACTGACAGAAGTCCAGATGCAGGTCTGAACATAAGATGAACATCTCCAGGGCAGAGATACTGTTTGACAGAGAGGACATCTGATCAATCACATCCTTCCAGAACCTTCTCACATGAGAGCAAAGTCCTAACACGTTCTGACTCCAAGAGCAGCATTCAGCTCCAACGTGTTTTCATGCGCTGGATTGGAGGATTTATAACATTTACACAAAATCAGCCTCTTGGCCATTTTTTCCTCCTCCTTTACCAGGACATTGGTCTTCCGGTGGAGGTCAACTTCCACACAAGGGAAACTGAAGTCCAGGACCTTCTAAACATGGTCTTTATTATTGTTTAGAGGATGTGGATCAGAGCTTCTCAGTCACTTTCCTCATGTTTAGCACCGTCACCACATGTTCCTCCTCTCATCCAGTGTGGCTGCTGAGGGCTGGTGGATGTGATGAAGATGACTTCTGTCTTAACAACAAAGTGAGAACGGAACCGGGTTGTGGCTGTGAAAATCCTGAACTGATTAAAAGGAAAGTTTAAGCCAATCACATTATTTAATTGTTTGACCTTTATTTTTTGACCTTTACAGTTTTAAAACTCTGACCACGATGTGTGATCAAACTATCATCTTCAAAACTGGATGTAAATCACATGACCACACTGGGGCGAGGAGCTTTAACCTCCTCTACATCCCAGGTAGCGGGATGATGACGCCCTCTAGTGGTCAAGATCAGTTTTTGAGGGTTCAGTTGTTCCTGCAGGAAGACGTGAAAAAACATCTTTACCTCCAACAACATCAGTAAAAACATATTTGAATACATAAATATGATCTGTTCTGATCTAAAACCTATACATATCTGTCAGCATTCATGTTTTCTTTCCAGATGTGCCAGCTGCCCGTCCTGCAGGCAATAATCACAGCTAACACTTTCCAGTTCCCAGGAGGCTCTGGGAAGGTTATTTCATGTCTGCAGGCACGTTCCCTGAGGGTTGTTTTTTGGTTCTCCTATGGTTACAATGGAAAGTTTTGACAATGTTAATGGAACATTAGCTGGTGGTTGTAAGTTTGGTTATCTGAACCTCCTATTCTGGAGGACCGAGGACCTGAGATGGAAGTTCTGATGTTGTTGTAACAAAATTAATAACTGTCTGAGTCACTATATAGTAACTCAGACAGTTATTAATTTTGTTTATCGATTTCAAATTGTTTGTATTAGCATACATTCAATTCAAATGTGAAATAAATAACATTTATAATGATTGATTTAATAAATAAGGCCTCGTAGCCTGTCCAGGTTGGTCCCCTTCCCGTAATGAGCTGGACTGGGCTCCAGCAGACCCCTGTACCCCTAAACAGGAATGTGGTCTAGATGATGGACGCATGGATGTAAACAAACAAATAATTGAATATCCTCCCAATGAAACCTTCCTCTCAAGCACACTGAGATATATATATATATATATATATATATATATATATATATATATATATATATATATATATATATATATATATATATATATATATATCAAGATACAACCCACATTTTAAGTTAATTCACAGATAATCTTACAAGCTAGATATATCCATATTTCTGACTATTCGACGTAAAGTTTTAAAATAGTTCTACTTTTTTTTGTCTTTAAAATTCCAGTGACACCAATAGGAGCAGGTACCTGGAAGGGAATAATTGTAAGCTTTTTCATCTAAGTTCAGTATAATGTTTGTTGCATTTCTCTGATATCTAAAGAGTCAGCTGGGATTATTGATCTTTACCATCTTTACCATTATCATCACGACCACGTCTCTACAGTTTTAGCTTCCCTCCATTGGCTCCCCATAAAATTTAGAATCCAATTCAAAATTTTATTACTGGCATATAAAGTCCAAAATGGCCTAGCGCCGCGATATTTGCAAGACCTGATAGTACCGTACGTTCCTAATAGAGCTCTCCGTTCTCAGGGTGCAGGTTTACTCGTAGTTCCTAGAGTATCGAAATGTAGATTTGGAGGACGGGCTTTCTGTTATCAGGCACCATCACTCTGGAACCAACTTCCAGTTTGGGTGAAGGAGGCTGATACCACCTCCACCTTTAAAACTAAACTTAAAACATTTCTGTTTAATAAAGCATATAGTTAGTGTACATTTAGTACCTTAATGTGTCAGGACCAGTAGTCAAAGCTGCAGCTACAGGACCAGATTAGAGCAGCTCATCTTAAACAGCTTCGGTGTAGATATGCTGCTATAGGCCTATGCTGCAGGGGGGCACCAACATGATCCACTGACTGGTGCCTTTCACCTTCTCTGTTTCTCTTTGCCTTCTCTGTCTCTTCTTCACCTCAACCCTCATTTATTAACAATATCCCATAAACTTAATTGTGGTCCATTGTTCTGGTAGTTTTTTGTGCTTGTCTGGCCCTTCTTTTCCTCTTCTTTGCATGTCCTGCGGACCAGAACCTCAGGAGCTGCTTGCTGACCTGCAGTTCCACCTCTGACCATCCCAGTGTCTGCCTTCACCTGTCTGTGTGGATGTCTGTTGGATACTTGCTGACATCCCGACCTGCAGTCCTCATCCCCTTGGATCACCGTCTATCCATATATCACCCATATTCACAGAAGTCTAATTGGACTACCAAGGACAGTTACTAATGTATCCTATCTTGTACCTTTGACGGTGTCTCTATGTCTCTATTCTTTCTTATTTCTTGCTCTACCCGGCTGGCCTTCGGCAGGAGGGTCCCCCCTCATGATCCAGGTCCTGATCCAGGTTTCTTCCCTCTTAAAGGAGAGTTTTTCCTGCCACTGTTTGGCTTAAGGTTTTTCTTCCACTAGGGGAGTTTTTACCTGCCGCTGTTTATGTAATAATTGCTCGGGGGTCATGTTCTGGTCTCTGGAAAGATCCTGGAGACAACTTGTGTTGTAATAGACGCTATATAAATAAAATTGAATTGAATTGAATTGAATCATCAGTCTATTACATTGTTGACAATATTCTCAATAAGGATAATTATGCAATTATCTGATTCCTTGGTGACATTTCAGGGTGCAAGGATTGGATGAAAAAGAAAATCTCAATCAAAAGCTGAAACTACATTAACTTCAGTTGTTTTTTATTTTATTTCAAATACAGATTAAATGAAACTGATCCATGTCCACATTCGCTTTTCTATCCATGTTGTACATTGGTAATGAATCCTTGTCACATGGCCACCAGGCTCACTGGATATGTGTGTAAAGGGTCGGCAGGGAAGGACAAAAAGAAGAAAAACAGGAATTTGGTTTGCAAATGAATGAGAAAATGAGTATAAATGCAAACATGATATCAGAGATCAAGAAGGTCTGGTGGGTTGTCTGTTTGAGTCCATGAAGTGGAAGAAAAAGAGGAGAAGAAAAGAAAAATACAACAAAGAAACAAATCAAAACTAATAGTTAACAAACAGTTACAACACAGGCTTATGTCTATGTTTTTATACTGAAACAGAAGATGATAATAATATTAATATATACCCAGGTGAAAATACAAAAGACTTTCACCTCCAAAAAAGGAAACAACAACAAAACATCAACTTATAAAAAAAAGACATCCTGCCATCAACGAGTCTCTGAAAAGAAAAGAAATCAATAAAAGCTGATAAAAACATGAAGTTAAAAAAAAATCTATCCGAGTTTACAGAACTTAGCCGAAGTTCCATCGGTGTAACCAACCACAACTCCGGCGTAGAGCGGCTGAGTGAAGGTGGTCTGGACTCTGAGGAGGAGAGTCGTGGTTTTAGAGATGCTGTAGAAGGACAGAACACCTGCTCTGTGATCCAGGTAAACTCCTATTCTGGAGCTCCGAGGACCTGAGATGGAGGTTTTGATGTTGTTGTACCAGAATTCATATTTGTCTGAGAGACAATGAAGTGACCAAGATTTGTGGTTTCCTCCAAATCCACTTTCCTTCCACCCCCCTGATCTGCTGATATTCTTGTATGAAACTGCAACACAAACTACATCTCCTTTCTTCTCCACCTCCCAGTAATGACGTCCAGTCAGACTCTCTCTACTCAGGACCTGATAACGGCCACTGAATCTGTCTGGATGACGAGAATAAGACTGATGTTGCTTCATTAAAGTCACCTTTCTGTTCTCCTCTGACAGTAACAGCCGTGTGTTTGCTGTGTTTGGATCCAGAGTGATTTCACATGAATAATACAAGAATCCGGCTCTGCTCGTTGGTTCTGACAGTAAAACATCCACATCAGTGATGGTCAGTGAGATGTTTGTCCACGTGTCTCTCAGAATGTCCTGTAGTTGATCTCTGAGCTCTGACACAGCTGCTGTCACATCCTCAAAGTACCTCAGAGGACGGGTGTTGATGCTGGATGAGTGTGTAGACTCACTGAGTGGTGACAGTGAGGGGTAGTTGAGGAGAAACTGGCCGTGATCCTGTGTGTTTGAGAGCAGCTTCAGCTCAGCGTCTTTGCTCTTCAGATCAGTGATCTCCTGCTGCAGCTTCTCCTCAAGCTCTTTGACTCGACTCACTTCAGTTTCCTGCTGGGATCTGATCTGCTGCTTCACATCAGAGCTTCTTTTCTGGATGAGAGAGATCAGCTCAGTGAACGTCTTCTCACTGTCCTCCACTGTTTGATCAGCAGACTGGTTGATGGCCTCCACCTCCTGTTGAAGCCGCTTGACATCTTTCTCTCTGTCCTGGATCTTCTGCTGGATTTGTTGTCGACTCACCTCCATCTCTCTCTGCCTCTCGGTCCTTTCTGCTGCAGCTGAGACTGTGTCGTGGCCTTCATGTTCTTCCACAGAGCAGAGATAACAGATACACTTCTGATCAGTACGACAGAACATCTTCATCACCTCATCATGACGGGAGCAGATGTTGTCCTGCAGGTTCTTGGAGGGATCCACCAGCTTGTGTTTCTTTAATGGAGCCACATCATAATGAGGTTGAAGGTGTTTCTCACAGTAAGAGGCCAGACAGACTAAACAGGACTTGATGGCTTTCAGTTTTCTTCCAGAGCAGAAATCACAGACCACATCTTCAGGTCCAGCATAGCAGTGATCATCAGCAGGAGCAGCTTGGAGTCCAGTCTTCTTCAGCTGCTCCACTACAGCTTCTAACATGGTGTTCGTCACCAGCTCAGGTCTCGGTGTGAACATCCGTTTACACTGAGGACAGCTGGAGATTTTCTTCTCCTCTTCTTCATCCCAGAAGTTGTTAATACAGTTCAAACAGTAACTGTGTCCACAGGGAATAGTCACCGGATCCTTTAAAAGATCCAGACAGATGGAACAAGAGAAGGTTTTTTGATCCAGCTGATCTCCTTTCTGCGCCATTTCACCTCTCAACAACGGAGACAGTTTCACTTCCTCAAAACTGAAACTGGTCTGAGTTCTGATCTACAAATCATGTGTCTGTACAGAGGATGGAGGCTGTCCGCTCTTAGTCTTCAGCACATGTTGTGTAGATCCGTGTTCAACCTGCAGGTGTGAAGTGGAGAGAACAAGGAAACTGTGGTCTGACTAGATCTGCTGAGTTTGAGAGCAGGAAGAAGAGGGAGGTTGATCAGGGTAAGACAGAAGCAGAGCTGTGAACTTCACGCGCGCTGCAACTGGAAGCCAGTGCAGAGATCAGCAGCAGTGACATGAGCTCTCTCGGGCTGCTTGAAGAACAGACGTGCTGCTGCATTCTGGATCATCTGCAGAAGTTTGACTGAGCAAGCAGGGAGGCCGACCAGTAAGGACCTACAGTAGTCATGACCAGAGCCAAGAGCGGTGCCGAATGTTCTGTCAGATAGGGTCTGATTTTCCTGATGTTGCAAAGAGCAAAATCAGCAACACCAGGAAGCCGAGGAAACATGGTCCTTAAAGGTCAGCTAGCTGTCTAACATGACACCAAGTTCCTAACAGAAGATGTGGGTACAAGTGTGGTGGAATCCAACTGTATGTTTATCTGAGGAGGTAAGGAAGGGAATGGGAGCTGGGAAGGGAATTCCACCAACGCAGCGCTGCAGCACCAAATGGCCCATCTCCCACGGTGCAGAGCTTGGTTTTGGGGGGGTGGAGGAGGTTCTTGTATGAAGAGCGTGTGGACCGGGTTGACGGTTGCTGACTGAGGAGTCTGTTAAGTGTGGTGGGGCCGTTCCATGGATGCGACCTTGTAATTTGTTGTTGGTGTGATGGGAAGCCAGTGTGACGTGCGGAGTATTGGAGTGATGTGTTGTGTTGTGAAGACAAATATTAATCTGTATTTACAAAAACAAGATAAAACAACTTTCCTCTTTTTTATTCCTGTGTGAAGCCATGTTCTGATTGTACCGTACAGGAGTTCTGTTCCACTGGTTCTTCCCCTTTAGATGTTCTCACCGAGCTTATTTTCCCAGGAACGTTTTATTTAATAATTTAATATAACTTTTCTCTTTATTTTCTATCGTGTTCTGTATCACCGACAGAAGTCCAGATGCAGGTATATACTCTCTACATACTATATAACTCAGACAGTTTCATTCCATTTTCTTGGATCTCAAAACCTGAATAGGCCAGTGATTAATCAGCAGAATATTTGATTAATTTAGGGGAATACAGACCAACATGATGAACTATGGAAAAAAAGCTCCACCTCTATGCTTTCTTGAGCCTTGTGGCATCTTATCTACTGCCAACATGTACTTCAAAATGTGTCCAAATTAAATTATTTTATATTGATAGACACAGGATGGTGCAGTCATAGATAACACAGGGATTGAAGCAAAAAAATAAATATTTTGACTGAAGCAAGTCATATTCCCCCTCTACAATTTCTAAAACATGGTAGAGGTTACATGATTTGCGGTTTTTAGTTTGCTTTTTTAACACCAGACTATGTGACAGCGTTGAGCGATGATGACTACAGACTATATCAGGAGCCATATTTCCCAAAAAACTGCAGATCCCACAAGTCACTTTAAGATTTATTCAGCAGCAGTATAGTATATTACATTTTAAACCATTTTAACTAGTTTTTTGTTTCCTTCCACCCCTGCGGTGTTGTGTTGCACCTCTGCTGCCAGAAAAAGAAAGAAATGTATACTAATTGACAACAGAACATTTTAAATAAAATATTTTAAAAACATTTATTTTTAACTTACATTGCTGTAGTTTGACCCCTCCGTGCCGCAGGTTTGACTGCAGACACGCCCCCCTAACGCCACATGTTTGACATAAAACAGAGGTCCCTTCTGCTTCTGCTGGCGGCTCCACGGTAACCAAGCTTCAGCCGAGGCTGGTTCCTTTCTTTTAAAGAGCATCTTATATCCATCGTGTGACGTTTGTGTTTTCTTCTCAAAACGTCATTGGCTGACTCAAGCGGGCCAACTCCTGGGTTAAGATCAGCCAATAAAAACGGATGCATCGCACAACCGCGCTCTCTGACTGGTCCCGGTGTCATAAAGTCATCCTGTGTTGCAATCACTGTGTTGCAATCACTGAAAATATGAAACTACAACTTCTTTAGTGGCTCGTTTTAGTGTGCTGTTCTAATGTATTTCTTCCTAAATTGAATCCCCGGATGGCCTAACCAGGCCAGGAAACAGGTCGCCAGTCTGTCGCAGGGCCACATACAAGACAAACAACCAATCACACTCACATTCACACCTAGGGAGAATTTAGAATCATCAATCAACCTACCCTGCATGTTTTTGGACTGTGGGAGGAAGCAGGAGTACCCGGAGGGAACCCATGCAAGCACGGGGAGAACATGCAAACTCCACACAGAAAGACCCACCGGGCCGGGAATCGAACCAGGAACCTTCTTGCTGTGAGGCAACAGTGCTAACCACCGTGCTGCCATTATTTTATACATTTATTACCTTGACTTTGAAAAAAATACACTGTACTTTGCTCAAATGTTCATAATTCACAAAAATCAGCTCCTCACTGGAGCTGATTTTTGATCTCATTGGAAAAGAGAAAAAGATGTCGTGTCATAAATCTGTACATCAACAGAAGCACAAACACAACTAAATGTTGTACTAACATGATTACTTTATTCCTAAGCAGTTTACAGCCTTGATAACGTTTGAGCTTTGCATTTAGGCTGTTATTATTTCCAAATGATTATTTTCCATCCATTATCTACACCCGCTTATTCTCATTAGGGTCATGGGGGGCTGCTGAGGCCTAACCCAGACACCTTCGGGTGAAAGGATGGGTACACCTTGGACAGGTCGCCAGTCCATCACAGGGCCACATAGAGTCAGGTAACCATACACACTCACAACTATGACTATTTTATTTTATTTTATTTTATTTTATTTATATGAGCTAATTAGCAGACCTGTCATTACGATATGGCATTTGTGGGACTCAGTGCCTGAATGCCTGGTAGGTCCCTCATCATTTGACAGTTTGGTTTAGAAATCTGCTTGTTGGGTTAGACAGTGTTGAAGCCGCGCTTCACCGAGTTCTTTGTATAGGAAAAAGACACAATTAGTAGCAAACAACACTCACTTTATTCAATACAGATGCATCTGGAGATCACACCAGACAAGTAAAAGCCTGCATCCAGATGTGATCTGAACACTTCTACATACACTCCCTTTTTATACAATCCTGAGTTAATGCAAGTCTGTTCCTCGTCCTTTTTACAACAGTTTGTAACGTATTTCCTTCAGACTAGAACCTTCTGTTTAAGGCTACACCCTGGTTATCTCATGCACGCCAGATGGCCTTCTAGTTGTGAGATAACGCAACGCACATCCCTGAGATTATACACAACGTTGAGCCTGGAACTCATTGCTGAGATGTAATATAAATGAAGCTAATGATTTTCCTTCAACAATTATATAAATATCCTTGTTGTGGTTTCTGATGTGACTTCTTACAATAGTTAGCTGATAGGTTCATCACTCAGATTGGTGGTTTGTAGGCTGGAATCAGATAATTATCTTAAAATGTGTTTTCAACTGTCGGGAAACCGGATCACCCGGAGAAAACCCGTATTTTCATGGATAACATATAGTAGTCATTTGGACAAGACTCTAGTAGCTGAGAGCGAACCAGTCAACCACCATCTTGCTAAACAGAATAATTAATTAATATCCTTTAGTGTTTATAGGTGGAAGGAATGTTGATGGAGGTCAGATACTTGCTGAACAAGAAATATGAATGGCTGAGAGAGTGGTCATAGCCTGTTTAGTTCAAATGGGTGGGAGGGTGAATTTATCGTCAACATTCTTAGAAGTGGAAATATTCTTAATCTGAAAAGATGGGAGGGTGTTCCTATTAGGAGGTTTGGGAAGATGAGGCAGAATACTAATTCTCCTTCCCTGTTGAGTGTTTTGTGACAGACCTAGATTCGATAAACTTTCTCTCCCAAGAAGTCTGAGTGAGGACAAGTCAGACTGAAGTTGTTGTCTGAGCTGCTCGTCCCTCTCGAGATTAATTATTACTCTGTTCTCTTTACGAGCACGCTTCTGAGCATCTAAAGCTCGATTATAATCATCTTCTTGTTTTTGCTTCCTTTTGGAAAGAAGCGTTTCTTTCAATATAACAGGTTCTAACCTGGAATATTCAATCGTTTTCTTCCTCAACGCCTCATTTTTTTTTTCTTTATCAATTTTCTGCTGACGTTTTTCCTCTAACTGTATTCGTCTACTATCAAGACATGACTTTTCTAAGAGTCGTTTAGCGTCATTTTGTGCATTTTGCTCTTCATCTTTCTTGGCCTCCATCTCCTTTTGTTTTTGGAGGTGTGCCTGATGCTCCCTCTGTGTTTGAAGCTCTACATTATGCTTCTTATATTCTTGATTCCTAAGCTGTCTCCCACAAATACCCTCCTTCTGCTGCTGTTCAGTTTCAGCGAACACATCAACATTTGTTTCCTGTGGTTCTGAAGACTCAGTTTTGACGTCAGTCAGCTGGGAGGACATGCTTTCTCTTGACATACTGGGTGAGGACTCACCAGTCTTTGGGAAGGTTAATGATGAATGATCTGAAACAGAACTATTACTTTTGATGTTTTCCATAAGATCATCACACAATCCTTCATTTCTGAACGTGTGGGGCTGAAGTTGTTGTCTGAGCTGCTCGTCCCTCTCGAGATTCATTATTACTCTGTTCTCTTTACGAGCACGCTTCTGAGCATCTAAAGCTCGATTATAATCATCTTCTTGTTTTTGCTTCCTTTTGGAAAGAAGCGCTTCTTCCAATATAACAGGTTCTAACCTGGAATATTCAATCATTTTCTTCCTCGACTCCACATCATTGTTTTCATTCTCTATTTTCTGCTGACGTTTTTCCTCTAACTGTATTCGTCTACTATCGAGACATGACTTTTCTAAAAGTCGTTTAGCCTCATTTTGTGCATTTTGCTCTTCGTATTTCTTGGCCTCCATCTCAGCAAACTGCTTTTCTATTTTCAAGTTATCCCGCTGGATCTTAGCAGCTTGCTCTCTGTTATTCGCCACCATGATGTCAGCCACAACTTTCTTTCTCACCTCTAATAATTCAGCCTCAGGATTTGGTCTTCGACCAGATGTTTTGCTCTCCTGGAGCTGAACACCCATACTTATTTCATTTTTGTCCTCTGCATAATATTTTTCTCGCTCCATTTGCTTTTGTAGTTTGCTTGCAGAAGCAGCATCTAAGAAATTTTTCAGCTTCACCTGCTTTAACTCTGAATCATTTTTCTTCTGGACACATTGTTCTTGGTTAAATTCTTCATCAAGCTGGAAAAGTCTTTGCCGCTCTTCGATTTCCTTTTGTTTTTGGAGGTGTGCCTGATGCTCCCTCTGTGTTTGAAGCTCTACATTATGCTTCTTATATTCTTGAGCCCTGAGCCGTCTCTTACAAATACCCTCCTTCTGCTGCTGTTCAGTTTCAGTGAAAACATCAACATTTGTTTCCTGTTGTGCTGAAGACTCAGTTTTGACGTCAGTCAGCTGGGAGGACATGCTTTCTCTTGACATACTGGGTGAGGACTCACCAGTCTTTGGGAAGGTTAATGATGAATGATCTGAAACAGAACTATTACTTTTGATGTTTTCCATATGATCATCACACAATCCTTCATTTCTGAACGTGTGGGGCTGAAGTTGTTGTCTGAGCTGCTCGTCCCTCTCGAGATTAATTATTACTCTGTTCTCTTTACAAGCACGCTTCTGAGCATCTAAAGCTCGATTATAATCATCATCTTCTTGTTTTTGCTTCCTTCTGGAAAGAAGCGTTTCTTCCAATATAACAGGTTCTAACCTGGAATATTCAATCATTTTCTTCCTCGACTCCACATCATTTTTTTCATTCTCTATTTTCTGCTGACGTTTTTCCTCTAACTGTATTCGTCTACTATCAAGACATGACTTTTCTAAGAGTCGTTTAGCGTCATTTTGTGCATTTTGCTCTTCGTATTTCTTGGCCTCCATCTCCTTTTGTTTTTGGAGGTGTGCCTGATGCTCCCTCTGTGTTTGAAGCTCTACATTATGCTTCTTATATTCTTGAGCCCTAAGCTGTCTCCTACAAATACCCTCCTTCTGCTGCTGTTCAGTTTCAGTGAAAACATAGGCATTTTTTTTCTTTGGTGCTGAAGACTCAGTTTTGACGTCAGTCAGCTGGGAGGACATGCTTTCTCTTGACATACTGGGTGAGGACTCATCAGTCTTTGGGAAGGTTAATGATGAATGATCTGAAACAGAACTATTACTTTTGATGTTTTCCATAAGATCACCACACAATCCTTCATTTCTGAACGTGTGGGGCTGAAGTTGCTGTCTGAGCTGCTCGTCCCTCTCGAGATTCATTATTACACTGTTCTCTTTACGAGCACGCTTCTGAGCATCTAAAGCTCGATTATAATCATCTTCTTGTTTTTGCTTCCTTTTGGAAAGAAGCGTTTCTTCCAATATAACAGGTTCTAACCTGGAATATTCAATCATTTTCTTCCTCGACTCCACATCATTGTTTTCATTCTCTATTTTCTGCTGACGTTTTTCCTCTAACTGTATTCGTCTACTATCGAGACATGACTTTTCTAAAAGTCGTTTAGCCTCATTTTGTGCATTTTGCTCTTCGTATTTCTTGGCCTCCATCTCAGCAAACTGCTTTTCTATTTTCAAGTTATCCCGCTGGATCTTAGCAGCTTGCTCTCTGTTATTCGCCACCATGATGTCAGCCACAACTTTCTTTCTCACCTCTAATAATTCAGCCTCAGGATTTGGTCTTCGACCAGATGTTTTGCTCTCCTGGAGCTGAACACCCATACTTATTTCATTTTTGTCCTCTGCATAATATTTTTCTCGCTCCATTTGCTTTTGTAGTTTGCTTGCAGAAGCAGCATCTAAGAAATTTTTTAGCTTCACCTGCTTTAACTCTGAATCATTTTTCTTCTGGACACATTGTTCTTGGTTAAATTCTTCATCGAGCTGGAAAAGTCTTTGCCGCTCTTCGATTTCCTTTTGTTTTTGGAGGTGTGCCTGATGCTCCCTCTGTGTTTGAAGCTCTACATTATGCTTCTTATATTCTTGAGCCCTGAGCCGTCTCTTACAAATACCCTCCTTCTGCTGCTGTTCAGTTTCAGTGAAAACATCAACATTTGTTCCCTGTTGTGCTGAAGACTCAGTTTTGACATCAGTCAGCTGGGAGGACATGCTTTTTCTTGTTATCCTGGATGTTTTAGAAACAGGAGTTTGGCGTCTGAAAAACATTGCTGGAGTAAATGTTTTTTGCTGCTTTCTTGCATGAGCCACTTGAGAAATTAAGAAATTAAGTTGTGAATTTTTTGTAACTTCTTTTTTTTAGACTTTCTGGTTTCGGTCTACATGTTAACTGGAATATCCGGCCGGAAACGTCTCACGGCACTTCGGGAGATATTTCGGAGGGTTTCGGCTGAAGGCGGCGACCCTGAGAGCAAAGTTTGATTGACATGCTGTGGGCGTGTCCCCGTCGTCGGGTTGCCTAGCAACGTGACGCCATACAAAGTATCCGCCACGTTGTCAGCTTCGTTTACCCTTTTGTTCAAAAGGAATAAAAATGACCACAACTCACCTTATTCTCAATCGATTTTACAGCGGGTTTTTTTTTTTTTTGTTGCAAATGTCAGACATGTTGCTATGATACAGGATGCTTAGTTTCAATGAAAACACATATTTTCATAGGTTACGCACCGATAGTATGCCAGACTGGCTTCAAGTGTTAGCCACCCTCTTATTCCTTCTCTGCCTCTGGTCCTGACGTACTGGACCAGCGTCATGCCCTGGTCCTGACATACTGGACCAGCGACAAGCCCTGGTCCTGACATACTGGACCAGCGACAAGCCCTGGTCCTGACATACTGGACCAGCGACAGCGTCTGGTCCTGACATACTGGACCAGCGACAAGCCCTGGTCCTGACGTACTGGACCAGCGACAAGCCCTGGTCCTGACGTACTGGACCAGCGACATGCCCTGGTCCTGACGTACTGGACCAGCGACATGCCCTGGTCCTGACGTACTGGACCAGCGACAAGCCCTGGTCCTGACGTACTGGACCAGCGACAGCGTCTGGTCCTGACATACTGGACCAGCGACAGCGTCTGGTCCTGACATACTGGACCAGCGACAAGCCCTGGTCCTGACGTACTGGACCAGCGACAAGCCCTGGTCCTGACGTACTGGACCAGCGACATGCCCTGGTCCTGACGTACTGGACCAGCGACAAGCCCTGGTCCTGACGTACTGGACCAGCGACAACGTCTGGTCCTGACGTACTGGACCAGCGACAAGCCCTGGTCCTGACATACTGGACCAGCGACAAGCCCTGGTCCTGACATACTGGACCAGCGACAACGTCTGGTCCTGACATACTGGACCAGCGACAAGCCTTGGTCCTGAAATACTGGACCAGCGACAAGCCCTGGTCCTGACATACTGGACCAGCGACATGCCCTGGTCCTGACATACTGGACCAGCGACAAAGTCTGGTCCTGACATACTGGACCAGCGACAACGTCTGGTCCTGACGTACTGGACCAGCGACAAGCCCTGGTCCTGACATACTGGACCAGCGACATGCCCTGGTCCTGACATACTGGACCAGCGACATGCCCTGGTCCTGACATACTGGACCAGCGACAACGTCTGGTCCTGACATACTGGACCAGCGACAACGTCTGGTCCTGACGTACTGGACCAGCGACAAGCCCTGGTCCTGACGTACTGGACCAGCGACAAGCCCTGGTCCTGAAATACTGGACCAGCGACAAGCCCTGGTCCTGACATACTGGACCAGCGACAAGCCCTGGTCCTGACATACTGGACCAGCGACAAGCCCTGGTCCTGACATACTGGACCAGCGACAGCGTCTGGTCCTGACATACTGGACCAGCGACAAGCCCTGGTCCTGACGTACTGGACCAGCGACAAGCCCTGGTCCTGACGTACTGGACCAGCGACAAGCCCTGGTCCTGACGTACTGGACCAGCGACAACGTCTGGTCCTGACGTACTGGACCAGCGACAAGCCCTGGTCCTGACGTACTGGACCAGCGACATGCCCTGGTCCTGACGTACTGGACCAGCGACAAGCCCTGGTCCTGACATACTGGACCAGCGACAACGTCTGGTCCTGACATACTGGACCAGCGACAACGTCTGGTCCTGACGTACTGGACCAGCGACAACACCAGCCAATCAGAGGCAGAGAAGCAATGAGAGGGTGCTGCTCTGCTGCTTGTAGCTGACCTTTAACAACTTTTTTAATGTTCCCACTGTCTACTCCAGAGATCAGGGAGTATGATCCAACAAAAGCCGTGGTGTTGTGGCACCAGGGCTCTGTCAGGAGCAGGGGACCAGACTACATGAGTTGCTTTTCCATTACACCTTTTTTGCAAAAGATAATTGGAACTGAATTTGTGATAGAGGTTTGGTCTTTTCATTGAACTGTGTTTTTCAATAAGCGTATCTCGTGCAAGACTTCTCTTCAAAACAACAACAAAAAAACCCTCAACATTGAAGATGAACAAAAATATGTAGTCACTTTATCTCCTTTTCAGTTCAATTCAAGAATTGTACTCAGTCTTAAAATACTCAGAAAATCATCAGCCAATGGGTGTAGCTACTCACCCACCTCAGACTGTCCTGCCAAAAACAAAAGGACCACGAGTTTGCCCACCAAAAGACAGCAATGGTAACAGTCAGTAAATAAATAACTATATGAATACAGAAATCATGTAAATGTTATGGTAAAATTAAGAAAAATGGAAATATTTCAGTGACTGAAAAAAACCTATTTTGTTTCACAGTGTGTCCTCCAAAGACACAGTACAACTGCATCTGTCTCCAGAGGGATACCAGGGCCCAATCAGAGGTGGAGCAACAGAGAGGAGCAGGACACAGCACCAGATCCACCCAGGTTTGTGTCACCCAGACCCCCAGGACCCACACTGAACACCACTGCCTCATCCCAGTCCAAGATCCAGGCTGCGGGTGTACTTCTGAAGGTAAGTTCCTCTCCTGGTCTCAGGGGAAGGACAGCAGCTCCTGTCCTGCCATGCTTCAACATGACCAATGAAAGTAATGATATTTCTGATTAACTAAGATTAATTGTGAACATAGCCTTTTTCCAGATGTCCCAAACAATGGGAAAGAGGCTTCATCGGAGAACATGACTTTGCCCCGGTCCTCAGCAGTCCATTCACATACTTTTTGAAGATCAATCTGTCCCTGATGTTTTTTTGGAGAGAAGTGGCTCCTTTGCTGCCCTTCTGGACACCAGGCCATTTTCCAGAAGTCTTCTCCTCACTGTGCGTGCAGATGTGCTCACACCTGCCTGCTGCCGTTCCTGAGCTCTGCACTGGTGGCGCTCCGACCCCGCGGCTGACGCCTCTTTAGGAGACGACCCTGGCGCCTGCTGGACTTTCTTGGACGCCCTGAAGCCTTCTGAACAAGAGTTGGACCTCTTTCCTTGAAGTTCTTGATGATCCTATAAATTGTTGATTTAGATGCAATCTTAGTAGTCACAATATCCGTGCCTGTGAAGCCGTTTTTATGCAACGCAGTGACGGCTGCACGCGTTTCTTTGCAGGTCACCATGGTTACCAATGAAAGAACAATGATTTCAAGCATCACCCTCCTTCTAACATGTCAAGTCTGCCATTCTAACCCAACCAGCCTGACATGATGATCTCCAGCCTCGTGCTTGTCAACATTCTCACCTGAGTTAACGAGACGATTACTGGAATGATCTCAGCAGGTCCTCTAATGACACCAATGAAATGCAGTGGAAAGTTTTATTCGGGATTAAGTTCATTTTCATGGCAAAGAAGGACTATGCAATTCATCTGATCAGTCTTCTTAACATTCTGGAGTTTATGCACATTGCTATTATAAAAACTTAAGCAGCAACTTTTCCAATTTCCAATATTTATGTCACAGTGATCCCCTGACGGTAGAGGTAAGATCTTAAGCCCGAGCCCGAGCCCGACCCGACCCGACCCGAATTTCGGGCCGGGTCGGGCCTAAAATGTCATTCATTACGTTCGGGTCGGGTCGGGCCGGGCTTCTATCTCGCTGACTTTTTTTTAATAAATATATGTTTGTAAAAATGTATACTAAAACGATGTGTGGAATTTGAATACTAAACTAATGAATACTTGTTATAAAATAAATAATTTGGATAAAACAGAGAAGACGCTGTAAGGTAACTGCTGTTTAACTACTATACGAGCGCAGAGCCAGAGCTGTGCGCACGTGAACGCCGCATCTATTTTGACTCGGTATCCCTGATTATGGAGCAGCAAGAAGTCACGGATAAACTAAAGACAGGGGAACTTAAAAGGCAAACACACACCGGGAAGAGTGAGGTATGGAAAAGCTTCAACTTGATAATGTAAAATGCTCCAGAAACTTGCGTTGGCTTCGCTGAATGTCGTAAACGTGGCGCTTTGCTTTCATACGAGAGCAAAAAGACCGGCACCTCGACGCTGAGCAGGCATTTAAACCTTAATCATGTAAATGTTTATCCAGTCTTGTTAAACTTAGATTTCGTTACAAAAGGCTTTAATTTGTTAGCATAAATCACCTCCTCCTCCCGAAACCCAACAAATAAAATATGAAAATTTCGGGTTTGCTTCGGGCTCGGGCCTGCAAATCAAGTTAATTGGTCGGGCTCGGGCTGGGGCTGGGTCGGGCTTTAATACTCGCGGGCCTGGGTCGGGTCGGGCTGAATTTTTTAGGCCCGATCTTACCTCTACCTGACGGTGCTGTTCTCCCTCCCAGTGTGTGTTTGCACAGTTATTACGTTCTGCAGTCTAAAGATGTTCCTTTGTTCTCCTGTGTGGTCTCCTGTCACTAACAAGTACCCAGATAACCAGATTTCTTCCAGGTTGCTCCCATGTCAGAGACACAGCTGTGCTGCCATCAGTTTCCCCATCACTGATGGAATTTGGCTTTTTGTTTGATTGTTTTTTTGATCTCGTGTCCTTTATTATTAATAGCAGTTAGACAGTAAATTGAGGAAAGTATACGCAGTAAAGTATCAGAGGCTGGGATTTGAACCCGGACCTCCTGTATGAGGACTGAGTCCTCTGTCTGTGGCCGTGCTCGCATGCTTCTCATGGTGGGCTAAACAGAACCCCAGGAACTTACAGTTTTACCACATCTGGTGGAGGATTGGGGGGAAACACCTGCTAGACTACAGCAGGTGAAGGTTCCTGCAGGTTTCAAAGCAGGGATTACCCGGCACCCTAACTCAACTTCTTAATATGACTGCAACAGAAAGTTGAAAATAAACCATTTAATTTTTAGATTTTTTTGATTTTACCTTATTGTTTTCTTTTTGCCTAAACGCTGCTGTTACATAGCCCAGTATATATTTTTTTCTGTTTCTTTTTGCGTGAATTTTGCTCTGCGATGCCCCACCAAGCCAGGTCTTACCGTCTCCATGGCTGGACTGATTTCATCAACTACAGAAGTTTACATCCATCCTTGCATCCTGTTTTGTCTCGCTACATTACAAATTTAAATAGCATTGTCTTCTCTCCCATTTTATGGCTGTCATTACCTGCACAAATGAAATGTTAGATGATGGATAGTTTTCTGGGTTACACATCACATAGGTTCACTTACCCTGCCTTTAAATCCAGTAGGTTGTTACATAGACCGTGTATGCAGAATGTGTCACAGGAAGTGGACCAGGAACTCTTCAGATGTGTTTTTGGATTTGCAGTATGAGTTTAAAATCTTATGGATGACATTGTTTGGACGAGACTGTTAGAAAAGAAATGAATGTCAGTTTGAATAATTTGTGTACATTTATAAATGACATTATGTAGTTTTAATTCCATTTTAGCATTTATAAACAATACACAGTTATAAAATGTTTTGCAGCACTATAATTACGTTGTAAGTTGACATAAAAGAAAGTAAAATGTGTCATGCTAACGTATTGATGTCATAAATAGTATGCAAGATCAGTTTGATTAGTAACTGGAATACCTCAGAACTTTGGAAGAATTTCAGTCTTTATTTTTATGAGGATTCAACAGGTAATGATTCCTGTTTTTAGTTTTTTAGCAGCTACTGATTATGCAGCATGTTGTACTTTGTTAATTATCTCTAACTTTTTATTTTAACACCAGTAGAAGATTCAATTGAGGGAAACGTGTTTAAACAACACAGGATATTACACTTAGTCTTTATTTATTAAATGAAAATTAAACTGAAATGCAGAAACTGTGTGAAAAACTGTGTGCAACCTTGTACCTAACACGGGGATCATATGGATAAGCAGCTGCACGTTGCTGTGAATAAAATGTACATGGTAATTTAATCATCGACAAGCGTGCAGACTTCTGTGAGGGCAGAGGATTTTGGAGTTCGCTGTTCTGGAGCATTTCAGGTGTGTGTAAACACAATGCCAAGCATGAAAGACGTCAGCAGTGATCTGAGAGAAGCCGTTGTTTCTGCCACTTAGTTGGGGAGAGGTTTGAAGGTTCGAAAGACATGACCGATGCGGAGGAACATAAGACATAAGCAAACCGTCAAGCACGGTGCTGGAGGGATTTTTATATATTATTCAAATGATTAATCAACTAATCAGATTATGAATTGCGCAATGATTTGAACCATTTTATTAAGATGAGGATGGACACGTTCCTCTTCAGGTGCTTCACCTAAAGATGACATAGTTTCACTAAATGTTAGTTTCCAAACAAACTTAACTCATTTTTCTTTCTTATGAGTCTAATCTCTAATTGCGGGGATAAAAAAGTTGTGCCATCTTCAGCAAAGAAGAGGGTCCTTGGTCCTCTTTGTGACTGATAACGAGTCGTCACTTCCCAAAAAGTGAAATCCTCATAAAAGTCGGCGGCCTCTGAGGGTGAGCAGAGTCCGGCATTCCTCGCTGTCATGAGTTTCATGTGGGAAATTGCAGTGTATTTTGCAAATATCAGTGCGAGCATGGCGTGATGAGGCACGCGATTGCAAACGCAGCAGAAAATCCAAGACAAAATGGCTAAAAAGAAAAAAAGACAAAACCTGAGTGTGATTAAAATGATGTGGTAGGACTTGAAGAGGGCTCAAAATAAACAAATGTACGTTGTAAACAGACGTAAAAGGGAAAAATGAGAATGCGGTAAAATTGCTCATCACATAAGACCACAAAGGAATTGATTACTTTCAGTTTTTGCCACTAAAAGTGATTTTATAAAGTGTTTATTCAAGGTTTTTCACACTGCTTCTGTACTTTGGCTTCAACATTGTGGGATAGATAAGCTATAATGACTGTGTACAAAGCTGACAGATGTCTTATCACACTTCTTTGTATTACTGGCTGTAATATCATTTCAGTGGTTTCATGTCGTGTGCGACATTTGTACGAAACCCCAGCAGGTCCAGCGTTCTCTCTTTAACACATACAGCTCGTGGTAGTTTATATCTAAGATTCTCTGCAGATCTACGTGAATATTTCTCGGCCGTGTCGTTTGGGTCACGCTCCTTTGGTGCAGTCTGATTTCAGCATTGGTCTCGGCTGATTGTGACAGGGCTGACAGGACATCCACCTCCGTGTTTGTGAAACTGATCAGTCTGAAATGTTGATGTTAGCTCTACAAGAAAAAACAGAAATGGAAACCGTCTTATCTCACAACTGTATACAGGCGACTGCGACCGACACACACGTCCTCCCCGACCCGTTACTCTCCCCTGACAGGCTTTTTATCAATCAGTGGCGTCTGAGGAGTTTGGAGAAGAATCCAGAAGAGGCGGAAATGTCGGTCTTGCCCTGCGCCTCCTCTTTGGACTTTGCCTTCTCCTCTCCCAACCCAAGCTCCCCTTCCAGCTGCTCCAACTCTGACTGGTCCAGCAGCTCAAAGTCCTCCACCTCGCTGTCCGACTCCTCGGCCAGCTCCAGCAGCCGTGTCGTCTCTTGGAGTCTCAAGCGGTTTGGGTCTTCGCTCGAAGCCATCAATCCGACCGCTGCTTCCATCCTCTCCTGGATGGCGGCTGTGACTGCAGCGGCGATGACATCTCCGGCCATCTGGTTGACTAGTTCCAGTGCGCTGCTCACAGGCTGGTCTCTCTGAGGATGACGAGGCGTGTGCTGTGATCTGATTGGCTGCTGGGGCTGAGGCGGAGCTGAGGGGAGGCCGAGGCTGAGGTCGTCATCATCGTCGCCATTAGTCATTGCGCCATTATCCAGTGAAGGGAATTCTGTCAGACCACCAGTGAACACTTCTTCCTTGTCAAGGTCTGTGGGGAGAAACGGCATGTGGACAAGACATGAAAAAGAAGAACACATAACCATTTTATAGTGCAAGAACACATTAAATTTCTCTGTTTCGTAGAAAACCAACAATCCTACCCTCTGAGTTTTCCGTCTGTGGCGTGTGTCCCTCAGAGAGGTTGAAAGTCCCGTTGTCCGTCCACGTGACATCCGACACCTCTGTGTCTGACACACTCATTTCTTTACACGCGGTGGAGTCCAGCTGGTTGAGGGAGACACAAGGAAACGTCAGGGTTAACAGAGTAGGAGCAGGACCAAGCTGATTCCTGGTTCATTCTGACCTGAGTGGGTAAAGACACAAAAGGAAATGAACATATTCAGGTGTGCAGGTTGCTGGTACGCTGCACTACAGCAAAAGTGTAGTAAAATAGCTGTTCATGCCTTTCTCACATTATCATTTCATTATGCAAACAGTTAACTAGAGACAGAGATCAAATCACTATAAGAGATTGCAGTGTGCACATTGTTTTTGACCAGCAACATCACAATCATTCATTTGACAGAGAAAAAAATACTTTTGGGGTCTGTTTTAATGCAACTGCACAGGTTACAGGTGACTACAAACTTCAACTTTTACAATGAAAACAAAGATGTTAGGCTATGATTAATTTATAATAAAGGTCAAACAAGTGTGACCAAAACCCGTCCGTCCGTCCGTCCGTCCATCCATCCAGTCACTTTTGCTCACTATCCACAGTTCATGACAGGTGAGGGTCAGAAAATAAATCAACCAGTAAACAGTGAGCCTTCCCTTTTGGCTTAACTCTCTCTTCACTACCACTCCCACTCAGGAGTGAAGTGTGTAAACTGCGTTGTTTTGACTTGAAGTCCGGCGCACATGCCGATGCTTTTGTGGATCATGAGTGGTGGGTTTATTAGCTGGAGGTGGACAGTTTCAGTCAACAGAAGCATGATTAGATTGAAGGAGATGACGAACTACCGACCTTGGGGAACATGGAGGAGAGGTCCGACTCAATGCCGTCTTTCTCCTCCTGAGTCTGAATGAGTCTCTTCTCTAAAACGAGGAAAACAAGCATCAGACTAATTTAGTTTTCTGGTAGAATATTTAATTACATAAAAACACAAATAAACACGTAGATGCTGTAGGTTTGGTATGTACAGTACAAAAAGTTACAAAACGTTTATTTATATGTGAGTTTGTATTTAAATTCAAAAGTGAAATGACAGTAAAAGTTTTCCACATAAAAAAAAAAAATCACATTATAAGTATCCTTTTATCTACTTATTACAAGCTGCTTCAGTAAACTTCAATAAATCACATGCAGTGAGTCAACCCAGACTCAAACTGAGTTATCCAGAAACTTAGCAATAACAAACTAAATTAAATTGTCAGCTGATACATTAATGTGTTTGTTTGTAGTGTTTAGATTGGACTAAACACAAAAACAGGTTATTGTGTCTTAAGCAAAAGTATCAGCCACAAACTAGAAAATAAAATCACGACCTCCATCAACTTCAAACTCTAAAACAGAAAAACTGGGAATACAGAATATTTAAAAAAGAAATATCAAGTACAGATGAACCTTTTTTTCACAGATTACAATGTGAACCCAAAATAGTTGATGTTTCTTCTAGTCAACGTCGTGCAATTTGTTAATATATGTCTGATTTTATAAAAAAAAGGACTCATTGTGTTATGCAGCTCCTTCTCACTCCAAGTGTTTTATTTTTACCCATTCTTTCTGAAAATACATCTTATTGTGTAACAGTACAGGGAATAATCAAGCATCTTCAGTGTTTCAGTTCAATGTTTTACTAGGGTGACATACTTGTAATGTGTTCTGAATGGGACCTTTTAAAGTCTTTTTTGATAAATACATGCAGGTCCCTGGAAAAGATCTTGTACTGATGGCTGCATATGTTGGTCTAAAACCTCCGTTCAGCCATCATAGAAGTAGAAACACGACACTGGAGCAGTTTGTAGGTTTGTCTGGTCTTAAAGAGGCTAATGAGCTCTTCTGTACTAAAAACAGGAGGCAACAGTAGTGCATGGTGCCGTGCATGTCAGAAACTGTAATACCTACCATGGTTCTCTTTGATTCTCTGAAAAAATGTCCCAAGGCCAAAGTCCAGTTTCTGCAGAACTGGCTCCAGCCACGAAGCAACATCATGAGATGAAATCAGAGGCCACAGGAAGACACCCAGCACTTCGGAGGGAGAGAGAGTAAACACAGATATCAGCTCAGCAGCCACTAAAAGTCATCTCAACCGCTTTGGTCCTGCAGAAACACGTTGCACACAAAGCTGAGATCCTTGATAACCATCAAACTATGTCTCTCATTTAAGCATCACAATCCTGAACCCAGACACAACAAACACAAGCTGCTTCCAGGAGCTGAAACTGTGTTTTCACGTTGCAAGATGTCAGCGGACTCACCGAGAATATAGGAGATAACAATCCCTGGAATGTAGCGTCCTAAGACGGCCAAGAAGGTGCACAAACTGCAGACCAAGAGGCAAAACTAGACGAAGAGAAGCAGACGCAAGGAGACTGACAAGTAGAAGCTGCTTCATTATTCAATAAATACCTAAATAAATCGGTAAAAAAGCTTCACATCATTTCACCTCTCAATTACAGGCACTTAGAGCTGATTAACTTTGAAAACTTTGTGACCATCATTCATCAAACTTGATTTACCAAACCAAGAGCAGGCCTTTCCAGCTTGTTTTGGTAAACCAAGTTTGATTTGAGGATACATTTCACGTCTGAAATGCCTCCAGAAAGCCAGAGAGTCACACATGTCCACCTCTGGTTTGTCCTCTGGTTTGTCTAGAGCCACGCAACATTTCAGCCTCACCTTTCCTGGGTTTTGCTGCTTGAAAGCCGACGTCTCCTGGAGGAAGAGCTTGAGGGAGTGGCTGAGCTGAGGTCCAACTCCAGACCGGCTGTCCTGACCTGAATCAATGATCTCCCAGCTGCAGACACACAGAAGCAGAAGCAATGTCAGGAAAAACCGCAGGATACGCAGCCCCCAAGCCTTCAAAAAAGACCTTGGCTGGATGGTCAGGTATTCCCGAACAGGTTACCAAGTCTGGATTATTTTGTCTTGTAAATGCATTTTTAAAAACAACCTAGACACCGCCACAGCTACTCTCTTCTTTGTTAGATGCACAAGCAACGGGGTCTTTAACTATGGCTACATCTGTGCCAGTATTGCATTGTGAAGTGATGGATGGAGCGGGAGGTTGACAGGCGGATCGGTGCCGCATCTGCAGTGGTGCAGAGGTTTTCTATTGGCCTTTTTTAGTTAAGCCAAAAGGGAAGGCTCGCTATCTACAGGTTGATTTATTTTCTGACCTTCACCTGTGGATAGTGTTGTGGATGGATGGATGGATGGATGGATGGATGGATGGATGGATGGATGGATGGATGGATGGATGGATGGATGGATGGATGGATGGATGGATGGATGGATGGATGAATTACCTGATTTACACTAGAATTCTAATTCTGTGTCCTTGTGTCTCCACAGTATTTTCAAAATAAAAGTGGTCTGACGACTAGTGTGGACGCAGCATTTGCGCTGGTTTGAATCATTTGATGAGATTTTAAAACAGCTTTTTGATTTTTTTTCCTTTAATAGAGATGCTTTCTGACCTAAACATGTCCCTTCAAAACACACAAGATCATGCACACCTCTTATTGGTCAGATGGGTGTGTCACAGGAACAAAGAAACATAAACAGAAGAAGATGCTTTGCTGTGGATTGCAGTGGCACTCCTGTTGGTTTATCTTCTTTTCACTTTTTGTGGTTTTTGTTGATTGTGGAGTCACCAGGAGGTGCACACAGCTCCTTCTTGACTCCGCTGAACACAATTTGGTTGGAGCGTTGAAGCTTCAAGAGTTGAAAACCCGCCACGACAGGGAGGACATGACATGGTCAAGACAACCATGACAGGGATGTTCGAAGACAAAATATAGTCCATGAAAAAAAAATCCAACACAAATATCCTCTAAATAAAGAAACTAATAAAAACACTGGCAAGATGACCAATCAGACAGGCGTGCGAGTGGATTAGGGATATAAAAAGGCTTTCCATGCTGTGACACTGCCGGGAATTCTGGGCCACCTGTCGAGCTAGGAAAGTTTCTCCACCAGCGTGGGAGACCCCAAACATCATCTCCCATTTAACCTCCCCCGTCAGCCCGCGTGATCAGCTCACAAATAACAACTACAGAAGGGGCACAGGTGGGGCCCATCGTCAGTCAAAAATAGATAAAGTGTGTGAAGTTCAGGTCATGACTGCTCCGCTTTCTGCTCCACCGGTTGGGACCCAATCAGCTGGCACAGTCATTCCTTTAAAATGACTTCACATTACTTAACTGTAGGCTCCTTGAAATACTCACAGATAAGCAGAAGTTAATAGATGGATTAGATATTTCCATCATCACCATTCTGGACCAGGCGGTTGTGGCTTTAACCTTTAACTGTCTAACTTAACCACCTCCAGACTCCTGGATTACAAACGTTAAACCCAAACCATAACCAGTAGACTGACATCCCAAACACCTCTGAAGTCCAAGAGGAACCCTCAGAGGTGACGACCACAAATAAAGCAGACGGTACTGAGAGCTGCACTTCCTATGTCTCCTCATTTCAACCGCCCCGTTGGCAGATGGGAGGAGGGACTCGTCGTGTTAGCGTTCCTCCACCCAGATCCTAAACCAGCTCCAAGATAGTCCATAGAAACCATTTGGGAATAGCAGACTTCCTCGAACAGTCAATGAAACCTGAATAACCAGCTCATCCAATAAGTCAAAAGAGTCAGTAGCTGATCCAGAGTCTACGGGCAGTTTATGACCAAATGACATCTCCTTTCGGTTACTGCTGCGTTGTTGAAGGTCCGTACAAGTCAACCACCGATGTCGCGCAAAGTCCTGTCAATAGACGCAAGACAAGGAGAGTTCATGGCCTTTGCTTCTAAAAGTTTCCTATTCTGTCAAAGATACACAAGTACTGATCCAGTTCTAGGGAAGCAGAGGCCATGAACTCTCCTCCTTTTGTAACTACTGAGTTTGTGCAACTCAGTAGTTAACTTGAACAGACTTCTGACAACGGATGCAGCTAAAGGCCAGAATTGTTAAAATTGCCCATTTTGCTGCAAACATATTTTCTGTTCTCACTCAGAACTACTTAGGCTCTGCAACAAACTGAAACAAACAACCACCTCTGCCTTCATCCACTCCGACATGCAACCTAGAAAACTGAAAAAACTTTAGAGTTGTAAAAGACTATGACACGCTTCCATCCATATCGAAAGGTTTCACAACGGTTGGGATCATTCAAGGCCTTTGCTTGCACAACTACGACCAGATTCCTTCGTGAATCAGCGGACAACAGCACTCCCTTTGGTTGATGACACTGATTGCATGAGACAAGACTGAAGTCTTGTGATTCTTGTAACATGCTCGACTGGATTTCTATGAAGCTAAGATGCAGAAACGACCTTCTCTGACTGCCGCACTACACCGCACGATGGAGATTATGGCGCCTTCAACCTTATCTTCTGACTATGGAAAATTGTCCTATTTAAAATTGTAAATTGTGTAGAACATGGAAAACACTGAGGCTTTGAGGTGATGGTGCCAACCAACCACGTCGCCTTGGTGCCATAAAGACTCCTGAAGGCCACGTGTTTAATCCCAGATAGCTGTTCTCAAAGTTTACATGGGCCAGTCAGCCAAACCAGCTTCTTTCTCTCCGAGCTCCACTAAACATTCAATTCAAATTGTTGAACAGGAGAATTATGGATAATTCCTGGAGGAGATCTAATTAAACCTGGTGTTTTTGACACATTCCAGATTTATCCCTCTGCTGGCTCCACTCGCGGAAAAGTCCGGCCTTAGGTAGCGCAAATTAGCACTTGTTAGCAGCAGCTACTAATAATGGAAACCATGTGCAGCAATGTCATTTGTCCAGGTCGCTTTTCCGTCCCATGCACAGCTGTTTAACTCCACATTCACCTTCATCTGATGGTGTTACAAGGAAAACGCAGCAACTTTTAGAGTTAAAGAAAAGTGATGCAGCCGTTCAGGAGAATCACTCTGGAGTGACCAGGAATCGGACTTTGATACCTTCCTGCCAGGAAACAGGAAAAGTAGCTCCAAGCAAGACTGAAAGACTCAATTCTCAAAGTTCTTATCATTTTTTTTGTTTGTTTGTGGGAATGTGGGAGTAACAGGAGCGGATGTGCCAATCCGCGGAGGCAAGGCGTCACTTGCTGTTTCCATTCTTAAATCTTTCTTAATCTTCTGAGCCATACCTTCACTTTCTCAATAATCCTTTACACCTTCCCTCGTAAGCCAAACGTCTGAAGGGCTGCTGGGTGCGGGCATGAGAGGCCCAAACCCCCAGCCTCGTCTCAAATAACCCTGGTGACGAAAGGTCAGGTGCTGCTCCCCTCTTGATTTCAAGCCACATACCCTCGTAGGAGCCCGATTTCCTTAGAACCCTACGAACCAAACATGTGACAGGGATACCGGTGCACGGCTGGATCCACATGACGGGAATTAATCTGTTCCATGAAAGACAGAAGTTCTCAGGAAAAGGGCTGCAAATCTTCTTGGATGAAGTTTAGTGAAGTTATTCTGAGCTCGTGAGGTAATTTATGAGGCAAATCCAGAGTTGCAGTGAAGGCAGAGACCTTTCAAACGTTTCACTGCCACCTGGATGAGAGCGTGGTCCTGTCCCAAACCAGAAACTGGTGACTCCTGTATAAATATACTTTTTTTTTTTATTATATAAGTCCACAAGTATGTAGATAAATGTTCACCAGCTTTTTATTCTTGATTAGGTGAAATATATTAACGTCAGAAAGCAGATGGCCCATTAAAATAGTGTCAAGTTGGAACTTATTTTGCTTAAACCATCTGGTTTCTTATTTTACATACTTCCTGTCATGATTTTTATTACACTTTTACACCCACACAAACAGTATTAAAGGAGAAGATACCAGCTTTTAGCTTCAGTTTCTGATTTTGCTTTTATACCAAAAAAAAGGCATTTTTCAATTTGAAAACACAACAGTTTCCAATCCAGACATTTTTCTGCCTGTGTGATACCGAGAAGAGACGGTCTCATGATAGATTACCTCCACTGGCAACGACGTCTGTCAAAAGATGCGTCATCTGCCTCAGCAGAGAGCGAGTCTGATGACTGCATGAGGGCAGCAACAGCACATGAGCAGCTGTTGGCCAGATATCACTTTTTACCCAATTGGTAATCTCTGAAACAACCCAGGGGGCAGCATGTCTGAGCCTCCCACGAGTCCAGCGGCCGCGCTTTAAAAATAGAGCGGGTCAAACAATGCGAGGAATGGTGACAAAAACATCCCGGCTCTCAGCGTGTGACCAGGAAGGAGGCAGGTGTAAATATGTTTACCCATCAGGGGATTTGCCGCAGCAACCTTGACTCTGACGCAACTAATGCCTGTTTACGTTCTGCGTCCATACTCACGTATACAGTAACACGGTGAGAAACTGTCCGGGCCGATCGAGTCCACTAACGGAAATGTGACGCGGCCAGTCCACGGGTGGCGACGCACATGACACCAGCGGATACAAGTAACACAAGACGCCAGTGTTTGGGGAGAGTCGTGCAGCGCTGACGCAACCTTGAATTCAGATATGTTCTGTGCTGCTGATTTATTTGGTCTGAAATTAGCAGGTCGACGCACCAAAAAGGTATCTGCCATCAGAAGTCAAACTGTTAGACGAAGTCACGATTACATTACCGCACCGGGCGTGCAATGAAACCATAAAATACGGTCCACTATCTAACAGCGTTACAGGCAAGAGTTTTATGGTATTTGTTTAACGTTCCACCATTCGCCTTTGAAAGGCTCTTCGTACATGCACAAGTAGCCGAGTTGCTCCAAAGCGTTGGGTTTTAAGCACCACCACCGTTTCCTTCCCTCCCACCAGTTTCAGGTGAAGAACTAGTGTTGTCAGATTTTCAAAGACTTGTAAAACAGGACAAATGAAAACCAAAAACTGCCCGAATAAAACACAGACAAGATCATCTGCAAACTAAGATCTTGTCTGGCGTCCTCTACAAGACACACGGCTGTACCTCAGTCCTGCTCCTCGATCTTCAGGAGACATGCCTGGAGCTTCAAAGTACCTTCAAAGGCTTAACGGCAACAACAAGGGCAGCCGGAAACTTGATGGCAGGTAAAGGTGGTAGAAAGATCGTCTGAGCAGCAATGTGTCTTTTCCAGCGGGAAAACAAAAGAAAACTGAGGTCCACACGTCGCAACAGCAGCTCCTGTTTACACTCAATGAGGCCCCGGTTGGAGTATTTCAAGTGGCCTTTTCTAAAAATAACAGGGTCACACTAGATTCCATCCGTCTGCCATCAGGAGTACAGAGGAGCGGAGGGTGGAGGGGGGTCGCTACCAACAACACCACAAACCCCACATCGATATCCTCTCAAACACTCCTCATGTGTCTGAGTGACACAGCATGAGGACGCCACAGGAGACACTTCGAAACCATGTTTGACTTTGAGTTTCCTAAGAAATGAAGGAAAAGACTGACGCTGACAGCATATCAATCAAATATCAATCAAGCTTTTATTAACCAGCAAAGCAGCTGAGGTAAAAGTGGAGGATTACTGGCTCTGAAACCGATGACAGAGCCACTTCAGTACTGTCTGTCTAATATGGCCAACTGAGCTGCGAGGCTGCAGGGTTTTTAAGATCCAGAGACAATCTACAGGTCTCCATTCAGCCATCTGGGCAGCGGTCGAGCGCAGGTTTCATCGTAGTCTAGTGGGGCATCTGAGATGTTCCCAAGCCAGAAATGACCAGCATAATTTCAGTCTGGTCCTTGGTCTTCTCGTAATTGGTGATGCTCTGAATAGCTCTCCTGGGTGCATCATCCTGATCCCATCCTTGACCCACCTCAGCTGGCAAAGAAGAACTGTGGTTCTACTCTGAGAGTTACCCTGTCAATGAAATCCAGTCTTCAGAGGAAACTTTGATTTTAGTCTTTATCTGTGACTATCGAGCTTCTGACTAGCGGTGAGAGTGAAAGGAACTCAGCTGACAACCACTTTAGAGCTTCGTCTCCACCTCATCAGGCCAGAACGTGGTCTTCTTCACTGCACACACAGCCCCAGTTCTCCAAACTCACCCACCTCCAATTCTAAACTATTTAAGTCCACTTGTTATACGATTCATTTATGATTTGCTTATTTCAATGCAGCCAAAATGAATCCAATCTATCGCAATTAAATTCAGTTCAATTACAATCCAACACGATTCTGTTGATTTCTTTTAGTGAAATATATGCATGTAATTCACTTCATTACGGTCCAACATATGGCAACATCATTTAAAATACTTGTAGAAAGGCGCTGCGCTGACAGTGCTCTCAGGAGGGAGACAGATCACCTTGGTGCTGGCAGCTGCCAACATCTGTCTGAAAGGGATGTCAGGAAACCAGCGGCGCATGTCTCGTCTTCAGTTCAGTTAAATCGATCGGCTTTTGAACAAAACTGTCATCTTCACATGAGAATCCACCTGAGATTTTGCAGTTATTACTTTTATTCTGCAACTCTGACTCAGTCACATCACTTGACCGTGATGCTGCTGTTCTGCTGTGTTGTTTTCTACCGGTCGACCCTGAAGTCCAATCAGAGGGACTGCCCTGACGCACACGCCCCTGCCCTAAAGAAACACGCCCCTGACCTGACGCACACGCCCCTGCCCTAAAGAAACACGCCCCCTCAGTGTGATCTGATGTGATTGGCTTAACTTCTTAACGTCTGAATCCGTTCCGGCAGCAGAGGAACAGCTGAGTCACTCACACACACACACACACACACACACACACACACACACACACACACACACACACACACACACACACACACACACACTCACAGCGCTCAGGTTTCACAACTCTTAAGTTTGTTGTGGGAACACGCTGCAGCAACAGCGCCTCTCTCCTCGATCACATGACATCAGTCAACATGCATAAACACTGTTAAAACACAAACACACGCAGCTTTTGACTGACGGCGCCGCTGCTGTCCTGCCAGTTCAGTTGCACCTGTCGGGACATCATGGGAAGGATGATTGTTACGGGTTCACAAGCACTTCCCCGCCCGTCGGACCTCTGATCATCCAGCATCATTTTAAACACTCGTGCGTGTTTTTTAGCACCTTTAAACATCCTCATTAGGCTGTGAAGTACTGTTTTTGTTCTAATTAAATCTATTTCTTTAAACATGCCAGGTTCAAGTCCCCTGGCTGGCAACAGCGGTGAATCACTGTGGGCCCCTGAGCAAGGCCCTCAACTCCCAACTGCTCCCCGGGTGCTGGGACGGCAGCCCACTGCTCCTAGTGGAAGTAGTGAGGGTCAAAAGCAGAGGCGAATTTCAGAGGGTTTCGTGAGATATATACCGACAAAAATAATAAAGTTTAAGTTGTAAAGTTTAAGTGTGGTAACTGAGGAAAGTGTGCTCACGGTGGCCACCAGGCTCGCTCGTGCTGCCTATTTGCCCACTTTTGGATTAACCAGGGTTGGACAGTCATCTCCTGCCACTATAACACCCTCTAGCAGTCCAACAACAAAAGTCTTCAAACGTCACGGAGGGTTTGTCCAGTTCTTCTTATACAGCCTACGATGTTGCTTTGTGCTGGCACCAAGTGGACACTATCAATAAAGCACATTAGTCAGAGCGGAGCTGTCAAAGTCTCCAGAGAGCTCAAAATTAAACGTGCAACTAAGATTTTGTGTATTCTCAACTGTACACAAGCACATGCCTACACATGTTGGCTCAGGTTCTCCAGCTGTCAGCTCGCATTTTGGGTCAGCTGTTAATCCTCTGCATGCCTTCGTCCGGGACCGGGACCTTCTCTGAGTGGATGTACAATCACCCACAGCACTCGCAGCACTGACGGGCAACAGCAGCTGTGACAACACAATCCCACCGCCACGGCCAAATGTGGCAGCATCGATACAGCGTATGACGCGCCGTCATCAACACGTCCGTGACAGCTGAACAAATAATCAAATTCCAAGTGAAATGGCTGAAAACAAAACAAATGGATAAAAATCGACTTTTGAACTTGGAACCAGAGTGAATAGTTTCTTTATGTGTTATGGGCATTGTACTTAGCCTTCCTACTTACATTCCTGATTGTGATTAAAAGCCATTTCTTGTGGTTTGTGACTTTTTACTCGCAAACACAATGTGAACCGTCCGTGACCCAAACTCACCCGACTGATCGTCCTGCATCCAGCCTGGCGCCCACAAATCCCCGTCACCTCTGCTGAATCCCACCAAGCCGGCCGTGGGATCGAGTAACGGACGTCCCCCCCGACCTCCCCGCGGCACCGCCGCTAAACACACAGTCACTTTCAAAATGTGGACAACGCTCGCCAGTGTGACGCCGACGATGCAGACTGAGTCAGCTACACGGGTCAAACCGTAACCGTAACAAACATCACGCCTACTGGTCTCCCACTTCCAGCGGAGTTGTTTGATTCATGAATTTCAGAACACGAAGTCCGGTCTCCATCTCCGTCTCAGTCTCTCACATGTGGATGTACAGTCGCGAAAATACAATATGAAGCACAATCATTACCTGGGACTGATCAAATAGTTTAGATTTGTAACAGAACACAAGGCCTGAGTCATCTGAATGATTAAAGTTAAAAGTAGTAGCAGCAGTAGTATTTGAGAGTTCAATTACAACCTTAAATCAGTTGCTGGGCTGATGCTGAATATGAAAAAAGACAAAAAAGTGAGTTTTTTAAATCTAAGACATTCCCAATGTTACATTTCAGGCCTTGGAGTCATAAAATGCTGGTGTTGTTGCCTCCCCGGTGCCTGAAGCGGAGCTGAGGGGAGGAGAGGAGTCAGGAGGCGTTATCTGGTGGTACTGTGAAACAAGGCGGCCCGCTGTGCGTTTGGCGGCCTCGCCGGCTTCACGGCATCGCAAGAGCTGGGTGATGCAGCACCGGGTGCAGGAGATGGAGCGGGTGCCGGGTCCACGCTGCCCTGAATAGCAGCAGGATTTACGGATTTACGATGTGGCATAAATCTGCACATGCCCGGTCCAGCCTGCCTCTGCCCCTGCTGCTGCCGCGGTCGCTGACCAGGTAGATCTTCTTTCTTCTTTCAGAAGCCAGTTGCAGTGAGATACCCACGTCGTCTCGGCTCTGCGGGTGAGATGCTCGCGGACATTATCAACAAATCCCAGCCTGGTCCCGCCATCCCAGATCAGAGGCCCTGGCAAAGGTCATTTCTGTGACAGCAGCATGAATGCAGAAAGGTGCACAGAGACGTTAAACCCATGTGAACCGCAAGACGACGAGCTTTTACAGCGATGTCTTCCGGACGTTCCAGGCGCAGGTGAAGGAGAAGCGGGTACGTGGACTGGACTGGGGTTTTTATACATTTCTTGTTTGTGTTTCATGTTGTCCTAAACATTGGTCCAATCTTTTCTGATATGAGGTTGTAGAATTGAACCATCGACGCTTCAATGACGCGTCATTGGAGCTTCTCCAACCTGAACGATAAAAGTGCGTCTGTTCAGAATCCGGTAAAGAGGTAAAAATGTTAAATAACGCTGCGTTAATATACGTCCAGACACAGAAATAATGACGTTATGTAAATGCTGAAGGATAAAACGGGAGCAAACTTGCAAAATCATGACGTTATGGATGAGGACTGTGTCATCTCTTAACTTCTCATTAAAACCATTTCAGAACAACTGGCATGGTTTATATAGTTTAAAAAAAACAGTAGTGAACTAATAACTGATCAAAGTTCATTCAGAAACGCGGTCACATGGTGTCATGTAACTGCGGGGATGCAGGTCTGATGACCGCTTGGACAGACAGACAGAGAAACTCATGTCATCAGTCTGCTTCCTCAGACGACTAATCCACTCACTGGGCGCTCGTTTCAGTCATGCGTCAAATGTTGAGTCAGTGACCTGTGTGCTGAAACTGTAGACTCCAGTGTCTAAGAAATCACATGGTTTAGGCACAGAGGCGATTAGATTAGACGGTCATATGTGATCAATCAGCTCAGCGGGACAGACACCCGGATTCACTTGGAGATTCTGCGGGAGGATGCTGTCATGGATGTTGAACATCTGCGCAGCGTCCAGCCTCATGGATGCAGTGAGCAGACATTCAAAGGATCAGTGTACAAGGACGCGTTGCCTCAGACTTCAGACAGTCTCGGTCTTTCTCTGTGATCTGTCCCTGTTTCGTACAGTTTGTGACTGATGACGGTCGAAACCAACATCAATAAGGAGGGAAAATGTGGCATCACAGATGGAAGAGGTTCCTTACAAAAATACAAGTATGTCTGTTACATTAAAAAAGATTCATTCAGTCATCCCAGAGCATGTGGGAAAATGAGGTTTGGTCTGATCGGACAAAGCTTGAACGTTTGTACTTAACTCTAACTGATACTAAAAAAACTAATCCACAGAAACATGACCACGAAGCTCCTATGTTACCCGAACCCGAACACCTCGAGGGTGTTCTTTCTCTTTTCTTTGGCAGCATCTGTTAGCCTGGATAAAACACCCATATGAGGGGACAGCTGGGATAAAGTATTATTTGGGTTTCTGTAATTATAATATATTGTTACATGTTCACACATGTAAACACATAAAACAGCGCATTTCCAGATCCTGCACATCATAACTTTCCAAAGTGCCTAAGAGTGTGTATTTATTATATTGTATTTTATTATGTAAGATCATGTGTGTGAGAAGACGCTTCACTCTGAAACTCAGTTTTGCAGCTGGGAGGAGCTCCAACAAGCGCAGCAGAGTCAGATGTCTCCTCCAGCTGATCACATCACAACAATCTCCAGCCACATTCAACCAGTTAAACTTTTCTTCATGCAAAAGTTAACATCTTGAATCCGGATCTGCGGTGACTATTCTAGACGCTGGATCAACAACATGATCAGAACTGTCTTCTTTATTTATTTTTAGGTTTTATGGCGTGCATGCACATTGACCTATTAAAATATTTATTTTTTTATTTTCAGCTCAACCAAAAGGACAACTTCTGCCCTCGTGTGCTTGCAAAGCTGCATTAACCGCCCAGCTCCAACCATTCACGCGAACAAATCAAACATGCGCCACAGTTTCCTACCTTGCTGTCATGCTGCGCCACAAGTGAGTACCTGAGGACAGAGAAACAGGACTTTACCGCCGTTCGTAGCGCCAGAGCGTGTCACATCATCGGAACAAGTTACAGTTTCTGTTTGTCTGAGAGCCACAAGCACCCCATGATTTTTCTTATGTTTTTACACAGAAAGTAGGATTTAATGATATTTCACTCCAACAGTTTTTAATTGTTATGATGTTGTTATGCTTTATTCTTACACCTAATTAAAATATAACCCAACTGCGTCTCCAACTCCAGAGGAGCTGATTGTTGTCTTCGGCCATGCTGCTATTTTTTAGTTTTACAGATTTATTATTACATTTTTATGATTCCTGATCTTCTGGCGACCTGTCCAGGTGGACCTCTGCCTTTCGCCTACTATGCGTCAGGATGGGCTCCGACGGACCCCCGTGACCCGGAGACGGATTAAGCGGGTATAGATAATGGATGGATGAATTCCTGATCTTTCTTTGATGCTGTCTTTTCATTATTTATTTTTTTGTTTCTAATTATATTTATATATGATGCAGCACCAGAAATGCATTTTAGCCCAAGTGGAATTTCTTTTGGGACAAATAAAGTTTATATTATCTATCTTGTTTTAATTTGTCACATATGTTTGCTTATATAACTGAACACGTTTCTGAATATTTCCTTTATTTTACTCTGTCTGGAAGCATTTCTTGCAACAGTCTCCAAAACCAGTAATTATTTAATGTGGTTTAAAAACATCATTTTTCATGTTAATGTCTTTTTAGGTGCTTTGATTTTGATATCAAAGATATTATCAAAAAATGCTATTTTTTTGTTTCTAGTTTCAGGTAAGATTATTTTTCAGATTTCTGAAACAAAAACAAAAACTTGCTCCACACAATTATCAAAAGAAATAATTTAAAAATAAAGGCCAAAGTTGTGATAAGTTGCATCAATAGTTTCAGGAATTTGTCGACTGATAAATAGGTTACTTCTGCTTTCTTCAGGTACAGTAGCAGAACTATTAAAAACTTATTTCATAATGGTATGGGGGGAGTGGTGGCCTAGTGGTTACAGTGGGCGTGGAGGACCCAGGTTCAAGCCCAGGGCTGCCCACAATGGTAAATCACTGGGGACCCCTGAGCAAGGCCCTTAACTCCCAATTGCTCCCCGGGGCGCTGCCCTGCTAGCAGCCCCACTGCTCACTAGTGAAACTAGTTGATGGGTTAAAAGCAGAGACTAATTTCGGTGTGCATCGTACATACAGCGTGTGCACGATGTCCACACTGACAAGAAAGGGAAGAAAAGAAAAAAAGAAAAGAAAAAAGTATACTTTTTGTGTCTTCATGTGTCTCAGTAAACAGGCTCCAGAAAATAAATGAACTTTCCCTACAAAGTTTCAAACGACCAATATTTACTAGATATTTTCAGGTACTCAGTTGACAAATAACATAAAACAAAGAAAACAATCAAAGTCACGTCACATTTGACACTGACTGAGACGCATCGCTGCACTGCGTGATTAATATGAACGTGTGTTACCGGTGGATCTGGACCGAACGAGGGCTCCGGCAGTTGCCATGACAACCAGCAGAGCCAGCAGGATTGCCAGGAGGCTGTAGGCTCGGAAAGAGCTGAAGGCCACAAACCTGCAGAGACAGAAGACGGCGGTTTGACGCGCTGCAGCTCGTTTGGTTCGTCACGACAAACATCACAGCTTCATGTTGCACATCTGGATGATCGTATGCTCCTTATGGAGTGCAGGTCTTGCTGTTTTGTTTTTTATAGAATAGCATTTATGTTTTTAGACTGAAACTGAAGGAAGTGTTTGTTTTCATGTTGTTTTAAACAGTGTCATTGCTGCTGCTCAGTGCATTTAATAAAATACCAAAGTTCAGTACCGATTACTGATGTTTAGTATTAAAGGTAGGATAAGTTAGTTTACATCATTTGTCATCCTGATCACGTTTTTCATATTCCTTTCCATCCACTACCAATCTATACCCCGAGTACGCTGTTAGAGAAAAAAAAGAAGAACGTCTTCACGCACAGCCCTGACACCATAACTAGAAACGAACTGAGTGGAGGCGTTTCTCCAGCCAATCACCAGCAGGGGCGGGTTCATGCTTGTGATGGGGTGTGCGTGTGTGCGTGTGTGTGTGTGTGTGTGTGTGTGTGTGTGTGTGTGTGTGTGTGTGTGTGTGTGTGGAGGGGTGTGTATGGAGACCCAAAAGCATGCAAATACACGCTCATGCATGTTTTCTTACACATGCACACAGATGGACCTTTAGCAGAAAACTGTAGGAGTCACTTTTTCTTTATGTGCATGTGCGTGTGTGTGTGTGTGTGTGTGTGTGTGTGTGTGTGTGTGTGTGTGTGTGTGTGTGTGTGTGTGTGTGTGTGTGTGGAGGGGTGCCACTGTGTTTTGTTGATGTGTTGTTCACATATTGACATAGATGACCTCATCCAGAAATCACTTACCCACCCTTTAAGACCGAACCCATCCATAATGGAATTACAAACAGCACATTACAGAATGTTTTACATTTAAATGAAAGTTCAAATATTCTTTACTGACATTAAAGAACATTTGAACTTTACTTCTTTATAAAAATAATTATGATACATGATACCAAAAACTGCAATATAATAACAAAACATGTAATATTAAAATAAAACTTCTCAAAGAACACTTTCTTCAGTCAAATAAAACATATAAGCTTTAACACTAAAGCATATTCTCAACACTGATTTAAAGTACTCTTTTAAATCGCTATTTTTAAACGTGACTTTTCAATTATAAATAATACATTCCTACAGATGTAGGTTTTTAAGAGCAACCTTAAACTGAACGTTTAAAAACTCTATTTTGTTGGAAGGCAAAAATACTAAAAGACTTTGGTTTTTGGTATTTGCATTTTTAACATTTTTAAATACAAGATTTGCAATATTATTACACCCGGATGTCTCTTATTTTTCTAAGGTTGAAGATATCCCTTAAGAAACACAAATAAACAACCAGGTTGAGGAGAAATTCAGTAAAGCCACCTGAAATCTCAGGGACGTTTGGGTAAATAGCTGAATGTTGGTCTGCGTGGAAAGTCCTTGTTATTTCAATGAGCGCGTGCATGATGCTGACACTCTGGAGTCAGATATCCCTGCGTCATGATGCCTACCCGATCACCGTGTTGGCTGCAGCAAACAGGGCTGAAGTCCTGCACGGACTCTGCTTCCAGCTGACCAGGCGGGAGACGCGGAATCCTGCGCGGCCGGCAGACGTCTGCTCCCCGCGGTGTGCCCGGCTGAGCGGGCCCTCCGGCCCCGGGGCCCCGGGAGCCGCCTCCCCATCACCAGCAGTTCCTGCTGTCCGGCTGCCCAGCATTGCTGCACGACCGGGGTCCCTCAGATCTGCCGCTCCCTTACTCCGACAGAAACTGTTGTCAATTCAAAGGGGGGGTGAAATAAATCTAATATCCGGAATTTAAATTTCAAAATAAAAGCCACAACGACTCGTAACTCGTAAAATATTAAAATACATTCAATGTGAGAGACATTGTTCAGGTTACATTGAATTTTGCATTTCACCCAAAAACATTTCACATGTGATGAATACACTAAGGTTCTATTCTGTTGCATAAAATAGGTTTTCGATATTAACTCAAGTGAAGTAAACTCAGTTTTATTTATGCAGCACTTTCAAAAACAATGCAGTTTGTTAAAGTGCTGGACACCAACACAACTGAGATAAATTAATAAATTAAAACAAAGGAATACAGTAGAAGGAAACAAATTACAATGTGGAACAATAAAGTCAACATTTCAAAACTGGGTTAAAAGCCAAAAGACGGCAGGTAAGATGCGCAGCAGTTGTGTTTTAACGGGGTCCAGTCTCATACATGCAGACATCTAGGAGCACCTTTTATGCTGCTACGATCCCGTTTACTCGCGTCCCCGTTGTTATTGTGGCAGGGAAATGGGACCGTTTCCGGCTGTATTAAGCTTCGTTATATCTAACTTGCAGACGCTTCAGACCTCAGCGCTTGAGTTGTGATTCAGCTCCATGACTTCAGGTTTGTCTGTCCGTGTGGGCGTGTGCAGGCATCGGGTGTGACGTCATGTATTTATTTTATGCTGTCTATGAAAAGACGAGTAAGTATTCAAAATAAGTAACTGCACATGCTGCTCGGTTTGCATCACTAAATTAGTGAAGGTGTGTTAGTGGAGAAGTTCAAATACCGTCCACAGAGGAAAATGATGTAAGGAGAAAACATCTTCAAAGGAGTCTTGTTGTCCACTTGAAGGGAAAACTAGAGACATGAAGAGGATAACAGTTAACAGTACAACAAGAGTTAGTGTTTTTCACTCTAACGCGTCTGCCTGGTGCCGGGTGAGAACAAACAACGAAGCTCTGTGGATGACCTGCAGCCTCTGTTTTGCAGTCCTCCTGTACTGATTTACAATCTGCACCCAAATATTTGTAAACTGTCTGCACAAGTTTTTAAATTGTCCTCACGGATTTACAGAAAGACTTTTTATAGAGTGACAAATGCAAAACCATGTGCAGCGTTGAGATGCCCGAAAGAACAGCTCATAAAGTCTGTGTTCACAGGCTGCGGAGCAAAATACACCTGAATTACAAACACAAACCTCCAACCAAGCAACACTAACACGTGTGTATGTAGACAAACCTCCATTCTTCCAGTTAATACTGCTAATTTTGTTTTTTGTTTGTTTGTCTTGTATTTTAACTGGGTAAAAGGATGACAGCTGGATCAGGCTGTGACAAGACATAATCACCTCGTTAGGAGCAGCGAGGGAAACCTATAAACTACAGAGGGAAACTTATGACCCATTTCTCCAGCGCTGCCGGCACCGTTCTGGCTGAATCAAGATCCCAGCTGGAGACCAAACCACCATCTCCAACAATGACCTGCTCTACGTTCTGCCGCCTGGACCAGCGCACCACTTTACTATTTCTACCACAAGTCAACTTCAGTCTCCCTCAGGGCGTCACGTCTTCATGATATGAGGGAGGTCGTTTCCATAATGTGGCTGAACTTTTCAAAACATCTTATCTGAGTTTTTATAACCAAACGCTTTATTTATTCTAACCTAATGTGGCATTTATTTGTTTTGAAAATCATATTCAGCCAATATTTTCAAGAGACGAGAAAAAATAAAATAATACTGATAAGGAAATCACCAAAATATATATTTGATGAAGTTGTTGGTGTTATGCGGTGCTTATGTATACATTTTGTGTATGTTTTGTTGTTATCATATATGGTTAAATTAAAGTTAATAAAACATAAAAAATAATTACCATATATTAAATCAAAGTCAAAGTTTCAAGTAATAATAATAGTAATAATAAAATAATAAAATTTTAAAATAATAAAATAATACTAATAATAATACTAATAATAACAATAATAATAATAATAATAATAATAATAATGATAATACTACTAATAATAAAATTTTAAAATAATAATAATAATAATAATAATAATAATAATAATAATAATAATAATAATAATAATAATAATAATAATAATAATAATAATAATAATAATAATAATAATACTTTATTATTGTTTTATGAAAGGTTTTGGTGGACAGTTTTAAACTTTCTAAGAAATGCTCAGGTTATATAAATGTTTTTTCTTTCATTATTTTAAACAAAATATTAAGGTTTAATGAGTTATAATAGGTCAATAGATTCAACATTTTACACTGTAAATAAATTCATCAGCTGTGTAGTTTAAAGACATAATTAAAAACATTGGCAAAGATGGAAATACAAAAGTACATTTTGTCCACAATGATACTTCCCATTCATTCATCCTATATTTTTTAAACATGCACAGATATTGAAACTGTCACAATCTAAATGTGTTGTGTGCACTGACAAACAATGCATATAGTTTAGCATTTGTGCACGGAGACCCAAAAGCATGCAAATACACACTCATGCATGTTTTCTTACACATGCACACAGATGGACCTTTAGCAGAAAACTGTAGGAGTCACTTTTTCTTTATGTGCATGTGCGTGTGTGTGTGTGTGTGTGTGTGTGTGTGTGTGTGTGTGTGTGTGTGTGTGTGTGTGTGTGTGTGTGTGTGTGTGTGTGTGTGTGTGTGTGTGTGTGTGTGCATCAGCCGCTAATTGGACTGAATTTAACGGAGCAACAAAAGACCAGACTCGAAAATTCCAGCTCTGGTTTGCACAGACTCTGCTTTGTTGTCCTTTCGCCTCTGTTTGCTGTGTTAACAGTTATCTCTTCCTCTCACTCCCTCTCTGTCTTTCTGTTAGCGTCTCTCTCACTGTCACTCTCTGTTTTGTGCGGCCTATGAAAGGCTTTTTGCCCCGAACGAAGCACAGTAACCCCAACTGCTCGGAGGCAGGCAAGCCACAGAGGCCAGAACTTGCGAGGGGCTTCCTACTCAACTCCTGAATCTCCCTCCCTCAGGAACAGACACAGTGCAGGAACCTGCTGGACAGGCATGATGCATCCAACACCTTCAGTGACCTGGATCTTTGTCATTGTCTCCATCTATGAGAAGCTCCTCAGTGCTGACCCCAAGTCCGAGGCTTTGGATGGATTTTTATTTTGATCTTCAGAGAGTATCAAGTTCGAAGATAGGATGATGTATGAGCTTCAGACCTCTGAAGATAGCAGTGGTGGTTGTGGCTATGTGGATGCTTTAAGTAGTACTGAAGAGCTGGAATGTAAGATCTGCTACTCTGCATACAACTTAGGGGGTCGCAGGCCAAAGGTGCTCGAGTGCTGCCACCGTCTTTGCTCCAAATGCCTTATAAAGATCCTGGACCTGGGTGAGTCACCTCCTAACGCCTTGGTTTGTCCATTCTGCCGTTATGTCACCCGGCTGCCAGGAGAGGCAGTGAGCAGCCTGCCAGATGATTGCAACCTGGTCACAACACTGGCCCTCCAAAGGAGAAATCAAAGGAACTGCAACTTCCACCAGGACACAACAACAGAGCTCCTGCTCAGCCCCAGGCATCTGAGCTCGCTGATGGGTGGAAATTCCCCCTTGATGTCTCCTTCCTCCACTGCATACTCCACCATCCGGAGTTCCCCAAATTTTGTAGTCATCACTGTCATGGAACCTCCACCGGCATCTGTACCCATCCAAGACCACCACCGTTACCCGTGTGATGCAGACACGTCAAACCAGGGCTTCCACTCGTCCAGTCTGGACTCCATCGCATCCATCACACAGAGGTGGACAGTGTGGAACTGTGCAGCTCTGTTGTGTCAGACCTCTGCCCGGGCACTGGTGTGGGTGCTGGGGCTCCTATACTTCAGCTCGCTGCCGATGGGGGTTTACCTTCTCATCATGCAGAGGACAACAGTAGGAGTTCTGCTGGTGAGCTTAGTTCCTGCCAGCCTCGTCATGGTCATGATCTATGGGTTCTGTCAGTGCATCTGCCACGAATTCTGGGATTGCATGCCACCATAATGGGACCAAATTAATGAGCAATGCTTGACAAAAGATCCCCAGAATTCACTAATGGGGGTATTACAATGTAAGCAGCCATGTGAGGAGTTACTTGAATGGAAAAAAAGGCTTTTCTTTATTGGTGAAGAGAGCAAGAATTATTATTATTATTATTATTATTATTATTATTATTATTATTATTATTATTATTATATGTGTACGTTTGTTTCATTTTTATTACAATAGCACTCTAAGTGTTAGATTTCTGGGATTTTAAAAAGAATCTGCTTAGTTTAACGCATTATTTTACTGAGTAACCTGAAGGAAAGTCAACTCTAGTAGTCGTTTGCCACTGTTAAGATTGTATCACAGCCATAAATGGATCAGATGTAAAGTTTGCTTCACAGAGCTCTGTAAGTGTACAAAAGAGACCATATAGAAGGATCCTGTCACAACTAAAGTCTCCACGACTAAAAGAGTCAAATGGAAGCAGCACAAATTAACCGGTTGTTAAGTAGTCTGGTCAAATATTAAAACAATGAGTTTATACTTTTACTGCTTATTTTTCTCATTTTTGTTGGAAAAAACCCAAACTCAGACATGAAGTGGTGCAAATTTGGAAGTGTGAAAGTGGGAAGCCAGCGATGGATCCCTCTTCGTTACCGTAATTAATGCTCCCTGTGTGAATGAGACGACATCCAGAAAAAATACCAAGAGGTGGAGCAAACAGCTCTTCATTGAGACGCTTGTTTTAAACAAACATAGATAAAAATGACTTCAAAATAAATAAAAAAGTAATGAACCAAGTTGAGTGACACTCAAATTTAAATGAAGCATCATCACTAGACGATGCTTCGAACATCACAGGTGCCTTGTGGAACCGTAAACGACCTCTTTACAACGTACAGACGGGTACGGCATTCGTTTTTAAAAGAAGTTCTGTTACATAATTGTCTTTTTAAAAATACTGTTTTTTCTTGGGTTTAATGGCCTAGTGAGGTGATTTTTTTTTTGTTTAGATATATTGAGACACTCCTGTCTTTAAATTACAGATATGTTTAAAGAGCAAAGGTTGTATTTTAGCTACAGCATAATGTTACATGATACTAGTTGTGCTTATTATTCTAGAAAAGCTCGTTTTTAGTTCATGGAAGGAAGGTTGCTTTCTTTCTAACTTTGTCTTCCCCTCATCACAACTTAACACATTAGTTTAAGAAAACGAAACAGAATATAGATTACTTTTAAAAATAAAAAGTTTATCCTTACTTCAGAAAGACAGAAAATGAATGGTGTTTGAGAGAAGATTTAGAACTTAATTACAAAGAAACAGAACTTTAATATGTGAATGCAAAATACTTCTGTAGTTGCAGAAAAAGAGTCTGGTATTTAAAAAAACTATCCAGATAAAAACAAAAAATTGCAAGGACCCTTTAAATGAAATTAAATTAAAACCCACGATAAAGCACATACACATTATGATTTTTATTGGTCTATGTGGACCACTAGAGGGCGCTGCTTCCCCGCCTTCTCGATCCACAGCTGTTTACCCAAGAAAAAAAATGAAAGATCAAATGAGACAGGTCATTGTTGACCCATCACTGCTGCAGCATGTTAGTCTCTTCCTCTTTGTTTCTGTAATTTAGAGCAGAAGCTGCTTTTATGAGCAGTTTCTGAGGTCCAGACATAAACTGGAGGCCCCTGAGACTCAGAGAGATTCTTCCTGTCTGTTTCAGATCAGCTCAGGGTGCTGTGTTAAAGGATAATACAAATCCCACAGAACTGTTTACACAATGAATGTGAAAATCAAATAAACTGTCGTGGTATCAGCTATGCCTCGTGGTGTTTAAACTGGATATGTCTGGAGCAAATTCTCCATCGTGAGACCTGGATCCAAAATGAACTGTGAGCTAGTTTGCTTTTTATCCTTTGAGATGATATGATAAATGTTGGTGTAACTTACAGGTGCACAAACTGAACGAAAAACAAATCAATAGGATGAAAGTGCTCATCTTCAAGAAAGGGTAAGCTTTTTATATGAGCCATCAATCAAAGTGGAAAATGGCAGTTGTTTGGTTTTCTTCCATTAACATTATAATTCATGGGAATAACTGATGCAACAAGCATGTTCAGGTGGCATTAGAGCACCTTGGTAGCATTAGGTGCATTCAAACCAAACTAAGGCTCTGTGAGCTTCTCTTTGTAGTACTCGTCACAGTCACAAACACTTTCAATGAACAAAACAAAACAAAAGAATGGAGAAGCATGACAGACACGTGACAAGGAGCACTAAAGAGTAAAACATTTACGACCAGCAAGGAAGGAAGGAAAAGAGAGACAACATATTTTCAAAATAAAACAGAAAGTCAGGCAAACAAGCTTAACACAAGACAAGAGAACAGAAGCAAGAAGACAAGAAACAAGACTGAAACACAACGAAACAGGAGAAAGAGTCACAAATCCCTTCGTGCTCAAACCCCAAACCACCACAGTTCTGACTAACAACCAGACACTCTGAAAAATGTGTATTTAGCCACATTCGGCATCTCTGCTTTTTGCAGATGATGTTGTACTGTTGGCTTCATCGAGTATTTCATTACACACTGGTTGCTTTCTAATGCCGGCAAAGACACTTAGAACTGATTTGGAGCTCCTGACCAATCCTCCAACCAATAGAATTATGGCTTTACATGTCATGTTCCAGATGTCTAACTATATAGGCCCAGAACTTCCTCACCCTGGCCTCCTCCTCCAGCTCATCTGGGGGAATACCAGCTGGTGTTTCCTCCTGGTTGGACATGCCTGAAACACAACTGGTGAGGATGCATCCATGGTCCCAAACCACCTCAGTTAGCTCCTCATGATGTGAAAGAGCAGAAAAAATGAAACAGCTGGATGAACATCCTGCTGGGTTACAGGTCAGCGACATCATTGGTTATAAGAAGAGCCTCTTAGAGAGGCTGGGCCTCTCAGAAGTAACGGTGGGTACGGCTTCACCAATCCAGAAAAACTGCATCTGACGATTGTGAGACTATTTCAGAATTAAGGTTCTGAAGGAAAAAGGGGTTTTTTTTTTAAAGAAACCACATAATAAATAGAACCTGGGCAAAAATCCTAACCCCTGACATCATATCTTTTTAACCGAACCATCGGAGAGGATTTTAAGTGAAATATCTCAAAACATTAAAATCATAGCACATGACAGTGTACATAAACGTTTAGTTGACAGCAAATTCCAACACTGGTTTAAAATCGAGGATTTTTCTCAGGTTTCTCCTGAAGCATGATTATATTATTCACATGAAGATTTACTTCCTCACTAATGCTCTTTAATACGGTTAAACTGCTCATGACCTGTTGACCAAATGGAGAATAAAACTAACACTGAGGAGCTGTTCCCAGAACTGTTTGTCCCATTCTGCTTCCACAACACACGTCTCGCTGAGGATAAACAGTCCAGACCTTCTACCATTTGTGTTTTCCAGCAGGGTTGATCCGAATCCAACCAAGTGCTTCCCTACAGGGAGTGTAACATCATTTCACATTCCTTTTTAGTGATGCAATGAACATTCCCACATGCTGATGTGACGGACGCTCACAGGCTGCATGAGCCCACATGAAAAAAACCAATAGAAACTTTCTTCAGTCTGCACTTCACTTTATTTTCTAAATATGATCAGAGACTTAGGAAATAAAAATGTGACATAGCTGACGGTTTCACTGTTATTTTTGTTCACTCGTTGTGAACTTGAATAATGCATTATGTATTGTTCTTTTCCTCTGCTTTGGCTGAGTTATTGACTTCTACTATCAAATGCTATCAATAGACCCACAAAGGTCCTCACAGCTGTAGCTTCAGTACTGCTTAAAAAATGTTTCCTTAAAATAGATCCAAGTCATTTTTGTTTTTATGCATCTATGCTCGGTTTTCCACAACAAAAATGCTGCACTGGTTTATTGCATTGTAGAAAAAAACAAGCAATGACTAAGGTTTATTGTTCTTGGTAGAAACATTCAGGTTCATACTGGTTGGACAGGAAACCTCAGCGCAGAGCCATCTGCAGGCATCTCCAGAGCTGTTCCTCTGGATTCAGCTCCAGAAACTGGCTGAGCACTCCAGGACTTTCAAATAAAATCCTCTTCAACCCAGCCTCGGCTCCAGGGACCTTTAGAAAAGGTCTTCACTATCCATTTTTCACTTAATCCTGACCAGTCTCTAAGTCACTGCTCCACACAAACATCTCCATAATGATGCTTCAAAGACTGTGCTCAGCTGTTGAGATGGCATTAATGAGGCGATGCTCTGTGCTTTGTTTCATCCAAACACACCATTAGGATTGGTAGCAAGACTCTTCAATTTTTCTTTCATTGGGCCCAAATGGTTCTGCTTCTTGGAGTTTTTCAGGTTCTGGAAACTTTCCCATCGGTCCTTGTCGCAGAAGAAAGACCAGGACAGAACAGGACCAGACAGACGAGAGTTACAGTAATAAAGAGAATAAATGCTGACAGTTGGTTTGTTGTTTTCATACCTTCCTCTCCGGTCACACTGTTTAGTCGGAAACCGCCTCTAAGGTTCTACGGTGGACGCGGCAGGCGCGTTTCTGCTTGCGTGGGTTTTCCTCGAGTCCTCTGGCTTCCTCCTACTCTCCAAAAACATGTACGTTAGCTTGACTGATGATTCCACATTTCCGTAGGTTTGTGCGAGTTTGGACGGTTGTTCGTCTACATGTGTGGTCCTGTGACAGACTGGCAACCTGTCCAGGGTGCGGCCTCTGCTTCTGCCTGGGACAGGACCCAGCAGACCCCCGTGACCCTCAACAGGGTCATGTGAGTATATGAGTATCTCTTGTACTTTCAGATGTATAGCTTCCCTGTTTTGCCTCATCTCTGATGTTCACAGTTCACTGTCTTTAATTATATCAAATACATTAAATTAAGTACAGGTGACTGTCATAACAAATGCTCTGGATATTATACAACTTAACTAATAATTAATTACTGTTACTTTGTTACATGGTAAAGTTTAGACACTCACTAGACAGTAATCTTAGTTTAATTAGTAGAAAACCTGCAAGCACTTAAATCATACAAATGATTCAAGTGCATTGAATTGCAAAACAGTAAAAGGAGAGAATGTGTGAAGTTTTAGGACATCCAGAACTTTACACTCCCCTCAGATCCATTTAGCAAATGTCAGCTGGTAATTTGCCTGTTTTAGTAAATCTCCTCTATAATATACACGGTGCAGACGTAGTACTTTTTAAAAATCATGTTTGCTGCTGTGCATCAGTGGCCTCTTTTGATAAGCATCACTATGTTTAACATCATGCAAGGAGCAAGAACCTGTAACGGTGTAACCATTAGTACACTGGATTTATAGATAAGCATGTGTAATTCAAAGGTTGTGAGTTCAAGCCCCCTGGAGTCGTCCCATCTCTGCTGGATGTGTGTGTTTAACGCTCTCGACTCAAGTGCCCCTGATCCAGCAGGTCCCACTATCATTCTACTATATCACTTCACTGATGACAGTTTTAAGCACAACTACTTTGTTTCTCTTTAAAACTACTGACAGCATTTGGTTTTTTTATGAAAAAAGAGCTCTTTTTTTTTAACCTTTTTAACCATGTGTGCACATTATTATTTTCCTGCTTGCATAAGATTAAAACATATCACAAATGTGAACTTCTGAGCTTTGCACCCAAAAAGCAGAAAGTGACTGAATGCAGAGCTCCGAAGGTAACAGGGGAGGAATTGCCCTGTTTATTAACAGACTGTGAAGGAGCTGCTCTGCACCAGGATATTGGCCGGTTGGCAGTGAGCTTCCTTGCATGTTGTTTTTGAGACAGCTCTCTTGTGTTACCCGTTTACGCTGCTTGTGATGTCAGCAGCAGTTATTACTAAGCCACAACACAACGCTTGAGGGTAACTCTGGAGAGCTTAACCATGGCTTTCATTTTAAGTCTTATCTTATCTTTTAGCTAAAGAAATTGTCTGTTTTTTTATTTATATATTTATTCAATCTAATAACGTCTGTCTATCCAGATGTAGGTTACAGAGGCAGCAGCCATAAGAAGAGAGGCTCAAGCCTCCCTCTGTCTCTGGCAACAAATTCCAGCTACTCTGGGAGGATAGTGAAGCATTTCCAGGCCAGTCTAGAGCTGTCATCTCTCCAGAGAGTCCTGGTTCTGCCCTCTGACCTTCTCCTAGTTGGACATGCCCAAACACACCTCCACCGGAAGTAGTCCAGACTCTCAGCTGGGGCTCTGCTCTAAATCCTCCCTGGAAACTGAGCCTTTTAAACTATCGGAAAGGGAAACTTAAGCTACCCTGCAGAGCAAAGTTATTTCACACATTTGTATCTGTAATCTTGTTTTTTTTTTAATCACTCCAACAGTTCGTAACCATAGGTGAGGTTAGAAACATGGCTGGAACAGCCTTTAGGGTCAGTTTTCTCTTCAACACAACATGTCAGTCACCAGAGGAGCCAGCTGAGGTGGTTTGGACATCAGTTCAGGACACCTCCTGGCTCCCTGTCTGGAGAGGTGTTTTGGGCATATCCAGCCATTAAATAACAACTTAACTTCTGGATTGAAGCCAACATGAAACAAAGAAAAGTTGTAACTCACTGACTAATCCCCTGGAGACTTGTCCCAATGTCAATTTCCATTGAACCCCTATGTTAAATTGTGCAACAAAAATTAACATATTTACAGCTTGGTTCTCTCTCTCTCTACCACATCGGCTTAGGCCCTCAAAGCAGGGGATCACCACAGCAAATCAGCACTGTCACATTGATCTGCCACAGGCTTTACACTGGATTCCTGTCCTGACAGAACCCCTCAACATGGGGAAAGGGGACCTGAACACCCGACGCACAAAGGAAAACCCGACGCTCTACCAACTGAGCGACTCAGGTCTCCATAGCTAGATATCACATCCATGACAGATGCATGGGGAGGATCATTTTTTGTACCACATCCGGTATAATTATATAAAACAGTAAATGTATGTATAATTAGGGGCATGTACTTTTGAGTGGCAGTGGTTAGCTGTCATCACTTTCTCATCAGTCATCATCATGCAATGAAGCCCAGCTTCGCAGCTGGCAGCTTGTGGTTATTTTGCCACCAAAATAATGTTTGAAACAAGATATTTCACTGCAAATTTTGCTTGGAACTTAGCTGATCCTCCAATGTGGACCAGCTCAAGGAGCTGCAGCCCATTTCTAACTCTAAATTGATATAAGGTAAGTTCTAGCTGGCTTTCCGGGCCTGTTTACAACGTTGCGATGCACAGTTTGAGGAAACCTAGGCTTCAAAACCAGTTTTTAAAAAACCCATGGATGGCATCACAGAGGGTTTATCCACTAATTACACAGTGAATGTATCCAACTAGTACGAGGTCCCAGAGCAGACCTAAGACAGACAGAAAAGGTTACATTTCCTGGTGGCCTAGGAAAACCTCAGTATCCTCCCCGAAGAGCTGGAGGAGAAGGCTGAGGACAGGGAGGATTGATAGATGGATGATCTCTGTTTACCAGTTGATCTTTGTTCATACCTCCACCCATGGTCACCAAGTGTGGCTAATGAACAAATAAACAAGACCATGGGTAGATTAAATTAGTTTTCATTAGCAGGGTGGTTGAATTCTCCCTTAAAGATAGGGGGAGATGCTTAATAATCCAGAATGGACTTGGAGTGAAGTCTCTGGTCTTCCATGTCAAGAGGAACCTATTGAGGTGGTTTGGGCGTCTGGTTGGGATGACTTCTTGCTACCAGGCCAGGAATGTGTTTTGTGGGAATGTCAAACCAGGAGAAGGCCCCGAGGCAGACCCAGAACACACTGGCATGATTATGTCTCTTGGTGGCCTAGGAAGAGCATAGGATCTGGTCCAAGACATGAAAAATGGATAGATGGTGTCTGTTTACTGGTTGATCTTTGTTTCTGACCTCACCCGTGGTCACCCACTGTGGGAAGTGAATGACAAAACACTTTCACTGGTACAAGCAGCTACAATTAGTTTCCTTCACAAGACGGCTGGACTCTCCCTTAGACCTAGGAGGAGAAGTTCAGTCATCTAGGAGGGTCTCAGAATAGTCCCTACTACTCTTCCACATTGAGACTAACTAGTTGAGGTGGTTTGGGCCTCTGGTTAGGATGACTCCTTGCTGCTCAGGAAGGTTTTGAGGGCACGCCCAACTGGGAGAAGGCCCGAGGGAGGCCTAGGACACTTGGATTATATTGCTTGTCCAGCTTGGACACTTTGGTGTCCTTGCGGAGGGGATAGATGAGGTTCATGAATGGATGGATGGGTATTTAAACATAATTAAGTTAACGTTAAAAAAAATGTACCCTTCCAGTGGCTGCCAAAGAGCACGTTTTGTAGAGTAAATGTTGACAATGAAGAGGTTACACAAATAATAAAAATACTGTAGGCATCTTTTTAGGATGGCTAAAGAGCAGGTCATGGTGATGACTCAGTATTAGTGTGAAACTTGTAAAATTTCAGAGGAGTTCGTTGAGCGCAGCTTCCCCAGTAGCCCATCTGCCGGGCTCCGTGTGCTGACTTCACGTTCCCGTAGGAAGCGAGTGGAGCTGCTCAGCCAATCAGAGCCGCGGACGAGGCTCCGACAACAAACAAAAGATCGAGGCTGCCCGGAGCGCCTCACACTTTAGTCGGTCCGGCTAGCGTCGCGTCACTGGTTCCTTCCAGCTCACCACAGGCCTCTTTGTTTGTGTTTTAACTACTTTCCAAAGGCCCTGCGCTGCAGACGCGGCCACTTTGACGCCGCTGTTCGCGGATTTGTGTCAGCTAATGTCAACTTGAGCCTGTTCGACGATCGGCCACAAGCCAGACGCATTAGCCAGCTAGCTGCTCGGCTGCCCGGCTACGACCAGCGAAGCCCGTCAGCCGAGCCCGACAACCCCCTTAAAACCGACGCTGACGGACCCCGGCGGTTCTGGCTTGTTGCTTACAAGCCATCTTACGAAAAACCGCGTCGTGGCCATGTCTGGGCAGGTGGCGGGCTGCGGGTTTCTGATGTCGGTCGTTGTCCACGGAGACTCGGCTCTGAACGAGCAGGAGAAGGAGCTCAACCAGCGGCTCCGGCGGTTGTATCCAGCCGTTAACGAGAGCGAGACGCCGCTCCCCCGCTCCTGGAGCCCGAAAGACAAGTTCAGCTACATTGGGCTCTCCCAGAACAACCTCCGCGTACATTATAAAGGTATGACACAAAGGCACCGCACTTTGTCGGGTCTGGCACGTCGGTTAGCCGGAGCGCAGCAGCGCCAACGCCGTGCTAATGTTGCGATAGCTTAGCCCCGTCATTAGCCACCGTTGCGGCTAAAAACAAAGTCGGCTGAAGCTGTAGCCTCGTCCCCGACAGGACAGAGGACATCTTGCAGCCCAACCAGCCGGTGAGGTGAACCACGGCCACATTTTACCCTCTGGCTCGTGAGCTGCGCTGCCGCCGCGGTAGCCAGGTTGCCAGCTTCGTTGACCGGCCACGAAGCTTCCACGGCGGAAAACCGATCGGGCTGTTTTCTTTCTTTTAAAAGCACAATCATTCTTTAAGTAAGGTGCATTCAAGGTACAAGTGAAGTGTCAGCTGTGCACTGGTCAGAATCAACCAAACGATACCAGGGTTGGACAACGCGGGGAGGCTGGAGCAGCATTCTTACACGTCAGGGAACACGGGGTCAAATATCACCAAGTTTTCTGGATTGTCGGGCTTCCCGAAGTAGCCGATGGTCACACGCAGCTTTCTGCTGCCGAGGGTTCTTTTCAAGGGCCTTGTCTGACATTCTGCTTGGACTACTTTATTAGCAAAGCTGTTGCAGGCCTGCGCCAAAAAACCTTCACCAGAAAGGGTGCCACTGTGCTTCCTGGGTGTGTTCCTCTGACCCGGGTCTGACTGGCTCCCTACATGTACTCTTCCTTGTTGACACTCGAATGTTCTCTTTTGTAGTCAAAATGCACCCAAATCTCATCCAGCTGGTACGTACAGTTGCAGGAACCTTCAACATTGAATCATACAAAACTTTCATAATAACGTCCTCCAAGGAGCACAGGAAACAGCCCCACTATTACATTCTGCCTTATTGAAGTGTACTTCCACAACGAGGTTGGATTTAGGAGTTCAGGTGTTAATTATGAACTAGGTCTTACCTTGTTAAATGTTCTGGGAATTTAATCGATCAAGCAAACCACAAACAGACTTAGAAAATTATTACAAATATACTTAAGCACACCTCAGTCCACATTTGTTTTTAATTGTATTTGCAGTTTATTATAATGTTCTTTTGTGAAGCATTTTGTGATGTCTGTCTGTGAAAGGTGTTATATAAATAAACTTACTAACTTCTATAGCGGACTGAATGACATCTTAAAATTTACATGGAAGGACATGACTATTATCAAAATTTAATTGTCAGTTGGCACTGAAGATGCGTTTTCAATCTTAGTTATCACTAGTTTCTCACTATCTTGTTTTCTTTAACCAGGTTAATAACACTGTTTGAAAAGCACTTTTAAAAGAGAATTTTTTTTTTATGGAGATTGTATTTGCATGTGGTTGTAGATGTCTCACCAGATCACAAATTCAATTTTCTTCTGAGGTGATGCATCTCAGTCTTGAAGTAACTAGGTATCAGTGCAGCGTTGTTGCTTATTAACCAATAAACAAGTTATTTTATATGAACTATCTTCTACATCATAGATTTCTGCAGATATGTCAAGAGGTTAATTTGACAGCAGAATGACATTTTGTCTGTTTGCTTATATTGAAGTATAAACATGTCTGAAATGACCTCTGATGTTGCCATACACAGCTTTCTGCTGATAGTTGTTACCTTTGAAAGACTTTGGATGAGAAGAGTCACAATCCAGGAATTACAGATCCAGAACGATTACGTTTTTATTTTTCCTTTTTTAACATTTCTTTTTTTTTTAATCATTCTGTTAATCTGCATTTATGGTTTGGGGTTAACTAACCTACATTTTATGGGAAAAACAATGTCAAAAGATAAAGAAAACTCCTCAGGTACTGGGGAAAAGGTAACATTTGTCTTTTTTTTGTATTGTCTCCCTGAGAAATCTTAACTTGGTGCAATCTTTTGTATGGAATTGGGTGTCTGCTTATGTCCTACTTATCTTAGGCTCTGATTTTACGGTAACTGTTGAGTATGGTCAGGAGTTTAGTCCTCCCCAGACCCATTTATTTAAGCGTGCATACAATCCATAGCTTTTTTTTTTTTTGTTTAACTCAAGGTGAAGATGCAGCTCTGTCAACCCAAGTAACTTGGGCAATGTCTCTGAGTGTCTTAAATCAATTTGGCATTATTATTATGATTATTGAAGGAGTCATAATAATTTGAAATGACCATGCCCTTCTACATTTTCTCCCCCAAGGTCATGGCAAAACCCCCAAGGATGCAGCATCTGTTCGGGCCACCCACCCCATCCCAGCCGCCTGCGGGGTCTACTACTTTGAGGTGAAGATTATCAGTAAAGGCCGAGATGGGTAAGGACAGAAAAGAGATAAACATTTTAGGATAGCGCATCACTGAGATGGTATGCATTTTAAATAAAGTTATGATTGTGACCTGATTTTGAGTTGGATTTATGAACTGGTGATTTAACTGATCCACTAGTTTTGTTCAGTCCCATGTTCTGCAAAATTTTACCTCTGTGCCTCAGTGTGCGTTGATTCTCTAAAACTAAAATCCTGCCACCATTAATCAGGCGTATGTTAATATCTAAAAAAATGTTGTTTACTAGTTGTCTTGTAGCATTTCAGATCGTTTTAAGAATGCATGTCAGTTATGTCCTCTTACAGATGTTAGAAATTGTAACTGATGGGATATTAACTCGTAGTTAATGACTAACCCACAAGAGGTCACACAGAAAACATTTAAATGTTTGTTGGCTTGTTTCACGTTACAACTTCCATATTCGTTGCAAGGATAGTAGTACATAATTCACGGTTCTGTCTGCCCTCCAATCTCACTAAAGTGATCCCATTTCCCTTTTTTTTTTAAAAATAATTTTCCCCTTTTTATCATCCCTTAGTTTTCCCTTTTTCTTATAAAAAGCAAAATCTATGAACTTTATAAAAGTTATAACTTATAAAAGGGAAACATTTCTACCTCACTGGTGATGTTACTGACTTTTAAATCTTGTTAATCAAGTTAATGGCCTCCAAAGTCATCATGATGACTAATAATATGCTAATCTGAATGTAATATTTCTCAGAAATGGAGTTGCTGAAGATATAAAGTCCCAACAATAGTGTAATTTAAGATGGATTTTTAAACAATGCAATCATGCAGCATTTTGACTGTCATTGAAGGTCTTTATTAGAGACAGAATCTTTTGATTGTGAGATCTTTATACAGGACAAAGATGGAAGTTTGTAGTCCTTCATCCAATGGACCTAATTTTACAGTGATTTTAAAAGCAAGTCGCATGATTTCAGCCAATTAATTCCTTAAATCAAGTTAGCCCAAACATCCCTCCACCCCAACACACACACAATGCACAGGATTTTTGTAAAGATAAGTGGCTCCTTTCACACATGAACAACATAGAATTTTGGAAATGTGGGCAGACAATTTTGTCCAGACCTTCCCCTGCTGCTGTTCAGGTATGGACTTAACAGCAGAGGCTGTTGTGCTGGAGATGAGCTCCTGTAGCTGAAAAAAGAGTGTGAGATGGCAGAAACTACAGGAGGAAGCTTTTATCTAAAGAATTTTTTTTTTTTTTTTTTTTTTTAAATGTTTTCATTAATATAGATGAAAAAAATGTTGTGTTGTGCTGAGTTAGAAGGATTTTGTTTTTCAGGATGTTTATTCCCTTTTTTTTTTTTTTTTTTTTTTTTAATTTTCCAATCAAAACAAACATTGTAGCTCATCTTTCTTGGTTTTAAAATGACAAAAAACTGACTGCTCAGGAAAGTCGGGTTTTTATTTTGTAGTTAATTTTGTAATCAAAATGTGCTAATTGATATGAGACATAAGATTGGTTTAACTGCTGCACATTTTCAGTGAATAAATCTACATTTAGTACATTGATTGTGTTTAAAGGTGCAGAGAAGCGCTTTGCGTTTTTTCTCATTTTATTTGCTCGCAGTGCTGTATTTATGCACATTTTTCACTGTAACCTTGGGCTACAGAATGTGTAGACAAAAGCCTTTGATGGTGCATAGTTGTAAGGGTAACAACACGAAGGCTGGTTAAAAGCACTGCCTCCTCCCTACTCGTATAGCACTTGACGTAAAATCTATCCGTGTGGAGCTTCACTGTGGGGTTGTGTGAAATTTAATACAGTGTTTGCAAACAACTGAAATTAGAATGACACTAAACCACATCCTATGTAGGTGGCCTACACCAGTGCGTCTTTTCTTTGGTAATGTTTTCTTCGTTAAAAACGTGAGGTGCGTGTGTACTATAATACGAACAGGTGGGCCACGTTTGAGTAGTTGTAAACATGGCGTAGCTATGATGTTGAAGTTTACCTCAAAGTAGCCTATGAATTTCTGAAAATTTCTTGACTTTTTTTTTTTTTTTTTTTTTTTTGCGGTTGTTGTCGTCATTTGATCCCGTTTTTGTATGTGTGCAGATAAATGAAATGTTTGTCGTTCTACATGAAAGGACTAACTGATGTCTTTGTCCCATAGGTACATGGGCATTGGCCTGTCAGCTCAGGGTGTAAATATGAACAGACTCCCTGGTAAGAGTGTGAGAGAGAGTGATGCGTCATGATTTATTCTCTTTGGCTGTCTTTTCATTTTATGTTGTAGATTTAATTTTGCCTGTGAAGTTACTATTGCCATTAAGCAGAAAGCTTTTGGTAGGGGGAGCACTGCAATTATCTGATTACATCTGTGAGTTTGTTGTTGATTAGACTGGAACACGTTGTGTCTACAAGTGTGATAAAGCTGCACATGATGGGGGGGGGGGGGGAGCATGTGGTTAGCAGTGCTCCCACTCCAACTCTATGGTTAGATTTCCTGGAAAAAAATGCCCAAAACAAATGAAAACCAACACAATCTTAACTAAAATTACATAAGTTGTATAATGAATATCTGAAATTATGCTTTTGCTGATGCATCACTGGACAGAACATGTGACATAAACTGAGTGTATCAAGTTACTGAATTTGGATATTAGAAAAAGGGGAAAAGACTAAACATGCACGTTGATGTTTTTAAACAGATTTTCAGGTGTGTGTGTGTGTGTGTGTGTGTGTGTGTGTGTGTGTGTGTGTGTGTGTGTGTGTGTGTGTGTGTGTGGTGTGTGTGTGTGTGTGTGTGTGTGTGTGTGTGTGTGTGTGTGTGTGTGTGTGTGTGTGTGTGTGTGTGTGTGTGTGTGTGTGTGTGTGTGTGTGTGTGTGTGTGTGTGTGTGTGTGTGTGTGTGTGTGTGTGTGTGGGTTTTTTTTTTTTTTTTTTTTTTTAAATTAATGTAATTTATGAAAGTAACTACATGGAGACTTTTTCAGAAATCTTTTAGTTTTAAAACTGGCAACCAGATGTCATTGCTTTACAAAGGTTTCATCTGCTCTTGCCCGTTCTTTGCCATAACATGGTGCCGTCACAGAGTGATAGCAAAGTCATCTATGTTCTTCGCTGAGGTTATCAGGTCATGCAGAAACCCAGGCACTTCGTCACCACTTTGAGAGCTGGACCCACCCTGGAGCTCCAGTCTCTTTGTACAAAGATAACATGAGGCCACATAAAACTGCAGGATCTTTGCTGATGGATTGAGGCCAGCAAAAATGTACTAACTGCTGCAGAGTTGAGTGTTGACTCCCAGTGACCAGTGTGGAAATGCCTAGATTAATCCTGCCGCTTTAGCAGTAACGTGCAAGATCCTGCGTGGTGGTTTGTAACCATACAACAGCCCTGAGGCCCATGGTGCCAGAGTGGAGGCCAGGTCCTCCTCCACCTCTCTAGACATGGGACAAATGCACCCTACTCATTCACAAGAGGTTGGATCCTTTTAGATTTTCAGGGAAAATGTTCATTACTGTCATTACTTGCATTTGAAAAGCCAGAAGCTCTTTTCTTCCCTGATACCAACTTTTTCCTTCTGATACCTGGGCTTTAGGTATCAGTCGAGTACTATTCCGATACCAGTGTTATTTTTTTATGTTAAGAAATTTAACTTTTTCTTTAGTTGGGCTTGTTGTGCAGTTTGAAGGACCTATGCAGATGATGGCTGCCCAGCTGTTTTGATCTTTAATCAGCCAGTCAGACTCCATGTCGGCTATTTTGCTGTCACTAAGGCACTAATGTCCTCAGGACCCTCTCTTTTGGCCTTATTTTTTGTTTTACAAGATTTAAAATTAAAGTCGATTTACTTTCTTGTTTTAGTAACTCCTGTATGTTTTCACTTCAGCCGTGTTAACAGGGGCGGTGTGTGTGTGTGTGTGTGTGTGTGTGTGTGTGTGCGTGCGAGGCGTGTGTGTGTGTGTTTGTGAGGCGTGTGTGTGTGTGTGTGTGAGGCGTGTGTATGGAGGGGTGTTTGTGTGTGTGAGGCGTGTGTATGGAGGGGTGTTTGTGTGGGTGGATGGGTGGGTGTGGGTGTGTGTGTGGGTGTGGTTTTTAAATGGAAGCTGAGCTTTTTCACCAGATGCTCACCAGTGACGTTTTCTCATCTCTCAGGTTGGGACAAGCACTCGTATGGTTATCACGGAGACGATGGTCACTCCTTCTGCTCGTCTGGCACCGGGCAACCCTATGGACCCACGTTTACAACAGGCGATGTGATTGGCTGTTGCGTAAACCTCATCAACAACACCTGCTTCTACACAAAGAATGGCCACAGTCTCGGTGAGAAACTCTTGAGTTCACGGCTGAAATAACAGTGGTCCTATTCTGGTGATTTAGGTCTTCATTTATAACCTTTTGCAAGATGAACCCATCATTGGATGCATTTGCTACTTTGGGCAGAAAATCAATGTTGCATTAATGTGAGACGGATAAATGAGGAAAATCTTCCCTCTAGTCAGTGTTTTTCTTATTTCACAGGTAGAAGACTAGGCCACAGCACATGTGCAAGTTTAACTATGTTCATACTTTTGAGAGAAGTAAAGATTGAACTTTTTTGGTTTTCATCATGTTTGCCTCTAGTTTTACATAAATTCATTTATTTTATTGATTTACCACATGAATTGTTTCAGTTAATCAAATATTTGCTACCGGAGTTTCCGCTACGCTTCAAATATTTGCAGGCCGTTAAGCTGCACTGGGAGTTAATTCCTCCCACACAGCAGAGGAAGGTGACAGACCTTGATGATGCATTGGAGGTGTGCTGATGTCACACCTGTGTAAAATCCTTTGGTGTGCAGCTGTTTCTGTCATAGTTGTGGTTTCTGCTTTAATAGTGCTCTCTTTAAATAGATGACCAAATGGTGCAGAACACTGTTGAACCTTGTAGTTTCATCAGACCTGCATTTTTCATTTTTATGTCAAACTGCATTTACTGTAACTTCTTGAAAAAGCAGTCTGCTAACTTAGCAGCAGCAGCACGAGAGTAATGCAACTCTTATAGAGAAACGGTTATTGTATTAGTTATTTATAGTTATTTATTTATATTTAAGCAAACTCTGTGAGTTAAGTGTAATTTGCTGCAAGTAGAACCATGGAATTTAAATTGAAGCAGCAGTGGAGCGAAAAGGGAAGTAAATGTTCTTGCTCTCTGGGTGTCAGCTGAGGTACAAGAGACGTTTGACGGGACTACCAGGAGACAAAACCGAGACTTGAGCAGCCGTGCGGGTACATGGCGTCAGCAGGGTTCTAGCTATGTGGAGCAAATCGCAAAAAAAACGAAGAAACCTAAACAACGATGACTTTTTTACATTTTCTACTTTTGTGACATAATTACGGATTGCTCAGTGGGTTGAGCGGCTACACCATATACATGTATACCAACCTGTGCAGGCAGCACGGTTCAAATCCCAGCCTGTCTTTACTGCGTGTCTTCCCCCTCTTTACAAACCGTTTCCTGTCTAGCCACTTTCAAAATAAAAGCCAGTAGAGAGGCCAATAAATCTTAAAAAAAAAAGATTTGTATGGACATGATTGGTCAAAGTCACAGTGACTTCATAAACCAAGTTTTTGGCTTCAGGACTTTACACCACATATTGCAACATTTTATAATGGCATGTTTACAGGATGAAAGGATAAAGTGAGGACATTTTATTTTCAAGAGATCAAAAGTTGAATTCAGCGTGTCCTGTGTGCAGATGTTTTCTTTAAAACCACATTTTTATTCATAATTTAATGGCAAAACTGTGGTTATTTATTTGAATGAATGATCTTCATAGTCAGGTTAAGTTTACCAGTCTAGAAATACAGGCTTGGCTGTGAAACAGGTTTCTGTCCTCCTGATAAAGGAAACTGCTTATCTCGTTTACATGACTCTGATTAAATCAAGTTGCCACAGAAAGGTACTGGCCGGATTAGTTCATCTCATGTAAACAGAGACAGTTTTTGTAAGAAAAGAAACCTTTTCTTTTATACTGATATGTTTCTTTTTCTTTGCAGGTATTGCCTTCACAGACCTACCAGTAAGTACTGTTTTGTGAACCATGTGCCTTTTATTATATTTGGTTTTCATTAATTATCGTCACTGAACATCTAGGTATTTTTAGTAAATGGCTTTTCGTTTTCTTCTGAATTTTTTTTTTTTTTTTTCTGTAGTTAAAATGTTTACACTGTTCAGAAACTGGCTGGAGACTTGAAAACCCATGAGCCTCAGATGTTTATGATTGTAGAGTTTGATATCTGCTCCTCAAAAACATCGTTTAACTTGCAGCACATTGGCTCTAATGTACTTTTTTTTTTTTTTTTTTTTTTTTTTGGCTTTATCCAATTAAAAACATATGCTTAAGCACTCCAAACTGTAAACCATATCCAGTCTTAGTTTTAGATGTTTTCCTGCTCCAACACACCTGATTCTGATGAATCTGTCACCATTAGCTGGTCACCAGGTCTGGACACGTCAGTAAGTGACCTGTTCATGAACAGACTGGGAAACATCTACAACATGCAGGACAGTAGACCTAAATGACTGGACTTGATGAGTTGGCTATGTTGAATCTGTCGTATGAAATTTACTTTACTAATCAAAGTTAAAATATACAAGACGGGTTTATTTCAATTGTTAAAGGGCTGTAATTGTGCACAATTATTTTTTAATTGACATTTTACAGCGCTAGGGATCTGATAAGCGTTTTACATTAAAAATGCGGTTTTAAGGTTGTTTTTTTTTTTTTTTGTTTTTTTTTTTGTTGTTTTTTTTTTTATTTTAATATTTAGTTCCCTCATCGTTGCGAAAAACAGTAATTTGTGGTACTTGAAAATAAGATAAAACTGTGTAGTTGTTGTTCTCCTCGTGCTTGCGTGGGTTTTTCAGGGCACTTCCAGCTTCACAGTCCAACAACTTGTATGTTAGGTTGGTTGGTGATTCTGCCCGTAGGTGTGAGCCTGTATGGTGGTTTGTCTTTAAAGGTGATGGACTGGCGACCTGTCCAGAGCAGACCGCTTTCGTCTGTAATGAGCTGGGATCGGCTCTAGCAGACCCCCACAACCTTGTATAGGATAAATTGGGTATAGAAGATGGATGAAATCCAAATTTTCAAAATTTGGAGTTTTTATATGTTGAATGAATAACACAGAGACCCTGTTCAGAACCTTCATTAAAATATGTCCTGAGCGGTCCAATCACAAGTAGCCAGTGCTAATGTTTACACCTGCAACCAACATGTATAACCAAGAGTGTCTCCAGTCATGGAATCTGACCTCCCTGCTCTATAAGCAAATAAGAGTGCATGTTTTCACTTGCAAATGCCAAATAGATGATTATTTTTAATTGCAGAAGGCAGCAGCTTGAAGTAACTAGGTCATTTTCACCCAAAAATCAAGTGACTCAACGTCTAAACTGATCCACTTATAGTTTAAATCATACTGGGATGGAATCAGTCGTTGCTTAAAGTTCAGACTACTAATACATAGGACAGATTTTAAGGAGGCCCGGTACATCCGTCCTGGAATGTGTTCAGACGTTGCATCAGCATTTGCTACTGTGCTCTCGTCTCTAGATGCGTTTTTATATGGGGTTTGAATGCAGTCATAGATGCGGATTACATAAATATAGCCCGCTTCCAAATTAAAAAGAAATGCTCCTGTTAATATTGTATAATTAACACTGGGGACTTTATATTTAGGAATGAATTGAAAAGCACACAATTGAAACTTTGGCACAAACATTTTAGTGTGGAATACTGTTGTAGTCGACTCGCCAAACGTCAGGTCCAAGTCATTCACGTAAAACCTGGGTTGAGTCCAATAGAGTTCACATAAAAAGAAAAAAAAAAAGTGGTCATGAGGCTGGTTATAGTGAACAGTGGCCCCCACAAATTTGTGGTCTCTTGTTCTCCACATAAGTTCATTTTATACAATATTTTAAAGAGCTTGACATCCCCCTCCCTTACAGTAGAAAGTAAACATTAAAGTCAACACACTGCATCAGAAATTATATAATATATATCAGTTTTCTGAACACCACATGGATATTAATTCATTGGGATATGTGCATGTATAAGGTACTCTGAGAATGAGGGAAGAAGGAAAAAAAAAAACCATGTCCTGCATAGTAAATGAAAACAGTGAGTGGTTGTTTTTTAGTGTGAAGAAAGTAAGAGTCTTAGCCACAACAATAATCTATTGAGAAGCGAAACAGACTTGCCTGTGAGCCTAACGTTCACGTTTCTGCAGAGTTTCAGTGAAGTGCGTCACCTCAGCACAGCTGACCTTTGTGGTTATTGGACCATATACAACACCACGAGACACTCGCAGCTTTGTACTCTTTGTTTTTTAATGGGTTGTATTTAATCCTAATTCTAGTTTGAAAAAGCTTTTTATTTTTTATCCTTTGCTGACTTGAATATCAGTTGTTGTGTGTTGGAAAATATACAACAAAATATACCCTATTCTTTTTTGCCGCACCCCCCCAATTTCACTGGTTCTGTAAAGACACAAATAGTCATTGTGGAGGATGACTGTTGTCAGCAGTCGCCCTCTCCAATTACCCCAAATGCATTCAATTCAGTTTTATTTATAGTGTCTATTACAGTACAAGTTGTAGGCGCTTTTTTTTAATTTTTTTATTAATGGTATGAAAATTAAATTTTGTAAACTTGCAGAAGTCATGCTTTTTAGATATTGGATCACATAATTTATATTAGTTACCTGGTTGTAATACATTTGTTCATTCAATTCAGTTTAATTCTATTTTATTTATATAGCGTCTATTACAACACAAATTAGACAATACAAGTCTAGGTGCTTTCCAGAGACCCAGAACATGACCCAGCCAGCTTGGTAGAGCAGGAAGAACAGAGAGAGGAGAGGCACACCGTCAAAGGTACAAAAGACGAGATGCATAAATATAACTATCCGTCAGCAGCAGAACCAAGACTTCCATCTATATATGACTGATACCTGGTTAGTTGGTGGATTACAGAGACCACTATCTAAACAGGTGTAGACAGCAGACACTGAGGTGGTCAGAGGTGGGACTGCAGGTCAGTGGATCATGTTGGTGTCCCCCTGCAGCAGGTCTACAGCAGCAGATCCAGGATGAAGCTGTGTTGAAGACCAGCTGCTCTAGTCTGGTCCTGCAGCTGCAGCTGTGACTGCTGGTCCTGACACACTAAAGTTTACACCAACTAGATGTTTTACTAAACACAAATGTTTTAACTTTCATTTTTCTAAATTAAACCTGCACTCCTGAGAATGGCGAACTCCTATTAGGAACAAATGGAACTATCGGGTCTTGGAGAAAACCAGGAGTTTGGACGTTTAGGACTTTATACACAAATAATAAAATGTTGAACTGGATTCTGAGTTTTCCGGGGAGCCGATGGAGTAAAGCGAACACAGGAGAGACCACATCTCTCCTGTTGATTCCTGTCAGCATTCGCGCTGCTGCATTTTGGATCAGCTGGAGGATCTTCAGAGAATTACTTGGACATCCAGCCAACAACACGTTACAGTAATCTAGTCTAGAAGATGCGAACGCATGAATTAGTTTTCCAGCATCACTCTGCGAGAGGATGCTCCTGATCTTTGTGATATTACGGACGTGGAAAAACACGGTTTTACAGACCTGATTAATATGCTGTTTAAATGACAAATCCTGATCGAATATAACGCCACGGTTTCTTACAGTTTCACTGGAGGCCATCCCAAGACCATCTAATGCCTTCCTAAGCTGTTTGGGACCACAAACAACAACCTCTGTTTTATCGGACTAGAGGAGCAAAAAATTAGTGGACATCCAGTCCTTGATGTCCTTACGACACGTGAAGTTTGGCTGATGGTCCTTTTTTTTTTTTTTTCATCTGGCCTCATAGACGGATACAGTTGCGTATCATCAGCGTGACAATGGAAATTAATGCCGTGGTTCTGGATAATACTTCCCAAGGGCTGCATGTATAAGCTGATGGTTGTCATGCAGGATATCATTAGTTTTCCGGTCAAGTCTGAAACTGTGGAAGTGCATCGTTGCTCAGCGTCACCCTCTTCAGCTTGTGCTTTTAGCAGTAACGGTCCTGTTTTGGATGACACCTTCCTTCATTTAAGTGAATTTGAGTAAACGCATTTGAATTAACTTTGAGTCTGTGGTGAGTTTAAATGTAAATATTGGTCATTTAGATTCTGTACCAACACCTGTCATGAGGATGTGCTACAGGGAGAAAATGTGTGTACATAAGTGAAAGTAGATAATTGTAGATCCAGTGTTCAACCCCCTTGTGTTTTGCTCAAAGGAACAATGACCAGCTTTTTCTGAGGCTTTTAAGGAAATTAAGCTTATACATTTGATCCAATGGATCTGGTCTCTCCAGAGAATATGCTGACTGTAGGAAAACCAAGGTACACTCTGCAATCTGCATTGAAAACTGCACTCACTGATCACTCCCAGTATAGTCTTTAACCAGGCTGGAGTCCATACCGATAAAGGTATTGATCTGAGAAGATGACCGTTATCATGGAAATGCTGTTAACTAGGCAGTTGGAGTAAAACAAAACTGGTTCTCTTCTCAAGAGATACAGTATTGTTGCGTAAGCTTTGTCAGTGAGTAAACTCACATTTTAAGGGGGAAAACAAAAGCTTATTTCCTGAGATTTTCCGTTTTCCTGTTTTTCCCCTCATTATGTCCTGTTTTGATTTAATGTCCAGATTACATTCCAAGCTCTGTTTCCTCTGTCATACTTGTCCTTATCCCTCTGTTTCTGCTTACTCAGGCCAACTTGTACCCAACCGTGGGCCTTCAGACTCCAGGAGAGGTGGTGGATGCAAACTTCGGCCAGCACCCCTTCGTGTTTGACATCGAGGACTACATGCGAGAGTGGAGGACAAAGATTCAGGCCCAGATTGATCGCTTTCCCATCGGCGAGCGTGAGGGCGAGTGGCAGTCCATGATCCAGAAGTAAGAGAATTAGAAAACCAAGAAACTACGGTTAAACCCGTAGGACACATGTTCACTCCAGAAAAATCTGGTTTACATAGGAATCAATGCAATATTGGCAGCTAGTCTTCTTAAATCACATTTAAGGAATTTGATTTGTCTTCAGTTTAGTTTTACTCAAGATTGAGATCACCAAAAGAGAACTTTTTTTAAAAATGAATTAACCAATTTATTTTTTAACACAATTAAACCTATTTCTAATTCAAAAGATTCCTAGCAAGCGGTTTAATGTACAGGGTGCAGAGATGAAATTACCGTGGTAACCAAGGTAACATTTATGTATGAATTTCCCAGTTAAGTTTATTCAAATGCTGCTAAAACTGTTGCGGTCTTAACATCATTTCAGTATACTGGCATTAATGTGTCATGTGATCTGATGGCATTGTACGACTGAGTCATATGTTTCATCAGTTTACACTCTAATAGAATTTATTTTTTATTTATTTATTAATACTGTCAAACCTGCAATTTTCTTCTCTGTTCGTTCTTGTCTCAAATTATTATTTTTTTCTATAAAATGATTGACAATAGAACACATTTACAAATGTTTAAACAGTCTTAATAAAATAGCTGCTTATTGATTTTCTAACGAGCTGATTGTCACTCGACTGTTGCAACACATGACTGCGTGGTGGGTTTCACGTGAGGGACGACAAAGATGTGATCAGTGAGGAGCTTCTCCATCTCCATCGGAACTGCTCTTTTCACCCCACTTCTGTTGACTGTTGTGTTTGAGGTATGCAGGTAGACCAGGGGTTTAAAGTTGATGTGGCTCTGAGCCAGGAGTTGAGGTCAAAACAGCCAGATGAACCTGAGTGGGTACTGAAGCGGCGGCATGGCAGGAAAACTGCTCTAGACTCAAAGAAGTAAACAGCAGTTGCATAACAACACCGCCTCATGTTTCATCCACTTGTTTGCTGCTCACTTTGACTGTAGAAATAAACTGGCACACTGTTTCCCATTTAGTTCAAATTGGTGTGCTTTGAGGATATTTTATTTTATTATCGTTCTTCCCTCCCTGAATATTTTGTGGGTTTTATTTGCTCCAGGAGACGGATCACAGTTCACATGATGCCTGGGATTATTTTTACAGGAACCTAAAAGGACATGTACGCAGATGGCGTCCTGCGTCCCAGCTCTCGAGAATGTTGCATTGTTTTTTTTTTGTTTTTTTTTTTTTTTGTAGGATTCATGGTTGCAGAGAATCAAAGAGCAAGTTGGTGGTGAGATGTTGGTGCCAACGGGAGCTAGATCAGTCAGATGTTCCAGTCCTCCGACTGGGAGCCAGCATTTTGATCCAGACGTTAGAGCTGCGTGGCTCGGTTCCTCTCATGCCATGCGCTGATGGGATTAGCTCTCTGTAGCTGTGATTACTTATCCAGAATGGATTTGATCTCCATTTGGTGTGGGGTGGAGTGGAAGGACTCATTTCCTCTATCTAGAAAAGTTGCCCTGCGTGCTGGGATTAAAACGGGAAGTTTTTAAGCTCTCCTCTGAGCAGAGAAAAGGAGGTGTTATTGTCTTTGTAAAGCAACATGACGACGAGTTTCTAGTGACGATTTTCCTTCACACAGCGCTGGCAGGGTCATGATTTCTGGAAAGAACTTTGTGCAGAAAATGAGCCAAGAAGATTTGTTCTACTAAATAAACATTAAAGCATGTTTTTTAAAATTCATCATTAGCCAAGAAATGTGAGGAGTCAGACGAAGATGTCAAAAGGCCAGGAGTTTAAATAACATTAAAATCCAAAATGAGAGTCGAATTCCCTTTTTCGCCACAGCTGGCAAACAGACTTCCTCCTTCACTTGTGTGTCCAGTTTTTCCAGCACAGGGTGAGACGTGACTGGTGGATCCGGTGCATTCTCACTTAATATTGATCAGTAATCTTCAATGTTTGGTACAAAAATAACAAGTGGCTTAGGTCCTGGAAAGGTAAAACTACCAAAATGGAAAGCTTGAGTTCTCTGGTCCCTCGAAACGCGCTCACCCCGACGCTTTGTTGTTGTGTTCAACTACATGGGAGGGTCCTTAAGAGCAGACTGTTGTTCCTCAGTTACAATCATCAAAGTTTTGATGAATTAAAATAAATCTGTATCTGATGTTTGTGGAAATGGGGGCAATCCTAATATCCACTTGTATAAATTTACTAGCTGCTGAAATTCTCTAAGCAGAAATCTGTTTGCAGATCTAAAATTGGCAGATGATTTTATTATTATTTTGTTTTCTTTTTTTTTTTTTTTTTTTAAACAAATCAGATGTTTGACTATAATGTCCTCATCATAAGCCCATTAACTAAATAAGTTTAAAATGCCCATCTATGGAATTCACTTTTTTAATTTTCTTTTGTTTCATCAGGATGGTGGCTTCATACCTGGTACACCACAGTTACTGTGCTACAGCTGAGGCCTTCGCCAAATCCACCGACCAGGCCGTGCAAGAGGAGCTGGCCTCCATCAAAAACCGACAAAGTGAGTGTGTGTGTGTGCGCGCGTGTGTGTGGTGATGCAGGGTTTCTTTATGTAGAGTTAACTACACAGAGGCCTTTATTCAATGTGACTAAAATTTCAGCTGTAATAAAAAAAAAAAAAAAAAATTACAAGAACAGCCAATGTGCATGTTTTTAATTTGAGTATTTTTCAGTAGGTTTTAGTGAAGAGCTAAAGTTAAAGCCAAGTTCAGACTACATGATTTTCAGCATCGTTTGATGCTTTATCAATGGTATCGTATCATCCCGCCTGGATGATGTGTTGGTCTTATGACCAGGAGTGTTGAGGTGGTTGTTGGTTCACGTTACAGGTCAGACACGTGTGGATTTTTCACCACACTCATCCCCGTCTCATCTGCCTGGTCTTTATCAGGCAGTTGCAGCTTTCACGCGCACATTTTGGAGACAAGTCTCTCTCTTTTATCTTTGCGGTATGATACAAGTAGCTCCAAGGCCCTGTATGAGGAAGGAGGTTCAGCACATCCGGTTTTTATAAGATGGTGTTTAAGTAACCCTAACGGTCAAGACTGAGCCAATCCGATGGTCAACTCACGAAGCTGATCCGCGTTCTGAATCCGGACCAGTCAAAGTCATGGATCTGGAGCCTCATATTTCTAGGAGAAACAACAAACTAATAAGAGACTTTATTTTTTCTAGCAGGGGGAAGGCAGCACAGCTGATCTGATGAATTATAATTACACACCAGATTAAATCAATGTCCTCTGAATGTGGTCTGTTGTGACGTTCCTACACATGCTGTTTGGATTAAAGAAAAACGGTTCAAAGCAGTCACGAAACGTATTGTAAATGCGTTTCATCCAAATTTTAATTCTTATTAATATGGATTTTAAATAAGGATCTAGGGTCTAATAGTGTGGGTGGGTGTCTGGGTGTCACGCAGGCATAAGTTGATGCAGTCTAGCGTTCCAGTTCTTTAAAAGTCATCAAGAATAGTCTCTTGAATCATTTGTCTTCTATTTTACTTCTCAGATGAATTTGTGAGTCGCATCTCATAAAAAATCTTTCCAAATGAAGTAATTTATCTTTAATGGAGGTAGAAGAAAAGTCTTTCCTCATCCGTCCACACACACACACACACGTCTTTTTTTGTTCCTCACAGACGCAGCTGATGGTTTAGGAGGTGGTACAGAATATTTACTAGGTTGAACTTCCTTTAACATGAGTTTTTAAATGGGTTTGTGATAAGAATTATTTAGTCAGGGACGGCATTTACCATAAAGAAATGAGGCCTAAATGTTGTTACTTGTGAACACGTTTCCTTTTGCCTTGCAGAGATCCAGAAGCTGGTGTTGTCTGGTAGAATGGGTGAAGCTATCGACACCACCCAGCAACTCTACCCCAACCTCCTGGAGAGGAACCCAGACCTCCTCTTTATGCTCAAGTAAGACCAAGATTTTATTCTGTTTACTGCATATTCTCTCTATTCTGGAAGGAACATCGACCACAGTCTGGCGTGGATTTGTGAGGATCTAGCTCCAATTTCTGTGTTTGCGTGAAACATCTGCAGGTCATTTGTTCAGGGGAGAGAAGATATTTACTGGATATCTTCTGGAAAATGCTGATGATTAATTTCAAACTGCCAATCCATTGATAGCTTTCCTTTTTGGGATTTTATTTCTCTTTGTAAGCCAACCTATCATTCATGTTGGGTTTTTCTTATAAGATTTTGTTAGGTCTTGTTTTTTTTTGTTTTTTTTTTCCTCTTATGACTTTTTTTTTTATTTATTTTTATTTTTTTGTTTACTTCATCCCGTCTATTCTACCTGCCTTATTCCTTCTGATCATTCTTGATTTTTTTTCTCCCTGCATTCGGCCTCCAGGGTCAGACAGTTCATTGAGATGGTGAATGGGACGGACAGTGAGGTGAGGTGTCTTGGAGGACGCAGCCCAAAGTCTCAGGACATCTACCCCGGTTCGCCCCGTTCCTTCAGCAGCCCAAGCCACAAAGCCTCCAGCTCCCAGCCCTACCTCACAGGTGTGGTCCAGCTGTGGTCTGCACGATTGCATCTGGAGAACAGACTCTTTTATTTCACACTCGGTGACCAGACGAGCTCTATGATGTGTTTTAAAATGATCTATTTGTTATAGGGTTTGACAGCAACTGCTGTAATGGTGTGACGTCTAATAAGAGCCACAGCTCCTCCCCTCACAGTCACAAGCCCTGCCCCCCAGGCACTGGCTCCACCCTCCCAGCCTCTGATATCAGCCTCAACGGGAGCTGCAGCCAACAGTCCATTACCAGGTGCTGCATAATGTCACACAAACAGGATAATTTGAGTCACAGGCCGGTTCTGAGCTGACGGTGTCATTATTACATCACTTGCCACCAGTACTATTGATAGAATGTTATGACAGTAATTCCCAGTGTTGTCCACTCCAATAACAGAAAAGCAGGACGCTCTGAGCTGAAATGGGCCCTGCTGATGGTGTGTGTTTGTCGTCCTCGTCTTCTCTCAGTAACGATGTCGATATGGAGGTTGACCACTTCACCAACGGAGTGACAGAATCATCCTCCAATGGTTTCCTCAATGGCACCTCCAAACACGCCACAGAGCCCGAAGACTGTGACGCAGACATGGGTGGGTAGAGCTGATGGTGCCGCTACATTTATGCTCTGGTTGATGAAGTTGTCTGTTTTAGAGAGAGAATGAGGGATGAGCAACTTGAGTCGTTCTGAGATGATTTTTATTAATCCTCTGTATTGTAGTTGTTCTGTAAATGTATCGGGGCATTGAGCAACTTTTCAATATGTTCCTCTTGCATGCTGAACTAACCTCTGCTCTGCAGAGGTGGAGTCCGCTCAGTCCAAGAGGCAGCTGTGCGGCGGGAGCCAGGCGGCCATCGAGAGAATGATCCACTTCGGCAGGGAGCTCCAGAGCATGAGCGAACACCTCCGCCGGGAGTGTGGCAAGAACTCTGTCAACAAGAAGATGCTCAAGGTAACGCCGATGTCGCCAAGTTGGAATCTTCTGAACGCTTATGAGACAAATCAGCTTTTTGGGGATTCAATTATTTATGAATTACTTATTAAACTTTTGCAGTATTGTTTAAATCAACTCGGGGAAGTTCTTAGTTGCTCTATAGGAGGAAAAACATTTAAAAACAGCAGTTATTTAAATGCATCAACTAAAATTCTAAAATCAAACCTGACAGGAAATTATGGATGAGTCACACTGTTTCTGCTGGTTCTGAGCAGAATATTAACTAACTTATAGATGCACAGCAGATCTATTACATTTAATATTTAGCATTTCAGTCACACCCTCCCAATCTGAGGTGATGGTTCTTAGCCGTGAGGGTGGAGTCCCCACTGGAGGTTGACTGTTGCTGCCTCCAATACAGGAGTTAAATTATCTCTGGGTCTTTGCTCACAGGTGGGAGTAGATCTTCACTGGGGAGATTGATGGGCAGGAGAGGAGGAGAGACAAAAGAGACGTTTTCAATAACAATCACCCTTGTTGGGAGCTGCTTGAAAAGATTGTGAATGCAGGAGGCCAAGAGTGGCTGGGCTCAAATTTAAAGAAGGGAGGAGGAGCTCAGGCCTCTGTTTTCCTACGTTGAAAGGAGTGGGTTATGGTGGCATCTGGGCAGGGTGTCTTCCAGACATCTACAAGGGGAAGGGATTCTGACATGTCCTCAACAGATTATATATCTCAGCTGGGTTGGGAAAACCTCTGTGTCCCAGGGAAAGGGAGAGCGTCCATCACCCTGGGCGGGTTGGATTTACCAGAACTGTCACAGAGTTGTACTTGGTGGAAGAAAGCCGTCCCGGTTGACGGTGAGCTCATGTAGGGCCTGTGGTTGTTCTGAACAGCTGTACTGAAAGGAAAGTGAAACGTGAATCACGGATAGTCTATAATCACAAAGTAACTGCAGGGACGTGCAGGTCTTCATTTAAGATGTGTGGACCGAGCTCAGTATTTGTCTCCTGCTGCAGGATGCCTTCAGCCTGCTGGCCTACTCCGACCCCTGGAACAGCCCGGTCGGCTACCAGCTGGACGCCATTCAGAGGGAGCCGGTCTGTTCCACTCTCAACAGTGCAATATTGGGTAAGTACAAACGGGACATTAGCGAAACAAGCACGAAGACCGTTGATGGATGGAATTGGTTTAAGTTTTGAAGTAATTTTATGTGACGTTGTGTTTTAAGTTAAGCTTTGGAGTTTTCCGTGTCACATTTAATGCTGTAAGCATCACAAACAAAGCTGCTGTTGTTGGTGCTGCAGCAGAAATCTGAAGCGAACACCCTGAAATCAAATCGGCAGGACTACATGACGCCGAGGACACGTGTTACGGCTCCGGGCGACTCGTGCATTTGCCGCCATTCATGGGCACGTTATCTAAACTGGTGACATCTGAGAGGTTACAAATGGAGGATGAGCCTGAAGTTTTAACACTTGTATGGTCACACAGGTCTCTCCCCAAAGTTGGACACTTGATTACATCAAACACCAGAAGGGAGTGATTTTTGTAGACCAACAGAGTGATGGTCAGCTGATGGCGGACTGTTGCATCAGTTTAGACCTTATTGGGCTCAGTTGTGACTCAGGATCTCCATCATGTAGTCTGAAAAATTAAAAATTAAAAATTAGATTATGGCTGTTATTTGAGTGTCATGAAGTCAGAATTTCACAACGTACTATATTTGCTGTCGTGGCCGCCACTAGAAACCAGAGCTGGGCTGTAGCCTACTTTAATATCAGTGTTTTTAAGAAAGATGCTGTCAGTTTCCTCTGTAAGGTCTTGTCCGAGTCTTGGGTCAAGGTCTGCTTCAGATGCGTTGACGTCTGCTCTTATTTGTGGCTGAATTCTGCCAGAACAGCTGAGTGAACACCAGCGCTCACCTTTCCTCCTCCACCTCCAAAAACCTGCACAAAAAGTCGAAGCTTGACAGAATCATATCTGAGGATGTGATGAAAGCTTCTTACGTTAAACCATTTTCATTTACTTTGGTAAGAAGTCACAAAGCTGAGTATGAGCAGGAGGTTTTTATTTGAAACCAAGAAACCTTAACGGTCACGCTGGCATCCACAAAACTCGCAAACGGCTCGATCGTCAAAGATCAGCAACAAACCTTTAATCGGTAAAGTCAGAATTTGACTGTTTTCTTCATGATGAAATGTTCAGATGTCCAGAGGGACTTTGATGCTTAAAGACGCGTCGTCGTCATTTCTTCTTTTTTCTCCCCAGAGACCCACAACCTGCCCAAGCAGCCCCCCCTGGCCCTGGCGGTGGGTCAGGCCGCCCAGTGCCTCGCCATCATGGCACGGACTGGCAGCGGATCCTGCGCCTTCGCCTCAGTGGACGATTACCTGCACTAGCCACGTGCGCTCACACACACTCACACACACACACACACACTCGCTCTCTGACGACCTGTCCAGAAATGCCCTCCTGCGCCTCCTCCAGTGCAGTCCTGTTAGCCGAGGAGATCTCTACGTAGCTCCATAGTTGACCATCTCCTCGCTTCTTGCTCTGCTGATTGAGAGGATCGTGAGTCCTTCCTGGGAAGGTCTTCAGAGTTCTGACACACATCCACACACACACACACACGCTGCCTCCCCTCCTGGTGAATCTGAAATTGTGGCTCCACCTCAGTTGCTCCCGTCGTCCGGTCCTCAGAGGCTGCTGTGTCTGACGGCGGCGGAGTGGCAGACACACATGAAACACTCGGAGCCAAACTGTCGAAGACTCGCTGCAGACGCACAGCTCCAGCAAAGGATGGGGGCCTCAGCTGGAGTGGAGAGCCTGGAAAAAACGACCCTAACGGAGGGGGAGAAAGGTCAACAAACGCAACAGAAAACAGACCAGTGGTCATCGCCACACAACCACCCGTTGACGTGGTCCCCGCAGACCCGCGTGCACACAAACATGACACATGCACACACGTGAACTTGGCGGCCGGCTCCTACTGACGTCTCTGTCCACCGAGGCTCGCTGAGCGCTCCGACCTGGCTGACGCGAGGCTCTGCTGATGCCAGCCCTCCCCCCTCCCTGCACCGACTCCCCCCTCTCCCTCCCATCACTGACTTCAGGACATCGGCACAGATTTGCGTGACGCATGTGAACTCCGGACTTCCAGGAAGCCAGAGAGTACCGATGGTCTCAACGTTCCTCGTTTTTAAACTTTTATTCAGTTTGTTTTTCTTTGGAGTGCTGGGGGGAGGGGGAGGAGTGGTTACCTGCCTCTGATTTAGTTTTTAGTTCGTTTTTTTTTTTTTTTTTTTTTCCTTCAGGGTTACAAGGCACGGTGCAGATTATTATTGTTGTTATTATTATTATTATTGTTATTATTATTGTTACTTGCATCACCATATATTTGTTGAGCGCCAGCGAGAGCAAGTTCACCACCTGATCATAATAAAGGTCCCGATTCCACAAGTCACCAGTGACGAGCGTCTGTACGTGTTAACATTAATGAATACATTTATGAAAATTGAATTATATCAATAGAGTAACATATTTAGTTTTCAAATGAAATTATTGAAGTATGAAAATAAAATCGAACCAGAATCCTTTAATGTTTTCTCCTCACACCAGCGACGAGTGTTTCCTGTGTGACTCCAGGTCCTGCAGGTAGACCGTTACTGGTTCTGTCCTCTGTTCCACCGTGGCCTGAGCGAGGTCATCGGACGCTCTTGGGAGTCTGGGACTTGTCTCGAAGCAGACCCGTGTAGGAACCCTGCGCTGATCTCTCCCCTCCACCCCGAGCTCCCAGCTGCGCAGCAGATTTGATGCAAAACTGGTTCTTATTTTCATATGGATGTCTATGCTAAACTTTAACCCACGAAGAACTCAGGAACCGAAATGTCCCTTTGTTTATCGTCCTCGGTTATGACTAGTGTGCCCTGCCCCCCTCCACCACCGCTGCCCCGCCCCTGCCTCACTTGTAGGTGTGGACGAAGATTTGGTCCCGAGCTGGTTACGTTGCCCTGAGCAGCAGCCCAATCAGCGCTTCCTCCTTCAGTCGCCACCAAATTGACCAACACGTATTACGTGTGCAAAAGTACTTCTGTTCGGTACCACTGAGTACAAAGAATTGATCCGTTTCTTCAGATTTTCAGAGGAACTGGTTCAGAAGCTGGTCTGATCCTGCTTTGCAGGAACTTGTTCCTGAAGCCGCTGCAACTGCGTTCAGGTTTCAGAAGAGCTTCAGTGTCCTCACCTGTCCTCTGAGAAGAAGGTCTCTACCCACGAGCCTTCAGCCCGGCTCCTGCTGACGTCTCCGCAGCTTCAGCCATGAAGAGGCAAACGGAAAAGCGACTGGGAGCATCCAGTATCTTCGACTGGACCGGAGCAAATACTTGATGAAGATGGCAGTGCAGCTCTTCACCCGGAGGAGCGGGACCGCCGAGGCATCGCCTCGACTCCCCGCCCCCCTCCGGGGGATCCAGCAGACGTCTCTGCCCATGGTGGAAGAGATTTTCAGCCCCCCCTCCCCCCTTTTACTTTTGTTTTGGCAGATTTCAAGCAGTCACAGCGTCATTTAGAAGCCCTAGACAAGCTGTGTGTTGTCTGAGTACGGTCTGAAACCTATGCATGCCATAGTAGAAGTGGTGGTAAGATCAAGTTAGATGTCTTCTTTTACTCTTTGTTTCCTCTTCTTTTATCCGGTTCACCGTGTATAAAGAAGATGTCCACCAGTAAGTTGTCCACTGCTGATTGTGTGTCCATTTGGTGGAGAAAAAAAATGTGCAATTTGTGTGAGGGTGAAGATTTATATTAAAAAAAGAAAAAAAGAGCATTTGTGTGGCTGCTGCATGACACCTGAAGCGTTTGTGCTGCTTCTCAGAGAATCGGACAGTTGAATCCCAGATGTCCAAAGTATTAAAATATTTCCATCCCAGGCTTATCACAACCAATTAAGAAAAAATTTAAATCCACCATGAACCCATGGAACCACTGATCTAGTTGGAGGCCTTTTAAATGTCAGCAGCATTGAAGAAAGCAACATCTGCAGCGTCGGCCTGCAGGCGGACGTCAAACCGGGTCTAATGTGAGAAAAGAGGACCGATGCACAAATGCAAAACTGGTTTATTCCAGTAGAGATGCAGCTCAGGGAGTCTAAGTTTAAAAAAAATTGTAGCTCCAGTTACAACCATACAACTTAATTTAATGATTTAGAAAGTGTTTTAACTGAATAAAAAAACTTATCCAAATTTAACAAGTGTAACTTGGTGTGAAATGTATTCAAACCAGAACATTTTTAAATCTGAACAAAAGGCAGAAGTTAATCATGAAAAAACAACCTAATTAGAGAAATCAAAGTCTAAAACTGCAAATTTTCATCTGCTGCCAGTTGACAGGTTTTATGTAACTTATCATTTAATGTTTTTTTTTTGTCTGAACTTTTTTTTTTTTTTTTTTATTGGCTTAAACTTAAATTTTGTTTCTTGTATAAAATGCAATTAAGGCCGCTTGACAATATTTAGTATTTTGTTACTGTAGTTGCTTATTTGAGTTGCGTCACCAGGTTTAACATGTTTGAATTAAACTAAAGTATAAATGTAGTTTTCAAAATGCCTTGAGAGGAACCAACAGTTAAATCTCCAAAATAAGACTCCATCCTTCATTTAAAGCTTCTTAAGGTGGCAAAGTGGAAACTTGAGTTTCTCACCGTTCAGTGGCTGTAGAGTATTTATTAATAAAAAATATAAACACCAGCTTGGCCAACCTCAGAAACGCCACCTCAAAAACTTAAAAAGAAGTAGAGCTTTACTCTAAAGTATTTTGTTTAATTCGGACGTAAAGTGAGTCTCTTGAATTCCAGCTGATGAGTGACGGATGCAGGACGCTGCTGATGCTCGTTTGTGACCGCTGGCCACATTTACGTCCTCTGAGCAGGAGTCTGCCGCTCTGGTAGAGGTGGTCCACTGGATCAGATGGAGCCGCTTGGAGGCCACGTTCACGTTGTCGTCAGCTGGAGGGGAGCTGCTGTTGGTGGATCCACCTCTTCTTCATCTTCTCTGCTTTGGCTTTTTCTTTAGAGGCTGGAAGATCAGACCAAAGAGGATAAGGGAGGTTCAAGTAACTGGAAGAGACGTACAAGCCGCACTTGGAGCAAATGTTGAATTGTAAAACAAGTTGAAGTCCTGTCTAAACCCATTCCTTCAGGTGCTGCAGATCAAACAAATTATCGAGAAAGTGAGGACACAAAAGATGCCCGGCAGTAACTTCAGAGCCTGACGTGTAATTTCGTGAGTAGAAAGGGTTTCTGGGTATGAGATGAGCAACGACTGGCATCAGATCCATCCTGAAGTTCCAGACGCAGCTGAAGCTGGTGTCAGAAGGTGGAGGACTCGACCCAACATACCCCAGTTTTTCTTGACAAACTGCACCGCTGCACGTTTGTTCGTCCCCTTCTTGTTCTGGAGGGAGAGCAGCTCGTTACCTGAAAACAAGAAACACAAGTGTGAACGGGTCCGGCGACGGGCCCAAACGTGCCTGCCCCTCTGCTGCTATGGCAACGCTGCGATAGACACGCCGCCCTTCCAGACTACTGGCACAGCGGAGCCTGCATCTTACATCTGACTCAACTCCCGTGAACATTTCCTTTTCTCTGCTGCAGATGATAAAACTATTCTGAGTCGGGGTCTTACTCGTGGTCCTGCAGCTTCCCGGCCCGTACAGCCTGGACCGGATGAAATCCTCGGCCGCCTGCCGCTGGAAGGACGCCGTTTCCTGCTCCCTCGCCGTCGTCACTGTGTAGTTTCCCTTCAGGCTGACAAACAAGACACCAGAGGCAGAATTTATACCGATCAATAACAGGAGCAGTGCAGGAGATGCATGACGTACACGAGCGCCTTCACATCATCTGAAGATGGGCAGCAGGGCGAGCACAAACTACAAGTTTTCCTGACGAAGATGAAACTCAAGTCTGATAAAAAACAGGCCTTCCGCTTCCTCACTTCTTTAGACTGAGATGCTCCTGACTTCAGACTGTTTTGTCTTGTTTAATCAAACAAAAGATGGAAAGTTTATTTACATACGTTCTGACATGCACCAGTTTTCTGTTCCCCGCCTCACTCCCTGCATCCTCATCCTCCTCCGCGTCTGGACAGGTGGAATAAGGAGAAGTCACACAGATATTGGAGCTCAACATTTATAATCAGAGCTTTGAGAGACTTCTCTACCTTCGTCGTCAGACTGTTTCCTGCAAAATAAAAAGCAGACGTACGCGTCGTTTGAGACCAGCTGGAGGAGAAAACAGACGAATGCGGTTCATTTGACGAGTCAACTTACTTGGAAGGTGCCGACTCCATTTCGTCCAATACGTCAGCTGGGAGGAGTTTTCTTTTCTGAGGTCGAAACCACACATGTCATTTTTCATTCCCTACAAAACTCACTTATTTCACGCTGCTTTTACCATTTTAAAAGCACTTTCAAGTAAAATCATGAAGTTTCAGTTGAACTGAAGCGCGTTACTTTGATCATGTTTAAGGCTGCAATCTGAGAAAGTTTAACAGATTTACTTCAGAGAAGACGTAATAAAATGTAAACAATCAGCAGTAGTCTTGCTAGTTGAAGTCTGTGTCAACAGACTTTATATTACTATATAGATCTTTATTAAACCACGACTGAATAAAGACATAACGGTGGAAATAAGGTATGTGGTGGTATTATTACAATGACAAGCCACTCATCTGGTACCAGATGCTTGAAAGAAAATTTTCCAGCAGAAGTGACTGACTTCAACTTGACAAACTCAATTCAAATAGTGACACTGAGGAAAATGACCACCGTCTGGGCGGTGCACCGATCGGGCTTCAACCTTCAACCAGACCTTCTGCTCCTGGAACAGCTCCTGCCGCCGCCGCCGCCTCTCTCTCAGGAGCTCTTTCTCCCTGCAAACATCAACATGAAGAGTCACTCTACAAGCCAAACAAACGCCATGTGAGGGGCGCGTGAAGGGCCCCTGCCGCCGGCTCGGAGGAAAAGGTCACAGGGGTTAACGCCGCGTCTACAAACGTGTCGTGTATTTGTCTCGCACATTTGTGATGCTGCCGACTTATTTTACAACCCCCTCCATCATGAAAGCGCCTGACAAACGCACCACGTGTAAATATGAATCCACATTAGGTTTAGAATTGAATGCTCATATTTACAATTATTACAGCGTTTATGCAGGCGCACTTAAAGCAAACATATCGTACAGGCAGAGGCTGGTTCAATGTTTAAATCTAATCTGAACAAAAACTCAAACGTCTCTACAGGCTCCTCCGAAATCCAAATAGCGCTACAAAGCTGCACAATTCAACACTCTGAATGTGGACCTGAACGCAACACAAAACAGGAAATGACGAAACGAATGTGCGGCGCGCATTGATTTTTTAATTAAATGCTGCTTATATGAAATATAACATACATATAGAATTAAACAAAGTATTCTAGTCGTATGAAGACGACATTTCGTGCCGTTTTGAACGGAGTGTCGCTGTAGTACCTCCTCGCGCATTCCAGCGCACGTTTCATGCTCGACAAAGCTTCAGCCTTGGAGTCCTCAAACGTGACTTCCTCGGGAGCCTCGTCGTCGCTCTGGTCGAGCAGGAGTTTAAACGTTTGATTCATTTCAGGGGTCTCGACTGAAGTCGGCGGAAAAGCTGCTCTCCCACTACGCCTCTTCGCCATGTTGGCCATCCGAAACACGCATGGAGATACGTCATCACGCTGCCCAGAACGCGTGGACGCATACGACCATATAAGGCCTTCTGCCCTCCAGCGGACGAGAGGAGAATTACAACCAAGCGCTGGAAACGGGAACGCGCCTGTTCATTATATTTGTAATTAATGTATACTAGTAATTCTGCAATAACACATTTTTCATTCATTGAAATAACCCTGTAGAACACAAACAAGAACAAGAAGACGTTGTTTTTGTCGTCAGTGTTTTTTCTGTAAATGTCCTGATAATTAGTATTTGGATTCTCAGTTGTAAAATCAAATACATTAATGAAGAAATTAAAATCATATGCAACTTTACAATCTTCAGCTTGATTTTAACGGAATTAATTTTACTTAATATAACTCTTCCAGAACGACCTTCAACTAGTTTGTAAAGTTAACGGCACAACAACCGTATTTATATAATAGTTTTGCTCTGTTACGTCTTTATTCACACCTCTCATTTGATACAGTCCTACGAGCTGAGAAGCACCAAAGATGACAGCTGGCTATTGGCTGTGTCGGTCGCCAATCAAATGTCCTCCTATGAGGTTTGTTGTATTTTTACCTGATTTCATACAAAAAATAACTTTATAACTTTTCTCTGCGTACAACTGTCATAGGTGTGAACTGCCTTTTTAAAAAGTCTGTAAATTATTTCTACTGCCGTGTCGGACAAACACAGAGATCTGCGAGACTGACTCACTCTTAGAGCAGCCGCAACCACAACCATCCACAACTTTCTTCTGGAGTTACTTATATCCTTTCTTATAACCTGTAAATAAATAAATAGTGTCTCGAAGGAAACCGTTTGAGCGCATCGGACTCGACGCTTTTATTCTGAAGGTCATACCGGAACATCTTCTGGCCCTTCTTGTCTCCAGCTTGTCAGCAGCAGGTGCGGCCTGTTATAAACACCGGCGGGGCCAGCTGACGCGACTCTGTCTGGACCTGGTTGGAGTCGACATGAACGGACTGTTGTTGTTGTTTGTGGCCGCTGCGGGCGCGTCTGCGTTCGGTCCCGCGGTCTCCGGGCCGTGCCTCGCCCCGCTCCAGTGGGAGGGCAGCTGGGTCGTGTACGACCACAGCTCCGGGAGGAACAGCCGGGCCGCGGTGTCCTACGACGGCCTGAACCAGAGGATCCGAGTCCTGCAGCAGAACAAGAAGCACACCCCGTGTCAGAGGTGAGAGGACAACAGTGGCCTCTACCTCCTGATGTCGGCCTCTTGACTTTACTTTACCGTAAATCTGTCAGTGGGGTCGAGGAGCGTGAGTAACTGACATCCCGAGTTAATTAGTACCGCCAAGTCTTACAGTTTTATAGAAATGCAAAAGGACATCTCATCATTAAAAACAATATGTCAGAAGAAATGAAGGCACAGGCGAAAGACTGAAAGTATTAAAACATGTATTAAATGTTCATAATGATTGGTTTTATTTCAAACACCAAGCTGCCGTTTATTCTCTATTCTAGTCCTACACATTTCTTTTTTTTCTCAGTAATAGTTCTTTCGTAAATGTCGCTTTAAGCTTTAAAGCCGCCCTGTGTAGCAAAACCACCTGTGACCACATGGGGGGGCTGCACGTACCACCATGTCCTGCCAGACGTGCATCTCGTCGTGTCTTGTGGCCGTCCTCGGGGTCTGCTTGTGAACCGGACCAGAAGAACTTGAGAAGCTCATTATAACCACTTTGGTGGTTCAGATCTTCTGCGACCAGTTCAGAACAAACATCGTCTCAGGGGGCGTTACAGCTTCGCACCAGCATCCCGCCACCCTCGTCAAACATTGGCAGTCAAATCTATTTGAAGTTTAAAAATAAACTGAACCACATAGTGTTTGTGTATGACTGATGGCATTATTATATATGGTGACAATACTGAAAACCCCAGTTATCAGCGTCACCAAAAAGAAAAGTTTCACTTGGACACTTGGAGAGATATGCTTTTTTAAGTTTTGCAGAGCAGTTTTTTAGGTCTCAAAGGATATGCATCCTGAGAGGAGCGACGGTATCGTACTCGGAATGGATTTTGGCCTTTACTGCATATCAGGAACCCTGCTGTGGTTATCTTGTTTACCGCAGCATTCTTGCAGGAGTTAACCAACCCACGCCGTCTGCTGGACTGAAGTCGGGTTGTGAAACGCTTTCTGGCCGGTAAACATGGACTCAGCCTTTAATCGACTTCTGTTTGTTTGTTGTGCAGCCTGGCTTAGATGTTACAGAAACCCGTCAAAGAAAACGCTCAGAAACTCCCAAAAGCCAATGAAGACGAGACTTAAGGAGATAAAAACATGCCTGAGTGAGCGGTTGGTGGTGTGACACGTCCTTTTTGTTCACAGCCCAGTTTTAGCTGAGCGGCGCCCTACATTCTCTTCAGATTTCACGTTTCAGATTTCTCCTCCTGTTGCAGATTTTTTGAGTACATCTACTTGTACCAGAGCATGGTGATGTTCCAGATTGACCAGAAAACCAAAGCCTGCTCTAAGACCGCTCTGACGGAGGCCTGGGATCCGTTCGACATCCCAGCCAACTCCACATTCGAGGACCGTTATTTCATTGGGGGCCCCGGAGACAACGTGGAGGTGCAGGAGTGGTCGGACAGGAAGCCTGCACGCCAGCGTAAGTTTGGCTTCAGACACGAAAATCAAAGGCAATCATAAAAAATAGGAAGTTTTCCGTAACAAGTGCCCATCTCGTCTCCAGATGAGACCTGGGTGGGCGTTTACACCCTGAAGGACTGTTACCCGGTGCAGGAGACGTACACCAGGAACAGCAGCGTTAGCACCTCCACCCGTTTCTTCAGTCTGCAGCTCGGCATCAGTGACCCCAGCGTCTTCGCCCCGCCGAGCACCTGTCAATCAGCCCGCCTGGAGAGGATGGTCGAGTCCACCTGCTGAACCCTTGAACCTTGAACCTTAAAGCTTAACACCTTCCAGAGTCCAAAATCACCCCCTCCTCATCCACTAAAACACACAGCTGCAGTGGTACAAGTACAAGTACAAGTACAAGTACAAGTACTTCTATACCGATGTCAAAATAATACAAGTAGAGCTCTTTCTGTCAGTCATACTGATGTCAAATTTATTGGCAACATTTACGTAAAAACACTAATCAAAATAAAAAATTCATGCTGACACACAACTACAGCAGTGATCAACTTTAGATGTTCGTGGATCAAGAGAAAATAAAGCTGAACGATTTTGAGATTAATGAATGAAAAACGTCTTTTTTGTCCCGACTCTTTATTACAGTCAGCTGAAGGTATTTTAATGTTACAGGAACCCATGTTGACCTGTGGATCCGTGTGACCTGTGGATCCATGTTGACCTGTAGATCCATGCGGAGCTGTAGATCCATGCGGACCTGTAGATCCATGCGGACCTGTGGATCCATGTGGACCTGTAGATCCATGTGGATCCATGCGGACCTGTGGATCCATGTTGACCTGTAGATCCATGCGGAGCTGTGGATCCATGTTGACCTGTGGATCCATGTTGACCTGTGGATCCATGTGACCTGTGGATCCGTGTGACCTGTGGATCCGTGTGGACCTGTAGATCCATGCGGAGCTGTGGATCCATGTTGACCTGTAGATCCATGTTGACCTGTGGATCCATGTTGACCTGTGGATCCGTGTGACCTGTGGATCCATGTTGACCTGTAGATCCATGCGGAGCTGTAGATCCATGCGGAGCTGTGGATCCATGCGGACCTGTGGATCCATGTGGACCTGTAGATCCATGTGGATCCATGCGGACCTGTGGATCCATGTTGACCTGTAGATCCATGTTGACCTGTAGATCCATGTTGACCTGTGGATCCGTGTGACCTGTGGATCCATGTTGACCTGTAGATCCATGCGGAGCTGTACATCCATGCGGACCTGTGGATCCATGTGGACCTGTAGATCCATGTGGATCCATGTGGACCTGTAGATCCATGTGGATCCATGCGGACCTGTGGATCCATGTTGACCTGTAGATCCATGCGGAGCTGTGGATCCATGCGGACCTGTGGATCCATGTTGACCTGTGGATCCATGTTGACCTGTAGATCCATGCTGACCTGTGGATCCGTGTGACCTGTGGATCCATGCGGACCTGTGGATCCATGTTGACCTGTGGATCCATGTGACCTGTGGATCCGTGTGGACCTGTGGATCCGTGTCGACGTGTGGATCCATGTTGACCCTTGTTTTACATACAAATAAATAAATAAAACTTTGTAGCATCTTTGTTCCCCACGTTTTGCTTTGTTCCTCCTCTTTAATCTTCTGGTAGCCTGATTTATTGTCTGAAAGACTCGTTTGCTGCGCAGTTTGGAAAATGTATGGTGACTTTTCCTCCTTATCTACCGGACTGACTGTTTCTTGGGTTTGGGCATTTTGTCTTTGTCTATGGACAGTAGGTGGCAGTGCAACGCTGTGGTTCTAGACCATCAGCTCGTAGGTGTAAACAGCGATGCAGTGATGTCAGATGTACAATAAATATTGTATTTTTACAATAATCTTGACCTTTGTATGATCAGTTGTTGAAAAGGTACAATAATTTCACCAAGCCTCTTACAAAACGAGTATTTATTCACAACTGTTATTCACTGTTGTTCTGATTTGGGACATCTGATACTTCTGGTCTTATTGAACAGTTTTCTATTTTGTGGTTTAAATTTCAGAGTTAAAGAAGTTTATGTGATAAATTTAAGTCCTGGCTGCTTCAATAAAAGAATTCAACTTGTTTCTTAAGATATATCTGACATCAATGTACAAATTTGAGACAAAAATTTAAATGTAATTTTTTTGATATTAAAGAATTAATTTTGGTTCATCTCAACAATGTTGAATAAAATCTTTATTCTCCTGTTTTTCCAGGACTTTCTCGTTCTTTTGGTGTTTGTTGTTTTTCCCCAACTTGCAATGACGTCATGATGTATGCATGCAGAAATGTAGATGTTTGCAATCTAACTCTTATTTAATATTTGTGTTGTTTTATGTGCGTGTCATTTGTTTTTAAATGATTTGTTTAAATGACATGTTTTAAATTCAGTCTTATTTTAATTATTTTTGTCACTGATATTTTATTGTGAAAATCATGGACCGCTTTGCCTTTCAGATTAAACTACCATCTGCATTTGTTTCTTCTGTTTTTTGTAAGTTTAGGTTTTCTAAACAACACCACCTCATTTACACATGCCCGTCTCCAGAGCTGCAGACCAAATGTTACTGATGTCGAAATCTGTTGAACAACGTTTAAATGTGTTAATCTGAAATAAAACCTCTCAAGCATGAACAATGTTTTCCTCAGTCTTCAATCAACAATTTCAGATTTATATATAAAATATTTTAATATACCGTAATGACATCAGATTTATGTATTTAATTTTTTCAACTGAAAGCTTAAAACTGCTGTTCACCACTAGAGGGCGTCTTCTTCATGTTCTTTTGCATTTTTTAATCATTTTAATAAAACGATTCAACTATCTTAAATGAAAACTAAACGCTGGGATTTTTAGGTTTTTGACTAAATACAACTTGAGTTGAGCAAAACAAAATAAAAATCATATATTTTATAATAAAGGTAAAATACAGACTCTGACCCTGATCAACCTCCCTCTTCTTCCTGCTCTCAAACCCAGCAGATCCAGTCTGTCCACATGTTTCCTTGTTCCCTCCCCTTCAGACCTGCAGGCTGAACACGGATCTACACAACATGTGCTGAAGACTAAGAGCGGACAGCCTCCATCCTCTGTACAGACACATGATTTGTAGATCAGAACTCAGACCAGTTTCAGTTTTGAGGAAGTGAAACTGTCTCCGTTGTTGAGAGGTGAAATGGCGCAGAAAGGAGATCAGCTGGATGAAGAAACCTTCTCTTGTTCCATCTGTCTGGATCTTTTAAAGGATCCGGTGACTATTCCCTGTGGACACAGTTACTGTTTGAACTGTATTAAAACCTTCTGGGATGAAGAAGAGGAGAAGAAAATCCCCAGCTGTCCTCAGTGTAGATGGATGTTCACACCGAGACCTGAGCTGGTGAAGAACACCATGTTAGCAGCTGTAGTGGAGCAGCTGAAGAAGACTGGACTCCAAGCTGCTCCTGCTGATCACTGCTATGCTGGACCTGAAGATGTGGTCTGTGATTTCTGCTCTGGAAGAAAACTGAAAGCCATCAAGTCCTGTTTAGTCTGTCTGGCCTCTTACTGTGAGAAACACCTTCAACCTCATTATGATGTGGCTCCATTAAAGAAACACAAGCTGGTGGATCCCTCCAAGAACCTGCAGGACAACATCTGCTCCCTTCATGATGAGGTGATGAAGATGTTCTGTCGTACTGATCAGAAGTGTATCTGTTATCTCTGCTCTGTGGATGAACATCGAGGCCACGACACAGTCTCAGCTGCAGCAGAAAGGACCGAGAGGCAGAGAGAGATGGAGGTGAGTCGACAACAAATCCAGCAGAAGATCCAGGACAGAGAGAAAGATGTCAAGCTGCTTCAACAGGAGGTGGAGGCCATCAACCAGTCTGCTGATCAAACAGTGGAGGACAGTGAGAAGATGTTCACTGAGCTGATCTCTCTCATCCAGAAAAGAAGCTCTGATGTGAAGCAGCAGATCAGATCCCAGCAGGAAACTGAAGTGAGTCGAGTCAAAGAGCTTGAGGAGAAGCTGCAGCAGGAGATCACTGATCTGAAGAGCAAAGACGCTGAGCTGAAGCAGCTCTCAAACACAGAGGATCACAGCCAGTTTCTCCTCAACTACCCCTCACTGTCACCACTCAGTGAGTCTACACACTCATCCAGCATCAACATCCGTCCTCTGAGGTACTTTGAGGATGTGACAGCAGCTGTGTCAGAGCTCAGAGATCAACTACAGGACATTCTGAGAGACACGTGGACAAACATCTCACTGACCATCACTGATGTGGATGTTTTACTGTCAGATTCACAACCAGAACCAACGAGCAGAGCCGGATTCTTGGAATATTCATGTGAAATCACTCTGGATCCAAACACAGCAAACACATGGCTGTTACTGTCAGAGGAGAACAGAAAGGTGACTTTAATGAAGCAACATCAGTCTTATTCTCATCATCCAGACAGATTCAGTGACCGTTATCAGGTCCTGAGTAGAGAGAGTCTGACTGGACGTCATTACTGGGAGGTGAAGAAGAAAGGAGATGTAGTTGGTGTTGCAGTTTCATACAAGAATATCAGCAGATCAGGGGAGTGGAAGGAAAGTGAATTTGGAGGAAATGACAAATCTTGGTCACTTCATTGTTTCTCAGACAAATATGTATTTTGGTACAACAACATCAGAACCTCCATCTCAGGTCCTCGGACCTCCAGAATAGGAGTTTACCTGGATCACAGAGCAGGTGTTCTGTCCTTCTACAGCATCTCTGAAACCACGACTCTCCTCCACAGAGTCCAGACCACCTTCACTCAGCCGCTCTACGCTGGACTTGTGGTTGGTTACCGTGCTGGAAGTTCAGCTAAGTTCTGTAAACTCAGATAGACGTTTCTTCTTCTCCGTGTTTATAAGTCAGTGTCGACTGTTGTGACGTTTCTTCACTGTTCAGAGATCGACGTCTCAAACTCTGATTGTTGGAGGAACGTTGTTGTTTTCTCATTTCTTCTTTTGCAGGTTTCACTCGTTCTTATTTCTGTTCATTTATGGGATGTTTTAGTCTTTTTTTGTTACCATGAAACTTTAAATATCTTTGTGCTCTAAAATGTGTATTTATTTCTCATCATTATTTTTCTTTCACTTCATGGAACCTGAACAGAAAAATCAGCAGATCTGCAGATCAAACGTTGCTGATGTCTAAATCTGTTGAGGGATGTTTGATGTTCAACAATCTGAATATTTAGTGACAAATAAAACTTCTGATGTATTAACAAAGTGTTTCTTCAGGCTTCATTCCTGGATTTTACTCAGATCTGAGGGAGAAAACATGAATCTAATATTAAAGTCAATCTGAGGCAGTTTTCCTCCTGAAACATCACAAAGTACAAAGTTCATAATATTTATGTATTTAAAAGTGTTTTTACTGATGTTGCTGGAGTTAAAGACTGCGTGAAGTTTCTCCAGGTCACCATCTGAAAGTTTAAAACTGATGTTCACCACTAGAGGGCGCCTTCATAACTCGGGCACATCTTTAAACATTTCTAAACCTCCACAGTAACAGAAAATAATGTGAACTACATCTTGCACACAGAACCCAATTTTCATTTGAATGCAACATTGCCAAATATTTGACCTTGGTCCATGCAGTTTTATTATTAGTATCTATTATTAAAGTCTGTCTTATACAATTTGAACATAAGACTATTTTATTATTCACGTCGTGAGAGCTGTCAGGACTTTGGACATATTTGCACTGGTCAGTAACTCTGGTTTTAGTCATTATTATTCTTCTAATTGTTGTTGTTGTTTATGTCATTTCAGTGTGTGTTTGTGTCTCACCAACGACACCTTAATGGGAAGAGCCGGCTCCGCCTGCGCTTCCTCATTCCACCACCAAGTCTCCTTGTCTCCTTGTCTCCTTACCTACAAGATGACACACCAAGTGCTCCCTTACCCGTGTCTCTTACCACATCATCTGCAGTTGTCCAGTCATCTGGAAGCACCTCCTGACCACCCAGAGTCTGTCTCAACTCCTCTTTGAAAGCCACACAACACTCTTCGTTTTTCAGCTTCCACTACGTCATCCTCTGCTCTGTCTTTGTCCTCTTCACCTTCTTCACCACCAGGGTCGTCCTACACACATTCATCCTCTGCTCTGTCTTTGTCCTCTTCACCTTCTTCGCCACCAGGGTCGTCCTACACACATTGATCCTCTGCTTTCTGGCTGCACCCTCCCTTACTACTACTTTGCAGTCACTGATTTCCTTCAGGTTATGTTGTCTAGCTGTAGATGTAGTCCACCTGAGTACTTCTACCTCCACTCCGATAAGTCACCCTGTGATTTTGCTTTTTCTGGAAGAAATTATTCAGCCATTTCAATCCTGTTTACAAAGTCTACACCACCTGTTGTTGTGCATTCCTGTCCTGGATACCAAACCTGTCCATCACTTCCTCATCACCTCCGCTGTCTTCTCAAACAAGTCCATTTTAAATCTGCATCAGTCACCGTGCTTTCGTCTCTGATGATGCTCTCCATCACTTCATTTTCTTCATTCCAGAGTTTGTTTTTTTTTTCTCTTTTTTCCCTTGTTTGCACATATATTAATGGTTTATACCAAATTGGTAGGACCCAATATACATATATATATATATATATATATATATATATATATATATATATATATATATATATATATATATATATATATATATATATAGGGATAAGGAGACATATATGCAGTTATCTAATACATATTCATATACATTGTAAGCAGAGAAACACAATAATTACATTTGTACATCAATGCACACACACACACACACACACACACACACACACACACACACACACACACACACACACACGCAGTCACACATACGTTGTGCATGTATGTAAGATACATGTGCACAAGTAGGTAGTTATTCATACATATAAGTATACACTGATACAATCATGTGCACCTGTGCTTTTTAGTTACATGTGCATATACATATATCCTGTATCTGTCCATATATATATACCCATACACACATCGATAGACATATACAAGTACATCTACATATACACACATTAACATATACACACCTAGTACATTCATATATATCTATATACATACATACATACATACATACATACATAGAACATAGTCGACTCCCAGAGGACACGCCAGGCCAGGGAAAAGGAGCCCGCCAGCACATCCTGGCACACCCGGACGGCGATCTGCCACCACACCACTTCCAACCAGGCCCCCCCCCCCAGCAGCCGGCCCTGGTACCAGGCGCCGCAGCCAAGGAGCAGCCTCAGCCCCCCCGAGACCCGGACCCCCCCCCCCCCCGCAGGACAAGACCCAGACAGTAGGAGCGCAGGCCAGACCACCAGGCACCCAGTGATCTGCCGGGGCCGTCCAGCACATGTTCCCCTGGTAGTCCTCCATGTGACCCCCTCACCCCACCTGGACCCTTGTTCTCTCAATTTTTTTTCTCTCCTTTCTCCCTTTTATTAAATGTATTTAATTTTTTTTATTTATTTATTTATTTATTTTTCAAATAGAAATGGCAAAATCCAATTATTTCTCGAAGACCATTTGAGGGAAGATGTGTGTGTCTCGAATTCAAGGATAAAATAAAATTTTTTCCATACTTGGTCAAACTTTGTAGTTTGTCTTTTAATTGAAGCCGATAGTTGTTCCATTGAAATGAAATCTGTTAGTAAGTTTTCCCAGAGGATGACATTGATGGAGTTTTTGGTTTTCCAGTTCATGAGGATTGTTTTCTTGGCGATGATTAGGGCAATAGAAAGGATTCTGTTGGAACTTTTATCCAGTGATAGAGTAGAAAAATCTCCCAGGAGGCAGACTGAGGGTAACAGCGGGATGCAGCAATCAAGAAGTTGGGAGAGGGTGTCAGTGATACTGTGCCAGAATATTTTGACTGGGTCACAATCCCAGATTGCATGCAAGTATGTGTCCGTCACATTTTGTGTACACTGTGTACAAATTTTTGTATCTTTAAAGCCCATTTTAAACATTCTTTCCCCCGTATAGTGTGCTCTGTGAATTTCTTTATATTGTATTAGTTGCAGATTCACATTAGCGACGGACATAAATATGTTTTTACAGATTTGGGTCCAGAAGTCAGCATTGTAGGTAATCTCTAAATCTTTTTCCCATTTAATTGATGGGATGGACATTGTTGGCTTATTTGTTGCAATTAACTTATAGATTTTGGATAAAATTTTCTGTTGACTAGTAATTTGGGTTAATTCTAATACCAGTGGTGGAAGGTTAAGGTTGGGTATTTTACTATTAATTTTTGTTTGAACAATAGATTTAATTTGAAGATATTCTAGAAATTGATTTCCTCCATTGTTATACTTCTGTACGAGGTGAGAGAAAGAAACCAGAGTGTTGTTTTCATAGATATGTTTAAGATGCGTGATGCCCTTAGTGATCCATGATGACAGGTTTAATGGTTTTCTGTTCATCAGAAAATCGGGATTATTCCAAATAGGAGTGTATTTACTTGGTGATACTGTGGTATTAGTCATTTGGTAAAAGTCCCACCAGGCCGTCAGAGTTGAGGCAATGATTGGATTTTTGAAGCAGGGGTGTCTGGTAATAGTGCGGCTTATAAATGGCAAATCAGAGATATTGATTTCTTTACAAAAAAATTGTTCTAGCCCTATCCAAGAACAATCTGATTCGTTTGGTTTGATCCATTTATAAACGTACTGGAGTTTATTTGCAAGATAGTAATGCTGGTAGTTTGGGGCCTCCAGACCACCATTTAATTTATTTTTTTGTAACGTCGATAGTTTAATTCTGGCCTTTTTACTTTTCCAATAATAATGTGTAATTATTGAATCTAAAGATTTGAACCAGAGGGTTGGAGGCTTGCTGGGAATCATTGAAAAGAGATAATTTACCATGGGAAGTATGGTCATTTTAACTGTAGCAATTCTACCAATAAGATTTATTGGTAAATTCATCCAACGTTTTAGATTTTTTTTCTATCGTTTTCAAGAGTGGATTATAATTAAGGCCAATTAACTCTGACAGCTTAGGGGGAATGTTAATTCCCAGGTATTTGATGTTGCCGGTGGTGATTGAGAATGGTCCAGTGACAGTTGCCACATCCCAGCTGTTGCCATACTCACGGAGCACCTCCCACAGGATACCACAAGGGACACGGTCAAATGCTTTCTCCAGATCCACAAAACACATGTAGACTGGTTGGGCATACTCCCATGAACCCTCCAGCACCCTGCGGAGAGTATAGAGCTGGTCCAGTGTTCCACGACCAGGACGAAAACCGCATTGTTCCTCCTGAATCCGAGGTTCGACTATCGGCCGAATTCTCCTCTCCAGTATCCTGGAGTAGACTTTCCCAGGGAGGCTGAGAAGTGTGATCCCCCATATAGTTGGAACAGAGTCTCCGGTCCCCCTTTTTAAACAGAGGGACCACCACCCCAGTTTGCCACTCCAGTGATACTCTCCTCGTCCTCTATGCAACGTTGTAGATGCGTGTCAACCAAGACAGCCCCACAACAGCCAGACACTTGAGGTACTCAGGGCGAATCTCATCCACCCCCGGTGCCTTGCCACCAAGGAGTTTACGGACTACCTCAGTGACTTCAGCTTGGGTGATGGAGGAGTCCACCGTACAGTCCCCAGCCTCTGCTTCCTCAGCGGAAGGCATGTCGGTGGGATTGAGGAGATCCTCAAAGTATTCCTTCCACCGTCCGACAATATCCCCCAGACATTCCCAACAGACCCTCACAATACGTTTGGGCCTGCCCGGTCTGTCCCGCGTCTTCCTCTTCCAGCGCATCCAACTCACCACCAGGTGGTGATCAGTTGACAGCTCAGCCCCTCTCTTCACCCGAGTGTCCAAGACATGCGGCCGGAGGTCAGATGAAACGACAACAAAGTCGATCATTGACCTCCTGCCTAAGGTGTCCTGGTGCCACGTGCACTGATGAACACCCTTATGCTCAAACATGGTGTTCGTTATGGACAGACTGTGACTAGCACAGAAGTCCAATAACAGAACACCACTCGGGTTCAGATCGGGGAGGCCGTTCCTCCCAATCATCCCTCTCCAGGTTTTACTGTCATTGCCCACATGAGCATTGAAGTCCCCCAGTAGAACAATGGAGTCCCCAGTTGGAGCACTATCAAGTACCCCTTCCACAGACTCCAAAAAGGCCAGGTACTCTATATTGCTGTTCGGCCCGTAGACACAAACTCCAACACATTGCGGCTGAGCTGGGGGGCTATAAGCAGGCCCACACCAGCCCGTCGCCGCTCACCGTGGGCAACTCCAGAATAGTGGAGTGTCCAGCCCCTCTGAAGGAGCTGGGTTCCAGAGCCCAGGCTGTGCGTAGACTTGAGCCCAACTATCATTAATCGGTATCTCTCAACCTCCCGCACAAGCTCCGGCTCCTTCCCCCCCAGCGAGGTGACATTCCATGTCCCCATTGCTAGGGTTTTGGTCCAGGGATTGAGCCACTGAGGCACCCCGCCGCGACCGCTGCCCAAACCACATTGCACCGACCCCTCATGCTTCTTCCTGCGGGTGGTGAGCCTACGGGAAGGGGGGCCCACGTCGCCATTTCGGGCTGAGCCCGGCCGAGTCCCATGGGCAAAGACCCGACCACCAGGCGCTTGCCTTCGAGCTCCAACCCCAGGCCTGGCTCCAGGGTGGGGCCCCGGTGACGCCAATCCAGGCGACGTAACGATCCTTGTTGGCATGTTCTGCATGAGGGATCTGTGAACCGCTCTTAGTCTGGCCCATCACCGAGGACCTGTTTGCCATGGGAGACCCTTCCAGAGGCATAATGCCCCCGACAACATAGCTCCCAGGATCCTTCGGGCACACAAACCCCTCCACCACATTAAGGTGGCGGTTCAAGGAGGGGCACAATATTACTCACTTTAGAAAAAGGAGAATTGCTAATAAGATAATAATCGATTTGTGAGTAAGATTGATGGACTTGTGAGAAGTAAGAGAATTCTTTATCGTTGGGGTATTTCAGCCTCCAACCATCTCCAAGACCACAGTCTGCCATGAACTGTCTGATTATTTCTGAAGATTGGTAGTTATATGTTTTACTACAGTTGTTAGATTTATCTAATGCCAGATTAAGAACGGTATTAAAATCTCCACCTATGATTATTGGTGAGTCGGAGAAATTAGAAATAGCTGTAAAGAAAGAGTGAAAGAACAATGAATCATCTTTGTTTGGTCCATAAATACTGGCTATTGTTATTGGGTTGTTGTCAATTGTAATATTAATAATTATGAATCGCCCCTCAGGATCTTAAACCGTGTCATTGTGAGTAAAGAAAATTTTTTTGTGAATTAAAATTGCTACTCTTTGCCTTGAATTAAAATAAGCAGTATATATGTGATTAAACTGTGGAGTCATTAATTTCCGTAAGTCTGATTTAGAAGTATGTGTTTCTTGTAACAGACATATGTCAGCCTGCAATTTATTTATACAGTCGAATATTTTTGTTCTTTTTATGTTTGATTTAATTCCGCAGATGTTCCAGTTTACAAAATTTACTGAGTTCATATTGTTGTTGTTTTATTGTCTACTTCCTGTTTGAATATTGGAGCTGTATGGAAAAGCCTGAGAATCCACTTGTGTGAACATTTAGTCAGATATTCAGAACAGATTGTGTGTGTGATGGACGTTTTCTTCCCCTTTTCTTAACTTGAAGAAAACTATGAGTGAAAGGAATAGAGAAAAGATGTGAAGTAAGGAGAACAGAAAGACATAGAGAAGACAGAAGATACAACAAAACAATTAAACAAACATACCAAAGTGACAGTATATACATTTTCAATTTGGAGACCGAGGTGCATATTTATGAGTGCAGATAGTTTGTGTAGCCAATGATGATGAATTATTGGCTGTTTAGAAGAGCCAGGGGGTGATGTTCTGGTCACGAAACATCTGACTGTTAATGTACAGTTTTTCCACCGCGACTACTGCCTTTTTTCCTTCTTTAATGAACTGCTTCCTGATCTGGAACAGAACCTTCCTTCTGTTCAGAATCTCCCGTGGGAACTGATCGTTCATGCCGTAGTCGGTTCCTCTCAGGTTCCTCTCCTGGCGTTGCACCTGCTGTTTTTGTTTAAAGTGTTCGAATTTGGCTATGATCGGACGTGGAGGTTTGTTTTCCGGGGTTTTACGCCCGATACGATGGACTCTATGAAACGAAATGTCTTTCACTGTGTCGGCTGGGATTTTTAGTTGTTTTATCATGAATTCTTTAATCAGCTGCTCGGGATTGTCGTCTTTTGTTTGCTCCGGGATTCCAGAAAACACCAGATTGTCCCTCATGCTGCGCGATTGTAAGTCAAGCATCGCTTCTTTTATTTCTTTATTTTCTCTTGTAACGACCGCCAGCTGGGATGACATTGATGTCACGGATTCTCGGAGGGAAATGTTTTCTGTAGTCAGCACAGCAATCTGATTTTGGCTGAGTATGTCACTCACCTCTGAGCTGGATGAGTGTCTCAGGGAACTTTGTGTAGATTCAGACTGTCTGATTCTCTAGATCTAAATACTTACCTCGAACTATTTATTTCAAACACAACAACAGCATAGTTTGTAACCCAGCTGCTTGAGCAACATGGCTGGGCCGCGCACAAAGATAAACGGGCTTCAAAACCGCTCCTCAGAAACAAATGGGTCATGTGACCTGAAGCGTCGTAAACACGGGTTTTTTACAGTCTGCAGGCAGCAATCAGAAGTCTCATTGTCCGATCGCCCAAATGACGCAAATCTGTGCAACAGGACGGAAGTAGAATATTAAAAGATCGATCCATTTATTTACAAACCGATACCGGACCTTTTAAATTAAAAAACTTTAGTTAGTGAAATTTCTTTTTAACCCAATCAAAACCAACATTGAGCAACACGCCTTGAATTATTTCTACTTTCACTCATCACTATCTGACACTCTTGTCACCTCCAGAACATTCCCAACAAGCTCCTCCTTCCAGATGCCTCCTGCTCCATTTCTCTTCCCATCCACTCCATGGTTGGACCGCTTCAACCCTGCTCCTACACCTCCAGCCTTGCTTCTTTTCCACCGGGCCTCCTGAACACGCAGAATAGCCACCTTTCTCCTCTGCATCGTGTCAACCAACTCTCCAGCTGTTCCCATCATCGTCCCAACATTTCAAGTCTCTACTTTCAGCTCCAGTTTCTCTCTTTTTCTCTTTTCTCTCTGCCTGCAGACTCCTTCTTTGACCAACAGTGGCCCTATTTCCACTGGGACCCTGTAGGTCAACAGCGCCTGTGGTGGTTGTCATTAGCCCGGGTCTCAACAAGTCCCATGTGGGGTTCATGAGTTTTGTGTTGGGCTCAAAAAGACACTGGCTTGTGACCCTCTGAGGCGGCACTGATGTGACCTCTAACTATAGAGACCAAACTGTTTTTGGAACCAAGCTGTAAAAATATTTATTTCTGCTCTAAAGTTGGACTTTTTAACGTGGAGGTCAACCGAGATGGACTCGCTTTTGGAGCCTCTAGCGGCCAGCCGAGTTACTTCTATGACTCATCCCATAGTGCCCGCCCCTGCCCTGTCGCGATTGGCTCGGTAGATCAGTGGAAATGGTTGTTAATGGGAGGGAACCTGACCTGGTAGAAGAAAGGGAGTTCTTGTCTAGCTGTCTAGGCTAACGCTGGTAGTCATCCCTGCCTTCATGTGAGAAGGTTCTGGAAGGATGTGATTGATCAACATTGGTCTCTGTTAAATATACAGAGTCTCAAGTCTTAAGCTGATTATCTCTTGTTCAGAGCTGCATCTGGATTTCTGCCAGTGGAGCAAGAAACATCATGAACTGGAAAGATGGAAAAAAATACAAACAGTTTTCTGTTTTGTAGCATCAAATTCTGACTAAAAGAAATGTATGTGATTTGATCAATTGAAACCCCGTTTGGTTCCAAGACTGAATTCAGATTGTTTGTTTAAATGTATCTGACACTAATGTACACATTTGAAAAAAAAACCCAAACTTAAATATGATTCTTTTACTGAAACTTCAGAATCCCTTATGAATGTTGGCAGGTGTTGAGTAAACAGACTCTGACTAGACGTCGTTACTGGGAGGTGGAAGAGAAAGGAGACATTTACACATAGGACAACCAGGTATGTGCAAACCAAAGAGGACAAAGAGAAGGGGAGGAGCATTCCTGTTACAGGTGTTTAATTTTGGTGTGTAAGTGTGTGTGCTGTGGGTGTACTGACATATACATAATATATGTACAAGTATCTTTAACTGCTCATACATTTGGAAGTATACCAATATAAAGTCATATACATGCAGTCAACTGGTACCAACAGGTTTGTTCAAAAAGGTCTCAAAGATTTTGGAGTCAGACCTGTTACAGGTTGTGAACTTGTCTTTAATGTCAGGTGTGTTTCCAGAACCACTAAAAACAGCTGTTATTAAACCTCTGCTGAAGAAGAACAATCTTGACAAGACACAAATGAACAACTACGGTCCGATCTGAAAAAGCAGTTTTTCACCAGCTCAATGATTTATTATTTCAAAACAGTGGCTATGATGCCTTCCAGTGAGGTTTTAGACAGCACCACGGCACTGAGACGGCTCTGACCAAAGTGTTTAATGACATGTGGTTGAATACAGATGGTGGGAAAATGTGTCTTAGTTTTGCTGGATCTCAGTGCCTCATTTCATACAGTTGACCACAATATATTACTTATACCACTGGACTCGGCAGGTCTTTACAGAACTGTACCAAACTGGTTCAAAACATACTTAGAGAACAGGAAATACTTTGTGTCAACGGGTAACTTTACATCTGAGCAGACATGAATCACAGGTGGAGTTCCCCAAGGTTCCATCCTGGGACCTCTTCTGTTTAACATCTACATGCTCCCAGATTATGAAGAACAACAAAATAAACTACCACAGCTATGCAGATGACACACAGATATATATTACAATGTCACCTAATCAGGCTCTTGGTAAATACATTGAGGAGATTAATGACTGGGTGTGACACAACTTTCTCCATCTAAACAAAAACAAAACAGAGGTAATTGTCTTTGGAGCCAAATAGAAACGACCACAGGTCACCACAGAGCTTCAATCTATACAACTAAAAACCACCAACCAGGCCAGACATCTGGGTGTAGTGATGGACTCAGACCTAAATTTGGAAAATCACATCAAGACAATAACAAAGTCAGCCTACTATCACCTCAAGAACATATCAAGGTTAAAAGATCTGATGTTTCAGCAGGACCTGTAAACACTAGACCCTGCATTCATCTTCAGTAGACTTGATTATTGTACCAGCATCTTCACAGGTCCACCTAAAACATCAGTTAGACAACTGCAGCTCATCCAGAACTCTGCTGCTTCAGTCCTCACTGAGACCAAAAAACTGGACCAAATCAGTCCAGGTCTGAGGTCTCTACACTGGCTGGATCAGGGGACAGACTTTAAATTTCTGGTGCTGGTCTATAAAGCTCTGAATGGTCCAGGACCAAAATACATCAGTGACCTCCTGACCCAGTATGAACCTTCCAGACCCCTTAGGTTTTATATTTGGGTCAAACCCATATGAGAACCATGCGATTTCCACTCTCATCATGCGCTTTATAACATGTAGGTTAACTTTTACATACAAATAAATAAATAAAACTTTGTAGCATCTTTGTTCCCCACGTTTTGCTTTGTTCCTCCTCTTTAATCTTCTGGTAGCCTGATTTATTGTCTGAAAGACTCGTTTGCAGCGCAGTTCGGATTCATGGTACATAAAATGTATGGTCACTTTTCCTCCTTATCTACCGGACTGACTGTTTCTTGGGCTTGGGCATTTTGTCTTTTGAAATTTTCCTCCTAACAAATGAGGAAAAAATGGAATCCTGTCCAGGTCAAGGCTGTTCCCACTATGGACAGTAGGTGGCAGTGCAACGCTGTGGTTCTAGACCATCAGCTCGTAGGTGTAAACAGTGATGCAGTGATATCAGATGTACAATAAATATTGAATTTTTACAATAATCTTGACCTTTGTATGATCAGTTGTTGAAAAGGTACAATAATTTCACCAAGCCTCTTACAAAACGAGCATTTATTCACAACTGTTATTCACTGTTGTTCTGATTTGGGACATCTGATACTTCTGGTCTTATTGAACAGGTTTCTATTTTGTGGTTTAAATTTCAGAGTAAAAGAAGTTTATGTGATGGGGTTCCAGCGCACTGGTGCCACATGGAGAGCTTGAAGCCGGTTTATGTTCGACATGGCAAAGCACCCTGGTGACCTCGCTCCCAGATCTGCTGAAATGTCTCCAGAAAAAGGCCCCACATCTCCTGAACATTCCTGCTCTTATGATTGAGTGAAAATCTAATCTTCTCAAGTTTTAAGCAAGACATGACATCTGCCAACCACTGCTTGTGGGTTGGGGGGGAATCAACCTTCCACCTAAAAAGAATGGAACGTCTGGCCAAGAGGGAGGCAAAAGATAGAGTGTGAAGTTTTTCTGGAGTTAGACTCACCCTCTCCCCAGTGATCCCAAACAGAGCAGTCGGAGGGTTCGCCTGCAACTGTTGAGTCTGGGAGAGCGACGAGTCCAGGCCTGAAGGAGTGGAGATACTGTCTAACCTGCAGATATCTAAAAAAATCTGATTTTAAGAGACCAAACAGTCTGTTTAACTGCTCAAATGAGGCCAGGGTGTTACCCAAAAACAGATCTTTAAAGCTTTTAATGCCCTTCTTGCCCTACTCCTGAAAACCTATGTCGTGAAGGGAGGGTGTGAAAAGATGATTCGAAGCAATAGGGCTCAAGAGGGAAAAATCATGCAGAATATTTCCTAAAATGAGCCCATATCCTTAGAGAGAGATTAATCACTGGGTTGCAGATGTGTGCAATGGAAGGGAGAGGGAGGGGGGAACCCAGGAATGCAGGAAGAGAGGTGTTTCTGGACAGGTGCAGTTCCATTGCCACCCAGTCGGGGGCGCCAGATCGGTCAGCAAAAAATGACCAGGATGCCATACAGCGCAAATTTGCAGCCCAGTAGTAGAGTCGGAAATTTGGAAGGGCGAGCCCGCCGGTGGACTTGGCCCTCTGGAGATGGACTTTGCTAAGACGAGGACGTTTTCCCTGCCAGATGAAGGAAGAAAGGACCGAGTCAAGCTGGTTAAAAAAAGGAAGTGGGAATAAAAACTGGCAAGGACTGAAATAAGTATAAGAATTTGGGAAGGATATTCATCTTTATAGAATTGATCTGGCCCACCAGCGACATAGATAAAGGTGACCACTTTGTCAACGTTTGTTTAGTTAGGTCCAGTAAGGTAATGAGGTTTTCTTTGAATAGATCTTTATGTTTCTTCGTGATCGATACTCCCAGATATGAGAATTTGTGATGCTCCACTTTGAAAGGTAGATTAGAATAGTCCAAAGCATGCGCTTTATTATTAATGGGGAAAAGCTCACTTTTGCTGAGGTTCAGTTTGTAACCAGACTGAACCAGAGTTTGTTCCCAAACTGGCTGAGCAACGACAGAGGCGCAGTGAGTGAAGTCCCTGGGTTTGATATAAAGAGCAGAAGATCATCTGCATACAGTGAGACTTAATGTTCTGTAGAGTTCCTCCAAATACCAGTTATGTACCTACACCCTCGAAGGACTGCAGCAAGCGGCTCAATAGCCAGGTCAAAGAGCAAAGGGCTCAGAGGGCATCCCTGGCGGGTTCCCCTGTGCAAGTTATAGGGCTTTGACTGTTGGGAGTTTGTGCGAATTGAAGCAGTGGGACATGAGTATAGCAATTAAATCCACGAGAAGTTGGGACCAAAGCCAAATCTATCAAGCACTGCAAAAAGAAAGTTGAATTCTACCTTTGGTGTCTGTATTCAAGAGGGAGATCGGCCTGTATGAGGCACAATCAGCTGGTTCTTTACCTTTTTTAGCAATGAGGGTGATACAGGCCTCAGTAAAGGAGTTGGGGAGAGATCCCAACCTAAAAGACTCAGACAGCACAAGATACAGCTGTGGGGAGAGTAAGGATGAGAACTTTGCAAAAAATTCTGTCGGAAACCCATCAGGGCCTGGAGATTTACCAGACTGCATGGAGGATATGGCTGATGTGATTTCAGAATTAGAAATGGGCTCATCGAGTGCTTTTCTAAGATCCGGTGGCAGTGTTGGAATGTCAAGGGTGTTTAGAAAGTCAGAAGTTGTATCTTGATCCGTTTGGGTCTCTGAGGAGTAGAGTTGCGAGTAAAAGTCCCTGAATGTGTTGTTTATTGGTAGATGGTCTAAAGTTGTGCAGCCACACGACATGCGTGTCACTTGTTTTTAAATTCAGTCTTATTTGCATTATTTTTGTCACTGATATTTTATTGTGAAAATCATGGACCGCTTTGCCTTTCAGAATAAACTACCATCTGCATTTGTTTCTTCTGTTTTTTGTAAGTTTAGGTTTTCTAAACAACACCACCTCATTTACACATGCCCGTCTCCAGAGCTGCAGACCAAATGTTACTGATGTCGAAATCTGTCAAAGAACATTTAAATGTGTTAATCTGAAATAAAACCTCTCAAGCATGAACAATGTTTTCCTCAGTCTTCAATCAACAATTTCAGATTTATATATAAAATATTTTAATATCCCATAATGACATCAGATTAATGTATTTAATTTTTTTTTTTTACAGATGTTGTCGGAGTTCATGACTGACATTTTTCCACAACTGAAAGCTGAAAACTGCTGTTCACCACTAGAGGGCGTCTTCTTCATGTTCTTTTGAATGTTTGAATCATTTTAATAAAACGATTCAACTATCTTAAATCAAAACTAAACGCTGGGATTTTTAGGTTCTTGACTAAATACAACTTGAGTTGAGCAAATCAAAATAAAAATCATATATTTTATAATAAAGGTAAAATACAGACTCTGACCCTGATCAACCTCCCTCTTCTTCCTGCTCTCAAACTCAGCAGATCCACTCAGACCACATGTTTCCTTGTTCTCTCCACTTCACACCTGCAGGCTGAACACGGATCTACACAACATGTGCTGAAGACTAAGAGCGGACAGCCTCCACCCTCTGTACAGACACATGATTTGTAGATCAGAACTCAGACCAGTTTCAGTTTTGAGGAAGTGAAACTGTCTCAGTTGTTGAGAGGTGAAATGGCGCAGAAAGGAGATCAGCTGGATCAAGAAACCTTCTCTTGTTCCATCTGTCTGGATCTTTTAAAGGATCCGGTGACTATTCCCTGTGGACACAGTTACTGTTTGAACTGTATTAAAACCTTCTGGGATGAAGAAGAGGAGAAGAAAATCCCCAGCTGTCCTCAGTGTAGACGGATGTTCACACCGAGACCTGAGCTGGTGACGAACACCATGTTAGCAGCTCTAGTGGAGCAGCTGAAGAAGACTGGACTCCAAGCTGCTCCTGCTGATCACTGCTATGCTGGACCTGAAGATGTGGTCTGTGATTTCTGCTCTGGAAGAAAACTGAAAGCCATCAAGTCCTGTTTAGTCTGTCTGGCCTCTTACTGTGAGGAACACCTTCAACCTCATTATGATTCATCTACATTCAAGAAACACAAGCTGGTGGATCCCTCCAAGAACCTGCAGGACAACATCTGCTCCCGTCATGATGAGGTGATGAAGATGTTCTGTCGTACTGATCAGAAGTGTATCTGTTATCTCTGCTCTGTGGATGAACATCGAGGCCACGACACAGTCTCAGCTGCAGCAGAAAGGACCGAGAGGCAGAGAGAGATGGAGGTGAGTCGACAACAAATCCAGCAGAAGATCCAGGACAGAGAGAAAGATGTCAAGCTGCTTCAACAGGAGGTGGAGGCCATCAACCAGTCTGCTGATCAAACAGTGGAGGACAGTGAGAAGATGTTCACTGAGCTGATCTCTCTCATCCAGAAAAGAAGCTCTGATGTGAAGCAGCAGATCAGATCCCAGCAGGAAACTGAAGTGAGTCGAGTCAAAGAGCTTGAGGAGAAGCTGCAGCAGGAGATCACTGATCTGAAGAGCAAAGACGCTGATCTGAAGCTGCTCTCAAACACAGAGGATCACCGCCAGTTTCTCCTCAACTACCCCTCACTGTCACCACTCAGTGAGTCTACACACTCATCCAGCATCAACACCCGTCCTCTGAGGTACTTTGAGGATGTGACAGCAGCTGTGTCAGAGCTCAGAGATCAACTACAGGACATTCTGAGAGACACGTGGACAAACATCTCACTGACCATCACTGATGTGGATGTTTTACTGTCAGATTCTCAACCAGAACCAACGAGCAGAGCCGGATTCTTGGATTATTCATGTGAAATCACTCTGGATCCAAACACAGCAAACACATGGCTGTTACTGTCAGAGGAGAACAGAAAGGTGACTTTAATGGACCAACATCAGTCTTATTCTCATCATCCAGACAGATTCAGTGACCGTTATCAGGTCCTGAGTAGAGAGAGTCTGACTGGACGTCATTACTGGGAGGTGGAGAAGAAAGGAGATAAAGTTGGTGTTGCAGTTTCATACAAGAATATCATCAGATCAGGGGGGTGGAAGGAAAGTATATTTGGAGGAAATGACAAATCTTGGTCACTTCATTGTCTCTCACACAAATATGAATTCTGGTACAACAACATCAAAACCTCCATCTCAGGTCCTCGGAGCTCCAGAATAGGAGTTTACCTGGATCACAGAGCAGGTGTTCTGTCCTTCTACAGCATCTCTGAAACCACGACTCTCCTCCACAGAGTCCAGACCACCTTCACTCAGCCGCTCTACGCCGGAGTTGGGTTTGGTTACACCGATGGAAGTTCAGCTGAGTTCTTCAAACTCAGATAGACGTTTCTTCTTCTCCGTTTTAAACGTATTAATGCCAAGGAAAACATTGCCTTTTAGATTAAACTCCCTTTGTCAAAATAAAATACCAGCTTTTCTGTTTTTTGTCATTTCAGTTTTTGTAAACACAATACCACCTTATTTACACATGTCATCCTTTGCATACACATCCCCCACTGTTTCTATAAACCTTTACACATTTCTGACCATTTTGTTGTTTTTAGTGAATTCCAGCAAATATTATTAATTTGCTTTTGTGAGATAAATCTAATCACGGCAGCGTGATCTTGTTTTGAAGTTGTGACCATTAAAACCAACATTCAGAAAACGCCCTGATAGCTGCAGATACCACAGATGACCAGTAGGTGAACCATTCAGTCGACTAACGGCTCCGCCTCTCGGAGTAAAAACTTCAACTCCCAGAATCCCTTTCTTCCACCCGCTGCTAGCTACCCCACAGCGGAGCAGACGAAGTGGAACCAGATGATTTGTCCTTTTCTCAGGCGGATTTCTTCCCGTATAAGACTTCCTGCAGTCGAGTTTGGAAACTAAAACACGAGACAGGTCGCGTTTCAGAGGTAAGAACAAGGACGGGTTAAAAAGGCGTGAATGCGTGATTTTCAGCGAGCTAGCCTGCTGTCAGGTGAGAAACCTCACCTGGCGCCACCTGCCCGGATCATCGCGTCTTTCCACTCTACCAGCATCATTAAACGTCGATTGTGCGAGCATATTTGCGGCCGGGGTTATTGGGAACCTTCCGGCGTGTCATTGCGGTGTAAATGGCCTTCTCCTCGTCAACAGGATGTGTTTTTGTTGCTTTTGGCAGCTGCAGCTTCTCTTATTTAAAGCTGCTAAAAAGACGCAGGAAACATCTTTTTATGTACCGATGTCAATACTTTGCTTCAGAGTTGTAGAGGACAGAAAATAATCTCTGTCGCCCTTTGTGTATATCAAATCCTTGCAGATATTGTAATATTGGGCAGGTTTCTGGTTACCTGTCGGTGCAGGTGAGGCCAAACCGTTACGTCATGGCAGCCTGGTTAGGCTAAACATTATTACATTTTCATCCTTTGTAGGTAACCAAAACAAAACCCAGCTTAGTGTAGGGGTCGTGGGCACGCTTTCCCTTTTTTCACCCTCTTGTGCCTGATTGTGACTTTGTACAGTTTTACCAACAATCCAGTTTAATTCAATCAAACCAGTTAGACCGGTGCTCCTGTCAGCCCGACTGCTGGCGAAACCTCACGGTCCATGACGAAGGGGCATTTCTTTTCTCACCAGTGATTTAGATCAGTTTTGGTTCAAGAGCAGACTCTCAAACTAATGAAAACGTCATCAAATATGTTATAGCGGCCTGAAGTTGTATTATAATCTTTCAGGTCTTCTATAATCCAGGACAAACCAGCCTGGGGAGTTTTGAGTTTATACACTGATCACTGACTGTCCCGTCATTCCTTCAGGTATTTTCTTCCAAGCTGTTTTCAGGAGATGTTTTGGTCACAGGACATTCGAGGGTGTATTTTAGGTGTTTGAATGGTGAAATCATCCTTTGTGTAATGCTTTTTTTTTTCCTTCTGTCCCCTGATTTGGGTTGTTTAAACCTCCTGAACCATCCGTCCTCTCTGTCCTGAATCTGGACATCGTTTAATTGCATGAAGCATGAACTCCGTTTTGTACCGGGGTGGGCTTCATGCCCGGGCGTTGACGTTTGAGGAACACCGGACCCATTTCACAGGAAATTGATTTCACATTTCACAGAGTATGTTTCTTAATTTTTTTGTTTTATTTCTCTCCCTTGCCCGTTTCCCAAGCTCAAATGATGGATTTTAATCATCAGTGTGTCCATTGCAATATTTATTCTACTAATTTATTAACTGCTTATATCACCCTCTTTGGGGATTTAATTGAAAGTAATTTCAAACTTAAAAAGAAGATCAAGCTCATGCTTTACTCAAATATAAATGATGGACTTTATGAGCTTGTGGGCGACCACTTCAGAGAAACTGTGCTGCATTTGAACGGCTGGCATCACATGTGTTTGCTTAGTTGTTTTGCATCAACTCGACTGACTGTTGGTGCAGAAGTACAGTTATTTTCACTTCCCTCTTATGCAGATATTGTAAACAGTAAGCGGGGTCAAGTGCAAAAGTCATGTCCCTTATGGGTTTTTTAATTTTGTTTGTCATAAAACAAGTGTTTTTACCAGAGTAGGAGGACAGTGAAACTGGTTTCAGACGTCGTGTCTTACTGACTTCTGAATGTAAACACTGGTGGAAGCTGTTTACTTCAACATGTTGCTGTTAAAGAAGTATTTATTCATTGTCTTGATAGACAACTTATTCAAGCTTGTTTGGTGCTTTTTGTCTGCTGCACAAACACAACCAGTAAATGTTGGAGATGGGACCCCCAGCCTCCAAGATGAGAGGGTTTTCCTCTTTTTCCTGATCTTTACTTATTGTAAACTAAACATTTTTTGATCCTGCGCTGAGATCGGACCAAGTGGCCGCAGTGGACTGTGAGATATGTAAACAGACCCGACCAAAGAGTGGGCAATAAATCCAAATATGGAAGTAGTTTCCTGGGATACCTCTGGTTTCAGCTGTGGTCAGTTTTGTAATTATGTTGCTGGTCAAATAGAACAAACTCAAAAATAAACTTTGAAAATAGTCTCCTGTCGCTTTGATAGAACCAACATTCATTTAACTGCTGTGTGGTTTTTTTTTATAACAATAAAACACATATGGAGCTTGGCTCCTGAGGGCAAATTACTGGTTTGACATTTTTTCTTCATCTTTTTCCTTCCTGCAGATGCAGTGATGCCGTTTACAACCGCAGACTGAGTCCACTTGCTCCAATGACCCACCGCTGAGTCCAAGCACTTGTGAACGTTGACTGGCGGGCGGGGCCTGCCCTGCCCAGGAGGCGTGTCCTGCCATGGACAGCAGAAGCAGCATTGACTCGCGGCTGACCGGAAGGGGAATGGGATCTGTTGGCGCCGTTCACGCCTCTGCCGGGGTGGAGTCATACGAAGCCGCAGAGAAGAAGTGCATTTCAGATGTGAGGAGGACCTTCTGCCTCTTCGTCACCTTCGACCTCCTGTTCATCACATTGCTCTGGATCATAGAGCTCAACGTAAGGCGCGTCTGTTACCGTGCGGTTCTGTGAACCTGGAATGACTTATTAAGAAAATTACCTGAAAACCACATTCACATGACAAGCTTCACTCGCTGCAGACAGAAACAGATTATTGCAGCCTCAAATGTTGCTCTCCGCTTTTGCATCTTATCTGTCCACAGCTTGTGGAGCAGATCAACGTTGGGTCGCGTTAGATTGTGGTGAAGGACTTATGGAAGAGAAAAATGTGTTCAAAAGGTAGTGTGATTGACGATAATACTGTTACCATGGACACAAGCGGTTTATTTAAACACAGCCAGAGGGAGAAAATCCAAACATTTAGATAAACCTTTAAACAACATAAAATAACACTGAGCAGCTTTCAGACATTTCACACAGAGATTCCTTGCATTTTTCTCTTTAAATGCATCTTGTGAAGAGCGTTTCAACAGTTTTATTATAGATGACTACTTAAGCATCTGTGCTCTTCTTCCTTGGCGAAAGAAGCCACCGCTTCCTTTTATTTGGTTGTTTTTTGGGGGTTTTTTTTGTGTCAGGAATGCATCATATCGTGACTGTGTCGTCATTGACATTACCATAACACCCTTAACACACTGGTTGGTTTCAGAATCAACGCGTTTTTAATCGGAGCAGGGGGCTGCCGTGTTGTGAGCCACGCCCACATCGGCGTGGGCACACCGGGACAGACGGCTTTGGCCTGAAATGAGTGGCTCAGCCCTCAGTCTGAAAGTCCCAACACCGAACGTGCTGATACTTTTCCAGAAGCCCTCATGGAGCCGTGTTTCAGGAAATAGTCATGGTATAGATGATGGATGTTAAGACTGAGAACCATGTCCTGAGTAATGGAGTTAGACTTGAACATGTGGATCTGAAATCAGGCCTCCATCACATGGCGAGGTCTGTTTTCGTGTGAACTAAAGCCGGTCCTCCACTCTAACACCGTAGAGTTGTACACAGGCTCACTGCAGGCCTTGAGCGAGTTAACAAGGTCTTTATTAGCTGATGACTTGTGCACTAATCTAACTTTTCACCCTTGTCCCTGGATGCCAGAATACGCACAACTTAAACCGAACTAATGACAATAGAAGTTGGCTTCATTTGTGTCGAGCGATGTTGAAACGTGGCACCGCGGATGTTGGAGGGCCACAGTCCAGCTCAGAGACTCCAGTCTCATCCACCGAGGTCGAGTTAGAATCTCGTCCTGCCATAGTTTTTGCAGCTAAATGTGCACGTGACTCGTGCAACGCTGCACCAGCGCAGGTTAGATGGCAGCCCACCTGCTGGGGGGAGCTGGGGAAGAGGAAGCTCAGTGGCTGGATTCTGTGCAGAGCCGTGGACATTTTCATCTGACGGTTTTACACAATATAACCCGAGACACGTGAGCAGGTTTACTGGGACGAAGGACTTCTGAGTTACTCCAGCAGCGAAACCTGCAGGTAAAACGCATATCTGGGAAATCCCACTACATCAGCAGTAAAAGAGACATGTTTTATTGTGTTCAGCCCACATTTATTATCCCATAAAGAGAAAAGTTAGTTCTGAAAAATCTTCGAATCAAGCGCCTTAAATTCACTCAGATGTTACTCAGTATTATGTTTCATTGTCTGTAAAAGTTTGAATAATATTTATATTAACATTTATATAAGAGCTGTTAAAATGCTGCAAAAGTGAAGATCTGCATATCTAGAGAGGTGGACTTTTATTAACAAAGTAACAGAGGAATAATATTTTCTAATCGTAATAAGTTTAATTTCTTGAGTGTTTAGATTAGATTTATTTGAAATTGTCCATCAAGATATAACACATTACTCTTGACTGGCAAACTGTAAAATGTTTGGGAGTTTTAAGGATTTATCTCCCTTTGCTTATCGGGAGTGTCTGTATTTTATGTGCAGCTCTAAAAATATTCTGTAATAAAGTTTACGCGACGCAGTGCCGTCTGAATCCCGTCCAGGCTGAGCAGGAGCAGGTCAGGCGTCGCTGGAGGAACGAATCGAGGCCATGCAGCCATAAAACTCTGTGGATTGAGGAAATGAATTTTCCGTGGCCCACTTTCCATGATTGATCCAGTTAAAGCAGCGTCAACCTTGAACAGTGAAATATCTGCTCAAACAGCCCCTGCTGTTCTTTCTTAAAGCAGAACCACATCTGGAGGACGTTCCAGTGACTCGTCCTGAACAGTAAACCTGCTCATAATTCATCCTGAGTCTCGGCTGCACGATTTCAGGAATATACGGTGTTAATGTCTTTCTGCTTTCCTGCCAGCCTCGACCCGAGATCCTGAATAATCTATTTATGGGTCAAGATTGTGAAATTCACAAAAATGTAGATGTTGGTTCCAACAAAAGCATGTTACAACCTCTGATCCTGCACCACAGTAAAGTAACACTGTTGGAGGAGATCTGAGATCAAGTTTACTAAAGTTAAATGTGTTTTAATCATCTGATAGTTTGCCTTGTTTGATATTTGTGATAATCTCAGTATGATCATAGTTTTAAAATTTTAAATTAAGACTCATTAACTGAGTCACGTGTCCACGAGACGAGAAACCAGTTATTGATCAGGAGGCTAATTGATTTTTTTTATTTTTTATTTTTTTTATTTTAAAATAGACATGAATGAAGATAAAGTGACTTCTAGGTCAGGTGTTTCAGTCTTATTTTAGACGGCAGCTATTTACCTTGTCATGTTACATTTTATTGCCAAAGGTGTTCACCCATCCAAATAACGTGAATCAGGTGTTCCAGTCACTTCCGTGGCCACAGGTGTATAAAATCATCACCTCGGCATGCAGACTGTTTTTACAACTATTTGTGAAAGAATGAGTTGCTCTCAGGAGCTCTGTGAATTAGCTCCGATGAGCTCCAGAACAGTGCTCAGAGAGCTTCATAAATGGGTTTCCATGGCCGAGCAGCTGCATCCAAGACAAACATCACCAAGTGAAGTGGAAAGCGTCGGATGCAGTGGTGTAAAGCAGCCGCCACTGGACTCTGGAGCAGTGGAGACGCCTTCTGTGGAGTGATGGATGGTGCCTCTCCATCTGTCAATCTGATGGACCAGTCTGGGTTTGGTGGTTGCCAGGACAACAGTTCTTGTCTGACTGCATTGTTCCAAGTGTAAAGTTTGGTGGAGGGGTGATCATGGTGTGGGGTTGTTTTTCAGGAGCTGGGCTTGGCCCCTTAGTTCCAGTGAAAGGAACTCTGAATGCTTCAGCAGACCAAGAACTTTTGGAAAATTCCAGCTCCCAACTTTGTGGGAACAGTTTGAGCTGGTCCCTTCCTCTTCAACATGACTGGGCACCAGCGCACAAAGCAGGTCCATAAAGACCTGGATGACAGTCTGGTGCTTCTGGAAGAATGGTACTTTTGGTCATATAGTGTACCTTATGACTTCTTAGTACTTTAATGCCCAGGGATTTAAAATTTCTTCCAGGAACAGGAAGTTTTTTTTTTATTTTTTCCTTCCACTGACATCAAAAGTCAAGTGACTGAGATTAAAAAGAGGCTTTATACCTTTAAAGTCTTGACTCTTTAGGTCTTTTGTGTTTCACCAACAGCAGCATCAAATGTAGCACAGATTTCAAATCGATTTTAAAATCAACGACTAAATATAACAACAATGTCAGTGTTGATGCGGGAGTTGAGCTCTGTGGATGATCAACAGTGTTGAGTCGCCGGTGGTAAGAACGGGTCACATGATGCGCTCAGTTTTAAATATAGCCGGGTCACACCCACTTCTCCTGTGTGGGTAGTTGAAATGAAAGTTTCTGTTTCCCTCGTTTCATCGGTACAGTTTCATTCAGGCCCCAGTAAAGCATTAATGTACCATTACGAGTCCATGAATTAAAAAAACCGTTGTCATGGGGATGGGTTTGGTTTGTCTGACAGGTGAACGGCGGCATCCAGACGCAGCTGGAGAAAGAGGTCCTGTACTACGACTACCACGCCTCCTTCTTTGACATCTTTGTAAGACTTTACCCTCTCTGCACGTAGATGATATTTACTGCTGTATGATGTCCAAACATTGTAAAGTCTTCCCGTCCTTCCTCAGCTGCTGGCTGTCTTCAGGTTTGCTGTTCTCATCTTGGCTTATGCCGTCTGCAAGCTCCATCACTGGTGGGCCATCGCTGTGAGTTTCTTTTTCCTTTATATCAGTGAAACCGCGTCGTTTGTACATGTGTGAGCAGAGGAGTCGTCTTTACATTTTCCTGTTCACACATGCAATCAGTTGTTTTGTTCCTAAGTATGAAAATAAGCAAATAGTTTCCAGAATTTCTGTGCATCTGCATTTGTAGCTGGAAAAAAAAACCAAACAAAAAAAACCTATCGTCATTCATGAGAGCGATTATGTGAAGTGAAAGGGAGGCCGGGCAGGTGACTTAATGAGGGAAAACACTCTCAAGCATCTCACATGAGGCATTTTTAGGCCAGGAGAGGTTTTGTTTCATGGCAAAGTCATAAATGAGAAACAGAGTTGTGTGTCGGTACTGCACGAAGGGAGTCGAAGTCTAATCCGGAGACGGCAGATGAGGGCCGCTGGGCTCGCGCTCTCCTGCACCACGATGCAGCTTCTTTATCGGAAACGAGAGCTTGTGCTGTGGGTTTCACTTCAGCTTCCACTTACACATTTATTACACTCGGTTTTCTTAAATCAAATACACTTTTATTGTAAACACACAAAAATCAGATGAGGGCTTCCGCCACTATAGCAACCGTTTCCAGCCTTGCGGATGCTGCGGTTGCTGGAGCACTGAGCCCAGAACAGACACGATTGATCCTCTCTTCTTTATTTTCTTCAGTCCAACGTTTTATAAAAACTGAAGTTTTATCGACTTCACCCTGCAGCATGTCTCTGTAATCTCATGTTTTATCTTTTGAAGGTCACCACCACAGTCAGCTGCGCTTTCTTGATCGTTAAAGTCATTTTATCAAAGGTAAGAACAAGAGAATTGGACTCATTTCTGGTTTCTACAATGACATGAGGAGGAAAACTGAGCAGCCCAGCGATGTGGGATTTTCCAGAACATTTACGCAGATTTCTCACTTTATACATTCATTACTTTTTTATTGTGACTACAATAATGTGTTTGTGTTTGTGTTTGTGTTTGTGTGTGTGTGTGTGTGTGTGTGTGTGTGTGTGTGTGTGTGTGTGTGTGTGTGTGTGTGTGTGTGTGTGTGTGTGTTGTGTGTGTGTGTGTGTGTGTGTGTGTGTGTGTGTGTGTGTGTGTGTAGCTGCTGTCTCAGGGGGCCTTCGGGTATCTTCTGCCCATCATCTCCTTCGTGCTGGCCTGGATAGAAACGTGGCTGCTCGACTTCAAGGTCCTTCCTCAGGAGGCCGAAGACGAGAACAGTGAGTGTCGCCGCCACGTCTACAGTTTGACGTCTCTGATCCACTTTTATCTCCTTCAGTGTGTTTTAAGCGTCACTGCAACCGCCGCTTCTCCGTAGCGGGACAAAGATTCTTATCATTTCAAAAGATTTTTTTATTTCTGCCGAAATATTTTTAAAGTAAAAATAAAGATGTATGTATCAGATCATTTCATTATAATTACTATTATTAATAATAATAATAATAATAGTCAACGTGAACTCCACGTTTCACATTTGCTGACATCTGAAATTGTTAAATTCGTAATGAAAATATAGTTAGTTTTTTTTATGTATAATCTTTATCTAAAAAGTAACTGTTCATATCCAGTGACGATCTGGGTCGGTTTTGTTGAGTTTTTGTTCTCTAAATTGTTGCACTGCTGAATTCTGACCTCAGACGTCACGTAGGCTCCGAAAACAAAACTAAAAAACGGGCGTCAAGGGTTTATTTCAGGACCTCGACCGACAGCATGATAAGGTTTGGACCGCCCCCATCGGTCAGGTTCTAACCTGGACCTGAAGGAGTCGTGCAGCTTCACGAGAGGGACGCCGTCCGTCTGCGTCGTGATGTCGCCGGTGCAGCTGGTGAGAAACGGCGATATACCTGCTGTACGTTCAGATCTGGACCTTTAGTGCGCTGTGAGGGTCGATCCAGAGTCAGATCCGACGTGAGGGCGGGATAAACTAGATGAGCCGCAACAACAAACCTGTACGCTTTGATTTCTGCACCTGTCATTGTTTGAAACGTCTCTGAAACAAAGTTTGGTTTGGAGCTCTGCGTTCCCGCGTTCATCAGGTCCGCCGCCGATCACACGACTCTCGGGACAACAACGTCGCATTTTCAAATTTAAATCACCTGAGCTGCTTTTCCGCGTCGTCATCACAAACTGGTTGGTAGTATGACGGGTGTGGAGACTAAAATGGACAGAAATGTCAGTTTCTCGTTTTTGTTTTTTTAATTGAAGCATTAAAAGCTTTGACATTAATCCTGACAAACCACAACTGCTTTTAACATCCAGCGGTCCTGCTGTTTGTGTCGTCGTTTCAGGACATCAGTCCTTCATGGACGCCACAGAGAGGGCTCCTCTCATGGGTCCGGGTCCTTTATCCGACGGACAGTTCTACTCGCCCCCGGAGTCCCTGGCAGGTCGGTCCACTCGCCCCGACGTCAGCCCATCCAGACATCTCTTCTTCTTCCTCTGACCGCCTGACCATCAAACATCTGCTCTTTCGAGCCACTGATTTTAAATCTCTTCACAGAAACGTTTGTGTTTTCAGCCCTTAAATATCTGACTTGTTTGGGATCAGGAGTAGAAATCCTCCTGAAAATGTTGCTCTCCAGGTTTTCAGGCTGGTATCTCAGCCAGATGTTAGTATTGATCTGAAAAGCTGATTGCAGTTCCTCTCCCGCTTCTGACCACTCCCGATGTTTCTGTCTGGTGTTCAGATTCAGACGAGGACCTGGAGGATAAACACGATCCAGAGAAAGGGTTGATTCAGCAGGTCACTTAACAGGTAACACGGACACACAAAGCAACACTATTAACTCCTACAGAGCTTAAAAGAAATTTCTTTAATATATATTTCTGACTACTGTGACTCTTGTACAGAAGAAAATGGAAAAAAAGGCCGTATGATGTTTCGACTCGGTACTAACTACACTAATAAATAAATCTGAATATGGATTTGAGTTTCTGCGAGTCTCCGCCGTAATCAAACCTACATCGGTTACCGCCACCTAGTGGTGAAACGACACAAGTACTCTGTTGTTCTACAGGACAAATTACGTAAAAGATGACTTAAAACGCATCAAAATAAATTCAGTTTCAACATAAAATAATTTCCAGTGATGATGCACATTTAAATAATAAATGTAGAATTGATTTGGTCTCTAAAATGCTCCTAAATGCTTAAATTTAACCATGGAATATCCAGCAGGAATGAAACTTCACAAACCGGCTCAGTGCAAACGTGGCGTCCTTTCACAGAAGTGATGACGTGAGAGTAACAAAGATGGTCAATGACAGACCCTCACAGGTGATGTTTGATTACAAATTCACTGATTCAACACAGGCGAGAATGTAGATAAGGTGAAGATTAACTGCCCGTCGTCAGGCGCGTCTGGAGGAATCGCTGCCACCGTGTCTGTGGTCTCGCTGTTTTTAATTCCCGTTTCCTTCTCGGGGTAAGCGGGACTGCAGGAATCCGCCCTTATCACAAACGATTTCTTCATTTCCAGCACCTACAGTCTTATTTATCCGCGTCCACTCCAACGTCCACAAAGCAGGAAAGGTGGATCTGTTGAAGACGGCAGATCAGCATCCAGCGTTGAAGTCAGTCAGTGTAAAATATACATCTGAATTTTACAATTATTTGCTTTTAACTAGCAGTCATTAATGACTGGATATATGATTTCTGCAAATAAATTAGAGGAAATTATATAATGCGCTTTTTTAAATTCCACATTCATGACTCGGTGTTCCTTTTCCTGGGAACGTGGTCTTGGTCTTCAGTGCTTCTTGGAAGGTCTCCAGCTTGAGCGGCTGGATTTACTCTTAAAAAAAAAAAACAAGCAAATCTGAACGTGCGTCTCCGGAAACTCCGTCTCGTTTTCTCCAGGGCTCGGTTCTGATGGACGTTTTCTCCAGGGCTCGGTTCTGATGGACGTTTTCTCCAGGGCTCGGTTCTGATGGACCTTTCCTCCGTCTCGTTTTCTCCAGGGCTCGGTTCTGATGGACGTTTTCTTCAGGGCTCGGTTCTGATGGACGAGTCCTCCTGCTCCGGTCCTGCTGCTGAGGGAACATTTCTGCCTTACATCTTCAGCTATTTTATTTTTTAACGTCTTCAACGAGGTCTCCGCCTTCTCAACGCCCCGTTCCGGATGGTTTCCCACATTCATGGACCTTCTGAGGGAATTCAGTTTTATACAAAAATACTCTTAAAGTTTAGTTGAATTAAATGAAATCAGTACTTTTTTCATGGCTAATTTCCATTTCAACTATTATTCAAACTATTGCATGTTGTTTTACACATTGTTTTTACAGTTAAAGGTTTGTTTACTTTGAATTAGCTGATTGTTGCATTGTTTTATTTAGTTTGATTACTTTTGAACGTGAGGAGAAGCTGCAGCACAGACTCTGGATGATGAAGGAGCGTCACGCCAGAGCCGAGCTTTTGGACCAGTTTGCAGTAAACTGACCATGAGCTCTCAGAAATGTCTTTGACTACTTTAAAGTCTTAAAAAGAAAAAAAACGTTTGCTTCCAAGAGAGTGAGAAGAACTGCATGTGGAGATAAAAATAAGTTTAATTTAGACGACGGTTCCAGCACTAAAGGGAAACCGCGAAGCTGCTCCGATGTTGAAGTATTATTGTACATATGTTCATGCATGTCTCACAACTGCACAGGTGGGGTTTTAATAAGAGCTTGTCGGTTAAATGAAATCATTAAAACATGAGAAAAGCAGTTTTTCCTTCATGACTTCATTGTATTCAAGTGTCCTCGTCTGCAGACGCCACTGCACTGACGTCAGTTTGAGTCCTGACAGGAGCTTTGAAATGTCGTTTGAGTGAAGCGGCGGAGTAGATCCCCGCGGACCGCCCGAAGTCCATTTAACTTTGCATGTGTACAAAAAGGAGCGTTAACAGAGGACGTCTCCATCTGTTCGCTGTCATCTGGTTTTAGATCTGCAGGAGACTGCAGACGTCTGCTGAAACTCCTGTCAGATAATAAACCTAGGTTATGCAAATATCTGAACCTGCTTCTTCCTGTTCAGTCTCAAAAAAACAGCCAGACTTAAAAATGTTTCCATGGCAACGTGCTAAACGGAAGTATCCTGTAATCAACATCTCGGGTGTCTTCAACCTTCAGTCTGACCATTTAAAGGGTCCAACTTCAAGGTCCATCATCGTCAGACAGCACCATCCATCACTGTTTCAACTAAAAGATACGACTGAAGAGGACTCCACCATTGGAAGAACATCTTAAAAAAAAACACTTGTATGTGTCAAAGTGGTTAATGACAAACCTTCTAGGAGAAGAAGACTGTATCTACCGTGAGACATGGAGGAGGCTCGGTTCTGTTCTGGAGCTGCTCTGCTGCATCTGGTTCAGGGGTCTGGAATCTGTGCAGCTACAATGAAACCATCCAGACCTTCTGGAGATAAATGTGCTGCCCAGGGCCAGAAAGCTTGGTCTCAGTCGCAGGTCATGAGGTCATCCTGTTGAACATCTGTGGAAACATCTGGAACCTGCAGTCTGGAGAAGAAACCTTCTGACCTGAGACATCTGGAGACGTTTGTTCATGAGGACCAGAACACGTGTCTGCAGGTGGACACTGGTCTGAATCAACCATGAGCTTGACCTTGATCTTGACCTTGAGTGTCTAGAAAGGTGCCCATAAATAACATGAATTAAGTTGAGACTCGTCATTTTCAAACTAAACTGAGACAACACGCACAAGCCGTCTTCTCTCATTTAACAGGAACTTTGGGACGAAGCAGAACTTGTCTTAAACCACCGGAAAGGAACATTCGCTTCAAAACAAAACAATCACTCACAAATAAACCCACAAACCAGCAGTTTCTGTAACACTGTTTTATTCTTTTTCACATTTTTTATTGACAGAAGTCAAATATCCAAACCACCTGTAAACAGTGTGTCCACAAATCTACATTTTGCCTCCATCAGTGCGGCTTTTCAGTCAAAAACACAGTCAAAATAAATACAATATTGATTAAAAAAAGAAAAGGTAAACTGCTAACCTACGTCTGCCAGAAGGAGCTCGTACAGATTTACAGATTCGGTGTTTGCAGAGGACGTGAGGAGGTGAACGATGCTGGAAACGCGAGGTCTGTCCCCTCATGAGATGTTCACTGGAGAAGCGTTTCACGAGTTCCACGATTGAGAAAGACGGCGACAGCGTTTCATCTTCTGAGGGTTGTGACGCGTGACAGAACGGAGGTGGAGGAGGGTCCACGACACGTGTGACCTGCGTCAAGACTACACGAATGTTTCTGCTTTCTTCTGCTGTCTCTACTGGGTGGAGTTCTGAAACCACCGGTTTGCCTCCTCACTGCTTTTAAGCAGAATGAGATGATCGTCGACTTCGTTTCTTCTTTTCTATTAATGCAACGTTTTCCTTCCCTCAGATTTTTATCTTCACATTTATCATTTTAAAAGTTCCTCTAAATCAAAGACACAATCAGAAATCATCGTGTTGCATCAAACATGCTCTGATCTGTTGAACATCGTGAAATCAAAACAAAACACACCAGCTGGAGTTTTTTCTGCAGTTTTCACATATAAGACATTTGCGACAAGAACGAGTGAAAGATTTCTTAAAAGAAAGGAAAAAGACAAATACGGTGAGATCAGCAGATCTTCAGACGTCAGCTGTGGTGCTTTCTTTCTGAAAGCTTCTTCTACCCTGCAAATGTGGAAAAACGGCAACGAAACGACACTGAAACGTTTTTCACCTGGAACTGGAACTTCACATCCTTCACAACACCATGACCATGTGACCGTGATTTAGACAACCTGTTGGATGATCCAACGGGTGGAGACACGTTCGGCCTGTTGACTAAGAACAGGACATTAGAAATTGTATCTCATCTTTAAATACTTGAGGTTTATTTTTTCTCATGTGAGAGAAAGCTCCACCCAGCAGGGGCGGAGCCAGACTTAGTAAACAATCGATGAGTGACACGTTGGTTAGAGGGGTCCAGTATGATGCTGTCGGGACCAGTTTCGAACAGAACATTTAAATAACTACCTGGTGTGTATTTTGTGGTGCCAACAGATGAACGTGAGAATAACCCTTGAACGAATCACACATCTAACTAGTGCAGTGACTTTGGACGGTGGTTGACCCCCGCTGACGGCCGAATCCGGAGTCCGGCTCGGTCGGGTTGCGCTCGTGTGGTTGGGCCACGTGGGACCCAGATGAGACCTATTTGGGTCCCTACATCTGCCGCGTAGCTGAGCAGAACCTCGGTGATCGATCCACTTTAGAAGTGACAGTGAATCAGGTTCGCGGTGTGTTAATGAGACGTGATTTTTGATCAGAATGATGACTAGTAGACTAAAATCTAACAACCTTCTGCAAAACTACAGTATATTTGACACTTCTCCAGAACTAACTGCCCACATGTGTGTAGTACAGCTGAAACTTACTCGTTCAACTAAAGTCAGCAGATAAAACCAACAAAAAACGCCAGGCGGGTTGTTTTCAGAGCATTTTCTTTCCTAAAACTCCTCCTGTGGAACAAAACCATCTCAACAAAGGAAGTTCGTCTCAGTGATGTAAAACATGCTGTTCCGCTTGTGGCCAGCAGGGGTCATCAGAGGACAGCAGCTGATGACACCCGCAGACTGCTGCCTCCTGACCTACCCTGAACCTCGGCGTGCACCACGACTGTCTCCAACGACAAGTTTGGAGTCGAAGTGCGAAGGAGGACTTATTACCATGACGTAAACTTCAGACGTCACTGCTCTCACACTTTCAGTCAAGACCGCAGAGGCTCTTCTGCTGAAAATACTGTTGAGTGTCAACACAGTTCCTGAAGTTCAGACACTTCCTTTATAACCCGGAAATGTAAGAACTGGCATTAACGTGGGTTGAATTTCACTCTAAAGTTTCGTTTCAAGAAACTCTGTCTATTGCTTTTTGCTATGAAACAGCAAACCGGCAGAGTTGTCAGAGCGCCCATGATGAGTTTCCCATGATGCAACCCTGCACCAAGTGTGATGAAGTTCAGCGGTGTCATTTTTGTGTTTTCCTGTTAATGAACAGAGGAAACACAAAAGCTGAGACTGAGAAATAAACGATTAAACCTTCCACACAAACTTGGGTTGGGTTCTGTCCTGTCCATCATGTGATCCCAGAAAAAAACTTTTCAAAAAAAGAGAAAGAGAAACTAAACTCAAACTGAGTGTACCAGCTGACCCGCTCTAGAAAACGTTTAAAATGTTGATGAATTTTGTTACAGAAAAATGAATAGTTGTTGATCCTTTTAAAGGGAGGGTAAGTGATTCTACGTGATTACCAACCCTGAACAATTTTTGCCAAATTCAGTAAATGCCTGTTCACCGTTCACTCGCTGCTCATCTCATAAGGACACTATAAAAAGAAGGATTTCATATACAGATAACATGAAGGGGAAACAAAGAGAGTGGGGGGTAGCCTGCCCCCCAGACTTTAACAAACATGCTGCAGCAAATGTTTTATCGGAGAGGCCTGAGGGCGGGAACGGAGGACCTAGCTCCTCACGTTCTCTTTCAGATATCAACAACTGTGACGTCGTCTGGAAATTGCTTACCCTACCTTTAATGCTTTGTCAGCTTTTAGAATTAGATTTTTTTCTGTATTTTCTTCAGCCTTTTATGTCATATTTCATTTTTTACTCAATGTGGCTGTAATACAAAATGACATAGGCATAGATTACTTTTTTAGTTTTTTGATTTGTTTTTAAAATCATAGAAAAAATCTGCCTCAACTACCGAGTCTAAAGTGCCAAAACGCAACATTTTTGGGGATTTTTATGGACTGCTGAACAACCAGCACTAGTTAGCTCAGTTTGAACATTTATTATATGAATAAACTGAAAACACGGAAACTTTTCCTGCAGCGGTTTCAGCTTCTCACATGTAATTTTCTGTCCTCTCTTCGTATTGATTGAAATGTTGGGTGGCGACATTTAAAAGCGTCTGCACCCTTTCGTTTTCTAGATTTTTTCTACATCAATCATTAGCTGCAGGTTGTCATCGAAAACCTTCCACAACCTGGAAACACTTAAAGCCGTGGGACTACCGCTGAACAGTTAACCAACACGATACAGGGTCAGAACCTTCTCTGACTTCAAACTGATTTCAGAGCTGATGAAGAGCAGAAGCTGCCGTGCTTTCAGAGCCCTCTCCCAGTCTTCGCTTTTCCTTTCCAACGTACTTTTCCATTTGTCCAAAAGGCATTTTGTAGTGGCAGATCTGGCCGGGAATGTGGTAATGGAGAAAATGTTGATCCTGCTCAGGTCAGTTTAAGCCACTTGTCTGGCCGCTTGTCAAAGGGGGTGGTGTGTGTGTGTGGGGGGGGGGGGTGGTGGTGTGTGTGTGTGTGTGTGTGTGTGTGTGGGGGGGGGGGGGGGGGGGGGGGCCACTAAGCTCTGATGTATGGATACGCTGTATGGAGCTGGCAAACGCGAGACAATCCGACGTCCAGCGGCTCGTTCTGCGAGTCATTGTGTCAGGCGAACGACAAAAGGCTTCATATCAGACAGGAATGCGTGTTTGCGTGTGCCAAGCTGCCGAGTCCAGTGACCTGTCGTCCGTTGTTTTCAAGTGTTTTTGACCTGAAAAAAACATAAAAACAAAAACGACCAAAAAGAACAAAACTGATGGACGCCAAACGCTGTTTCTCACATAGCACCGTGCCATCGGTTTCCAGCTCTTCACGCTCAATTGCAGTAAATCACATTTCCACAGGGTTTTTTTTATTTTTTTTGTCTTTTGTTTGTTTCATTAGAGCATGATATGCAGTGACCAGTAAACGGAAATCTCTTGCATGATGCTGAAGAAATGAACGCAGAAAAGAAGAAGAACCACACTGATATCGGGTGAGGGGGGAGGGTCGGCAAAGCTGAGGTATCTGAGCCGGTGATTCCTGCAGTCTGCGTGGTTCTGTCCATGTGAGGACCGTGGTGGCAGAAGGCACATGTTGCCGAGGTGAGGTGAGGTCGGGGGGTGCAGGTGGGGTTCATGAGCGTTCAGCTGACCTCTGTCCAGCAGGGACACAGAGCTTTTGTCCGCTTGCTGCATCGGCTTGTGGATCACAAAGAAAGCTGCTTTCAACAGTTTCACCAACCAAGCAGATTTTTTCCTGTCGGTAACGAGTCTCCGGGCCGTCTGAACTGCAAATTAGTCCCACTTGTGAATGAATCCGGGCTTCCAGTTCACTGTGTTAGACTCAGGTAGGAGTTATGAGATGAGGAGCGACTGATGCCGGCAGAGAGGTTTTCAAACTGAGCGAGGAGACAGAAGGAGAGCTGCTTCAAAATCAAACTCGGACCGAAACGTGTTCCAGTGAACGGGCCGGCGTGGGGGCGGGCGCCGCAGCTGCTGGAGCCACGGCCGCCGGAGCTGCTGGAGCCACGGCCGCCGGAGCCACCGGAGCCGCCGCCGCCGCCGCCGCTGCCGGAGGAGGAGGAGTTACTGCTTTTAGCTCGTTCCCAGGGCAACTCTGGGTGCTGACGCCACGGTTGAGGGCGCCGGCACGTGGCGGAGCATTAGCGGCTAGGACGCTGGGGTCACTTCGGGGGATATTTACTGGGCAGGAACGGGTGCGGGCGTGGCCTTTGTGGCCGCCCGGGTGGCAGACCAGGCTGCCCACGGTGTCGACGGGTGACAGGTGGCGCTTCAGCCAGCGCTCCACCCGCTCCTCCTTGTACTTGATGGAGTACCAGGTGAGGAAGATGAAGAGGAAGCCGAGGAACTTAAGGCTGGCCGCCAGGCCGAAGTAGACGAAGCGCAGGGAGGTGACGTCGTACTCCCAGCAGGAGCCGTGGACGCCGCAGTCCTGCTGCCACAACATGCAGGTGGTGTCGATGACGGCGCCGAAGTAAATGGGTGTCGGGATGTAGGCTGCGTGGAGAAAAGACAGAAAAACCGGGAAAACGAGCAGGAGAGAAAAAAACGGCGGTGAAACGGAAGAGAAAAACAAAACAAAATTACAGAAAAGTGGAGGCAGAAGGGATAAAGAAGAAAATTAAAGAAATGTCAAAACAGGAGGAGAAGAAATGTGATTGCATCTGGTGTCCACTCACCGAGGGTCCTGAGGAGAACAAACTGCATTCCCAGAGCAAAAGGCCTCTCCTGCTCTGCTACAGACCTGCAAAATATACAGACAACTCAATCAGAAGAACCGTTTTATCTCAGAAAACATCTTCAGCGAGAAATTATGTTCTAAGCAGAAATCGTACAATCTTGTCACGTGAGCATAAACAAACCTCCTGATGAACTTTTAATTTGAAATAAAGCTGTTGCATGCAGTGTTTGTGCATAAAAAGTAATAAACGTTTAATTTAGAGTATTTAGTGATGGGTTCCTGTAAATGCTGATTCCTGGTAGTCCCATTCGGGACATGCAGATTCACCTTTCGATTATCTTAAGAACTAAAAAAATTCCTCAGACCTCAAAAACCCAACAGACTTCAGGCTTCAGAACCAGAAGTAAAGTCGGCCTTTTATGCATAAATGCAGAGTTTTTCTTCATGCTACATTCAACAGTTAATAAAGTTTCTCTTTGGACATAACTTCTTTTAGGTTAACACCACTAAAGTCCTCTTCTACTGACGTACCCCCTCCAGGACGGACTGCAGCCTACAGCCTACGTCATGTCTGACAGATGATCGCTGCTGCTTCTGACAAATTAGGTCACAGTCTTTTCTGAGAAGCAGAAGCACTGGGCAGGAACATCTGATACGGTTAGAACGGTTCTCATTCCACTTATCAAACAGAACATTGTATGTCTCGATCTTTAGCGAGGACAGTCTTCTCTGCTGTAAAATACGGTGTCCCTCAGGGGTCAGCTCTGGGACCAATTTTAGGTTCCTTTGAATGTTCTGCTGTTCTTGATTTCTCCTCAACCATGGCATATCCAACCGAAAATTATTTGAGAGGTAACCTTGAGAAGTTCGAGGACATTATAAATAAAAAAAAATACATCTGACAAAACATTACACTTTTAAAGAAAATCTCTCTCAAGATCCACATAGTAAGAACCTAAATCTTTAATATTGATCCATTTATAATGTGGTTCCCAAAGTGGGGGTGCAGAGCCACTGCAGGTGGGGTAAAACATGATTTATTTGAAAGCTATGTCACTAAATGTAATGGTTCCTTTTGTATACGGCTGTTTCGATTTAGTTTTCATCAGTTGACCTCCTGAGTCCTGAGTGCGTCCACGACGCAGCCACATGGAGAACAGTCGCTGTTTGACGATATCCTGGGAATCAATCGATCGTCCTGGAGGATCGATTGATCATCCCGAATCACAATCTCAAGCCACTTCTGTGACCCAGATTAACAAATGAGGTAAACTGCTGCCAATAACAGAGAGGTTGGAGAGCACAAATGATCTGATTTGAGGAGTTTTGTACTGGAATATGATTTATGCAAAATACCAGAGGTAAGGCTTAATTCAGAGTTGAAAGTGAAGGTTTTTTTCCTTCTTTGATTTCTGGGCACTTGATCTTGTTGTAGAAGCAGATCGTTTGTTCTGCGAAACAAACTTGTCTTTTCATGATGTGTTTATTTATCTGCTCAGTTTGCATTTTATTTAGGTGGTGATGACCTTTTAAAAGTGCACCGTAACACCTGAGGCAACAAAGCTTTTGTTGTCAAAACTCCTAAAAGAAATCAGAACATCATAGTCAAGAAGCTTTTTAAAATCTCTTAACGCTGTCTGGTACCTGAGTGTGACGATGATGGCGGAGGGCTGGGCACAGGCGGTGATGAGTGTGACGATGAAGAGGAAGATGAGGAAGGGGATGAGGGTGCTGCAGGTGCGGTCGCACTTCCCCGACACGGCGTAGCCATTCTCGTTCAGGTAGGTCTTGACGATGACGAGCTGCAGCTGGTTGCTGCCCTGACCGCCCGATGACGGCGTTATGACCTGTCGGCTCTGGACGCAGGCGCAGTCCGAGTAGTTACGGATCTGGAGGGCAGACGGGGGCACGTAGGTAGATTTAGACGCATTTCTGTCCTCTAAAATGCAATAAAAAGTTTTGTTTCGTCACTTTGGAACGTTTTGCTGCTCAACTCTCACACATGCAGCAGCATTCGCACGTCTAGTCTTCCTGCGCCCAGTTTCTTACCCCATTGCTGTCGTTGGCCACGCTGCTGCAGCCGGCCAGGCAGGGGTTAAAGTATGTGATCCCATCAGAACCGCAGACCGGAGCGTACTCGTGGATTTTGCAGCCGCAATTTACATTACAACCTCCGGTCAGATTCCTCTGGGTCATGGTGAGCGTAGGTCTGGCGAGGGAAAATACATCATGAGTACATTATTCAAACCACTGACGCAGGTGACGTTGCAACAGTCCGTGACAACGCTTCTCTGCTGGTTTGAACCTTGGGTCCTGGCATTCAGGCGTTATACTGGTAAGTACCAGAACAGTTTTGAAGAACAAGAACGGCCTCCAACAGCTGCTGCTGCAGGACACGCGACACCCAAAACCCCTTCAGGACCAGGTAACAATCACTATCAAGGCAAGTTTATCTGTACAGCACGTCTACAAGACAATTCAAAATAATAAAAATTAAAAAAGCATTAAACAGTAAAAGAGTTTAAAAGCAGAATTAAAGTTGAACAGAATAAAACAAATGAGATGCAAGAAAAAAGGCTGTAGTTTGTTGGATGGTTTGTTGTTTGGATGACTGAAATGATGACAGCAGATTTCAACTTTATTTATAAACCGTGACTGACGATCTGAGGTGGGTGGTTCATAATGGACCCGGATATCAGATATCAGAGATATACCATCCACCCACCCACCCATACATCCAACAGTCTTTTATCCCCCCCGATTAAACTTTTGGTTCAGTTCAGAAAAGAATAAAAAAACAAGAACCATGTTTCCTACATCGTTCACATTCAGTCCAGCATTTATTTACCAGATTTCCTCAACCAGCCAGTAACCACCCTGATGTGCAGGGTTAAAACATGACAACGCAGATGAGAGTGGTGAAGCAACAATTTGCTCCCATCATGAATAAATCCACCACCACGACAGAGGGAGAGTTACTGTTGCTTAAAAAAGACACGACAACGCAGACTGAACAGCATGAATGATGGACAGAGTAAATGTTGAAACAGCGACTCCCTCCAGGACGGACTGGAGCCCACCGACTCCCTCCAGGACGGACTGGAGCCCACTGACTCCCTCCGCGACGGACTGCAGCCCACCGACTCCCTCCAGGACGGACTGGAGCCCACTGTCTCCCTCCGCGACGGACTGCAGCCCACCGACTCCCTCCAGGACGGACTGGAGCCCACTGACTCCCTCCGCGACGGACTGCAGCCCACCGACTCCCTCCAGGACGGACTGCAGCCCACCGACTCCCTCCAGGACGGACTGCAGCCCACCGACTCCCTCCAGGACGGACTGCAGCCCACCGACTCCCTCCAGGACGGACTGCAGCCCACCGGCTCCCTCCAGGACGGACTGCAGCCCACCGGCTCCCTCCAGGACGGACTGCAGCCCACCGACTCTCTCCAGGACGGACTGCAGCCCACCGACTCCCTCCAGGATGGACTGCAGCCCACCGGCTCCCTCCAGGACGGACTGCAGCCCACCGACTCCCTCCAGGATGGACTGCAGCCCACCGGCTCCCTCCAGGACGGACTGCAGCCCACCGACTCTCTCCAGGACGGACTGCAGCCCACCGACTCCCTCCAGGACGGACTGCAGCCCACCGACTCTCTCCAGGACGGACTGCAGCCTACAGGTAGTGCTTGCGGAGGCCCATTTGATTGATCAGTATTGGATTATTGGAGCGGTGTGACTGCGGACCTTCAATAAGTGTTAACCAGCAGAGAGATGGGGTCTCCACAACGCACTAAAAGTAGGTTTGGAGTGACACAGAGTTTTAATAGTAGTGAATCAGCTTGAGTGATACCAGAAGTTATCAGTTTTCAAGAGAAATCTCAGCAGACATCAGAGGACACTGAGACCTGGCAGGCCAGAGCTGCGTCGGCTGTTTTAATGCTGCAACCAGGATGCGCATGCACCCAAGAGACAACATCTGGTTGTTCAGAGTGGACTCTAACGTGGAAATGAGAAACATTGCAGTTTATCGACTGACCACCTGTCTCCACCAGAGTCAATCTTCACTGAGCCCATGTTAAAATGTCCTCTCTTGGCTTGACTGGCATCATAGCGGAGAATGAGCCCGAGCTCTGACGAAACCCGGAAACCCAAAGGCTCAGCCGGATGCTTTGGGAACTACATGTGGAATGAGGATGAACGAACAGATTCTATATTTGCTTATGTGTCTGTTTACATTCTCCTGGGTCAGATCCAGGAACCAGACGAATTCTTTGAATAAAGAATGTAAATAAGACTAAGGAGAAGCAAAAGAGCAAAAATGAAAGAACAGCAGAAACGTTAAGATGAGATGGAATACTGTGGTATACGAGAAAAGATTAAAGAAGCACACTTAGAAAACAGGAGGACAGGCTGACAGACTGATGGAAGGAAATGAAAACAACCCGAGAAACAAACACGTGAGACGGCAGACGTCCAAGGATCCTCTCTCCAGCTGTCCTTGGACGCTCTCCACGGCGGCCGTGGAATCGCTTCCAGAGACGCTCTGTCCAAAAGAAAACGCCTCTGTTTTCTGCCTCATTATCTGTTATCCTGCACTGACGAGCCCCCCCACCCCGACATTACAGATGGGCTGATAAAACCGACTCCGTCAGGCCGCAGATTGTTTAGTACAATTGATCGGAGCATGACTGCCAGGATGAGGAAGTCAGACGATATTCCTGAACATAAACTGCATAACCGGTAAAAACGAGGCACAGAGGAGCAACAAGTGAAATGTTGGAGACAGGAAACAGCATCGCCCTGCTGAGAACATCTAGTCTTATAAATTTAAATATATAACAGTTACATTATGAAAAAAACACAATAGCTACACCTCATAATGGCTGTAAGGATTTTCAGTTTCCTAAAAATCCTCGAATGTAAAAGAGGCCGGCCAATACCCGGATTCAGCTCCCGAACAATATCCTCGCCACACAGTTCAAAGCCCCGTTGCCTGGATTTACCTCACAACAAACCTAAACATCCTTGTTGACCTTCAGTTTGTTAAATTTCCTGCTTAAACACACATTTAGCTCTGTTTTGTTTTGATTTAGGAAATCGAATAGAATAAACTCCATTAGCCGTCCTCCCAGGATACCTGGAATCAGTATTACAGGTACGGTTTTAACGTTTCTTGGCATAAACACCATAAAACTAATGTGATTTCAGGATCTCTGCGTGTTTCTTTTATGGAGCTGAAAGCCACAGATGTCCCAGTTATGGTCCCTGTGCAGCTGATACTCAACAACCACTGGCTCATCGCTTGAAGGGCGGGGCTTAACGGCTAGATCGGTTCAGGTTATAATAGAGTGTGTTAGTAATGTGGTGAAAATATGAGGATACACTACACAAGCTCCATTTTCAACCACAAAGTTTAAGCTCTGTTCACAGCAGCAGGGTGGAGTTGGCTGGACTTTTCGCTTCAGCTTGTTCTCAAGCGGCGTGCGCCTCCTTCAAAACCGGCCCCCCCTCTTTGAAAGGTGCAGCAAATGCAGCCAGATGTGAAAGTGGGCGGAGTTAAAGGCAGGGAAAGTGAATAATTCTCCCCTGATCGGGGTCTGTGATGTCATAGGATTCCTTTAGGTCTAGACCACGTTTTCATTTTTCAGTCGTCCCAAATGACGTGTGCACCTGCAACGTCATGTCTGACTAGATGACCAGGAAGTTACTGACTTTCAAGTTAACTTCTGAATGCAGAGGTTTGTTTGAATATCTCATTAAAAGTCAAATATCTGCAGGCCCACTTCAGATTCCTACGCATGGTTTGAAATGATTTTGCTGAATGATTTAATCGTTTTATAAGTGTTTTCTTTGGATCGATATAACATTTTTCTACATAGAGGAGGACCCCTGAAAGGGGAGGAGAGGTGGACGCAGGCTCTTTATGTACTGAGATGATTATTCAGTGGTCACAGAGGCCTTTTTTCTCTCCATCCTCTGTCATAACTCTGCCTTTTCTCTGTGGGTGTTTTTCCACTCTTTCTCCAGTCCTGCTATCTGTTCATCTTTTACTTCTGTCTGCTTATTCTCATCTCTGCCTTTGTCTGCTTTACTTCTCTCCTCCGTCCATTGAGTGTGTTCGCCTGTCCATCCTCCACAATCCCATCGCTGTGGAAACCGAGCCGTAGTGAATTTTAAATTCAGATTAGCCGTGGAAATGGGCAGCCTCTGCACTGCAGTGATGCCATTCTTTCTCGGCAGCAGCGATGCGTGACGACTCACCACTTCCCGAGCCTCACCATCCCAGAGCCCCCCCCCCACAATGCTCCTCACCCAGTGGTGTAGGGGATGTTGATTCCTCCGAGGTTGATGCTCTCGCAGCCCACGATGAAGAGCGTGGAGAAGCAGAGCAGGGACACTCCGCTGCAGATCATCGCCAGCTTGGCCGACTCACGAGCTCCCAGCTTGAGCTTCTTGATAATGTAGCCGCCCAGGACGATGCCCACGCCGGCGCTGGGCACAATGATCACACCTGAGGACAGGAAAGAAGCTCGTCTTACAAATCCTGAGAAATTACACCTGACAGGCCACCTGATGAGCTGATGCAGAATTACATTGTTGATAGTAAAATTAAGGTGGAGGAAATTAAACTGGATGTGTAAATGATCAGCAGATCCGATGTTTGAGCCCGGCCACTCATCTGTCTTTTCCTCTTCGATTCCTCTGAACTCGCCATTCAACTTGTGACGTAGGCAGAGCGACAGAGTAACGTCAACAAACCGCATCTAAAGGCGGCGCAGGATCGCCACTGAAAGACTTGTCTGGTTTTCTTGTATAAAAGTGATCCAAGCTGTTATTAGCAATCCTGCAGCCATCTTGTTTGTTTTGAATAAAAGGTCTCAGACTCAGAGGCTTGTCTTAAATCCCGCCCCTGCCCCAGTCTGATTGGTTTGGTACGTTCCGCACCGGTGGAAATGGCTGAGGGAGGGGCACCAAACCCATTTCACGAGAGTGATTACGAGTACGATCCAGTCCGGCATGTCGGACATTAACTGACATTAAGAACGAGGCTTCAAAATAAAAGACTTGTTTTTGTGATATGGATGTGGCCTAACTTATGATTAAAAACTTTAGCTCTGTCTCATCAGGACTATATCAATTTCATGACTGACAGAAAAAAACCTCACAACTTGATTTGATTAAAATAATGCTCATAGCGTTTAGTGAGACATCACTGCGAGCTGCGACGACTGAGAAAAATCATATGAAACAACCAAAGCTGGGTTTTGTTGCTATAAATTTGGCTGATAAAATTTGTGCCCACACTGCTCGCATTTGTTCGGCATTTAATATGTTAAGTGCACGGCCTGCAAATGAAATTTAGTTGCGTCATTTATGGGAAGTGGTCGGAGATAACTTGTCTGCTTCTTCTCCAAAAGAGTTTAATACAAACAGGTCATTATTCATCGTCATGGTCTACCTTTAAAAACTGAATGTGCTGTCAAATTTAAGAGTCTCGTCTCCAGCCGTCCGTTTCTCTTCAATGACGAGACCAAATCTGCCGTAGCAATCGCGACGGCAGCTGCCTCCAGGCAGCCGCCTCCGGGCAGCCTCTCGTTACCGTGACAGCACATACTTCGAGTGTGGGTGGCCGTGAAGCGAGACGCCGTGTCCTCGGAGGGCTGGAGATTGGGTTTGAGCTGGACAGCTTCCTGTCATCCTGACTGGAGGTTTTACTGGTTTTAATAACATCATCACCATCTAAGTGTATGATTCAGTCAGATTCTTAAAAACCAGGCTCGTTGTTCTCAGCTTATTTGGAAAAACTTACACTAAACTGGATGATTAACTGTTATGAAGTCATTCAGTTTAGTTCGATGCAAAACTTTAATCATACAGTGTCTAAAAACACTGGTTTTAGGGATTCCAGCTGCTGAAAACCTTTGGTATGTTTGGGATAATGACAACATGACGGGAGGGAGGTGAAGCAGGCGGGTGCTGGAATCAGTCGTGGATACCAGACGAGGGGTTCTGGCCCTTCCTGAATCTTCCAGCAGAATCCCAGGAAATTGTTTTATTTCAGTCACAAGAGTGCAGCATGATGAGAAAGTGTGTGTGAGTGGCGGTTTGAATCACGACTTCACATCCCACTCCTCCCACAGCTGAGACAGTTACACAACTCAGCGCTTACAAGATCCCTGAAAACAGATCTAAGATCTATTTTGATGCAGAAAATCGTGTAGATTCAGGTATGAGCTGAAGGTTTACAAGCAATTTAAAGGAAGTTATAATAAACTAATCGGAGTGTCTGCACTCACAACACTCGCGACCCCCTGGTTCTGAAGACAACAAAAATCAAAGTTATGCAATGCAACTCTTATTTGTATTAAAAAATTATATGAACAGCCAGAAACAAGCAGGTGGTAAATTTAAAGTGATCAAATTTACTTGACTTCCTCTGAAAGGGACGATGATGTCTTTGCTGTCACACATTTTGTTGAAGTCTGAGCAAACTCTTAAATAGTTTCCATCTGAATTTCACACGTTTACAGTTTATTTTACAGTTTTTTTTCTCTATCAAACCATCAGAGAAAATAAAAGACACCAACTACATTTCCACAGTCCGAGTGGCTCTGTGTGGCGTCCTCGAGGGCTTCAGGTTAATCCATCATTGACAGACTTCAAAATAAAAATCCCAGGAAAGTCGTCCTCTCTGGACATTTAACTTTCATGAGACGAAGGCGAATAGCACGACTACTTTGTCAGCAACAGCTTGTAGTCATGCTGAAGCATCTGTGAGGCTGTGATGCTCATTGGACAATCGAAAACAGCAGTTGGGACATTAATGGTGATAAATGGTCAAAGCTACAAACTTCTCAAACAACTAAAGTTTAAATTCTGGTTTGACATGTGAGAAAACAGTTTTCTTGGCCTCAGAGAGATTAATTTACTGTTTACCAACAGAAAAGTAGTGTTGTTTTATGTTGTTGATGCTGTTGTTTTCTGTAAATGATGTCATTTCAGTTTGGAGAACAATGAATCAGAGAATTGTTACCTTAAAATATGTTTGATAGGAAACATTATATCATAATCAACCCAGAGGTCCCTCCAGAGATCCCTCCAGAGGTCCCTCCAGAGGTCCCTCCAGAGGTCCCTCCAGTGATCCCTCCAGAGGTCCCTCCAGAGGTCCCTCCAGAGGTCCCTCCAGAGATCCCTCCAGAGATCCCTCCAGAGGTCCCTCCAGTGATCCCTCCAGAGGTCCCTCCAGAGATCCCTCCAGAGGTCCCTCCAGAGATCCCTCCAGAGATCCCTCCAGGTCTCGACAGAGCTTGAGTAGTTTCAGTAGATCTCCTCAGCTGTTTTTATTGCTTGTGTCAGGAAAATACTGTTAGTCTTTTCAAACTGCGTCACACCTTTGCCATGGTTGCTGAGGTGATGAGAAGCTCCTCGCTGCCGGCTGACATGCTGGTGTCATTTCTGCAGCACTTTGCCAGTGACAGTCATGTCTGGTAAAATGTGACCAGGTAGTGCATGTTAGAGACCGTGCATTTTGTCTGTAACTATTGCAGGTATTTGTTTTTACGCCTGTTAAAATGTGCGAGTGTGTCAGCGTGTGATTAGGAGAGTATGTAGAGCGGCGCTGTGCTCATGTGCACGCTGCTCTGAGTATTCTGTGCGTAGTGCACTTGAGCGCCGGCTCACGGTCCCAGGTGCCTCCTTCGTTTGAAGACCAGCAGTTCCTTTATTATTAATGTTGGCTTGCAGCTCTGGGCGAAGGGCCGCTCCTGCTCTACTCTGATAAAACCGTCTGTGAACTGACTCAAATGAAAGGCCGGGGTGTCTCTTGAATATTCTGGTCTGTCTGTATCCTGTCCGAGCGGCTGCAGGGGAATTACAGGCACAAAATCAGAGAGAATAGTTCTGTTCCTCATGGGGATCCGGATCCTTTCAGTTTAAAGCATCATGTAACAAATAAAACAACTGACTTAAAAAGGCCTTTGTGAGGCGACGTGTGATTCAGCTCACCAGTGTAGATGCTGGCGTTGGAAGCCGGGATCCCAAACTGGGACTCGATGAACTTGGGAATGAACGTGATGAAGGCAGTGACGATGGCGCTCTCTGCTGTGTAGGACAGGCTGACAAACAGGAAGGTGACGTTGCTCAGGATCCTCACTGCAGCTTTGGGTAGGTCTGGACAACAAGTCATGAAAACAGAGGCAGGGACACGTGTTTTATCTTTGAAGATTGACCGTGTTTTCCCTCGGGACCACCTGGACTTGGCGGTCACGTGTTCAGACTCAAATAGGAGTCTAGCCTTTTGCTGGTGAAGCTGTTTTGTTTGTAGTTTTGCTGCGTACTGGTCTTTTCTGGGCTACAAATGCTGAGCAGACGGTGAGCAGACATCAGTTTGATGACGTCTCTGAGGATCAAACTGCGATCAGTTCACGTGAAAAGCATTCACACAGATAAATTAACTGCACTGACTTTTACATTCATTCTGCACATGCAGAAGCTTCAAACAGTTGTGAAAGCACGTGAGTTTCAAAATAAAAGCAGCAGAACAAATAGTAAAGGACGTTTTAACTCTGGTTTCTTACACCTGCTCTCATCTGTACTTGATATTCAATTGAAACTACGAGTTTTCACACTTCTCACGTGATGGAAAACCAAAGAAAACACCACAAGAGGATGTAATTCCTTATCATTTTGAGGAGAGGTTCCTCAAAAAGCAGCTTACAAACTTACAAACTAAACAAACAAAAGTAAAAAACTGGAGTAAAAAAACAAAAAGATTAAAAAGACTAAAATAAAAAGTTTTTAGGTTTTCTTTCATTTTAATTCATCTGGGATCAAAGGTCATTTGCAGCCTTGTGCAGCAAATCATATTTAAATACATCAGGAAGATTCAGAAGCCGTCAGGACACAAACATGCAGCTGTTACGCCCTCACAGACCTGCACAGACGTCAAAAACGCACCTTTCTGAGGCCTTCAGGACCATTACCATGGAAACTGTCCTTTCAGACAGGTGTAACCTTTCCATAACGAAATGTAGGCAAGTACAATAATAAATGTTTAATGCTAAAAGGGTGGAAACTGCCATCTGGCAACACCGCTGTTGGAGGTTTTTCAAGTCTTGGTTGTTTAGCTTGATGAGCACCAACAACAACGAGGACCAGACGGAGAGCAACAAAAGTGGGTTTCAGGAGTAAATTCAATCAAATTAGACTTTTGACATGAAAAATGGCATCAGAAAGCTCGTCTGCCTGATCATTACTCTTTTAAAGGAAACCTTTTCTTAGGATTTCTGCTTTTACAAATACATGTTTGGCCCTAAACATCAGCTAGATGAGAGTCTACACCAGAAGTGGAGGCGGTGTTATTTTGGTACTGATGTCTTTGTTTCACCAGATCACCGGATGACTTCAAAAACAGCCAACGTAACACTGGAAACAGAGAATTTCACAATCCTTTGCAATAATATACGAAACATCTAACTGTTTTATACGTTCTCTTATCAAAGGACTCGAATGTGCACAAACGTTCTGTGCAGCTCTGGAGTCGACGGACAGCCGGTACCTTTGATGTCCTTGCCGAAGCCCATGGACGAGGTGACCGTCTGGCTCTTGTTGTTGCTCTTCTCCTTGAGCACGTCGTCGTCGCTGGACAGGTCGTCCATGCTCAGCTTTTTCCTCCTCTTCTTCTTTTTGTGTCGTGGCGGCAGCTTCTTGGGGAAGGTGAACATGGGGAAAATGACCAGCAGCATGGCTATAGCACAAAGCAGGAACCCGGACCACCTGAGACACAAAACACAGAAAGGCTTTCATCAAACGCCGGCAAAGATTAGCACCAAGAGCAGGTCCAAACGTGCCCTGTGTGCATCAAACGTATGTGTGAACTTGTCCAGGCCGCTGAGCAGCATCAGTTATTGTTTATTTGTAGTTTATGACATCTGTTTATGGTGCTAAAACGGCGCCGCTCTAGTGGCAGCCTGCTGCAGTGACTCCATTCATCGCGTCTTGTTTGCATCTTCTTGATACGTTATTTTATACGATGTCGTTCTTCTGAATGAGACTGCAGATTCAAGCAGCAGAGATTCCTCTGCAGAATCGCCTGACAGATGGGGTGAGAAGTTCAGCTGAGGTGGTTCAGATATCTTGTTTGGTTGCTGGGGATGAATTTCAGGTGTGTCCAAGCAGACCCAGGACCTGATTATATTTATTGGCTGGCCTGGGAACACCTCAGTGTCCTTCTGGAGGAGCTGGATGGAGAGAAGACGTTCTGGGCCTCTTTGATCAGGGTGCTGCCCCCACAACCCGAGTCCTGGATGGATGGATGGATGGATGGATATAACTTTCCTTTCAGGGTTTTTAAGGGGTGAAAACTGGTTCCTCGCTGACGCTGGTTCTGAGTAGCTGTTACCGTAACTCCTCAGCAGGATTCCTCTCTGGTTTCTTCAAACCGAGAGCGCCGTGACTGCCGTCTGCGAGACCCTAACTACTCACAAGTACATGAAAAATGCATGTTTTTAGTCAGCAGTCAGCAAGTGTTCTCAGAACCAGCTCTCCAGCTTTACAAACAATCCTTTCATACGGGGCCATCTGAATTCTTTTTACGAGCACCTCATATCACATCCATAATATGAACTGTTTAAGGTAAAATCCGCTCATGAATGCACCTCCGGCAGAGCTTCAGTCAGTGCTGATCTCCGAATGTAAGTCAAGGTTTTACAGGATACCAGTCGACCCACTGAGGTCCTGTATGTCGGCAGTGTCACAGATTTCCTGCATATTTCATATGGAGATGGGAAATGGGACCGAATCCCGACGTGCGTGCCTGAGCAGCATGAAGAGACGCGCTCTTGCAGCCGGTGTGAACGGACGGATTTCAAGTAGATGAGTTTGAAGAAACATGTTGATGCCAGGTGTAAGAAGTGCTGCATATCATTTTATGTTTGTGTAAGAGTATTCATAAATAAATAGACTGGAACACTCATCAGTTTGCTCCTGTTGTCATCACCTCCAACTGATGCTGGAAGCCCGTGGCTGCTGAGTCACTGGTTCTGCTGGCGGACGATGACGTCTCCGACGGTTTATGAAACATGAGTAATTACGTGTGTCATGCTGCAACAAGCTTTCAGGCAGACTGAGAATATGAGCGACAACTGTAACCCCAAGATCACCCTGTGTTTCAGAAGGGTGGCGCTTCCGGTAGATTTTTGGGGATTTTAAAAGCTTAAAAACCAAAATATTTATTGGTTGAGAGCAAAAGAGGAAAACTTTCATTTGTGCATCAAATATTTAATAAGTAATCCTGGTTAAATAAATAAAGATAGCACAGTGTCATGTTGTACTGCCAAAAACCCCAAAGAAAAAGAGATTACACAACACGCTCTTTCTGCACTGACTGATTTTTTTTGTTTTGTTTTATATATATATATATATACAATTTGATGAAGGAAAGCAAAGTTCAGCTGCAGCAGTGTTTTGAACATGCCGTCATCAGTCCTGGAAGTCCACGCCCTAATCTATAACTGGTGACCAATCCTGATGCTTTTCCCCTTTAACAGAAGAAATGAGTCTGTTAGTGCCAGCGGATGCAGAACACTCTGATCCCCGACCTTGGACAGGTACGCTGACGGGTACAAGCAGTCAGAGAAACGAAGCGAACGTAGGCCGAGCTGCAACCAAACCACCCCCGGTGATCCAAGGTTTTATTAGCGTTCTGCAGGCATCATGGCTGTTCTGAATAGTGGCTCCGCCTCCAGTCTAAACTCCTCCCAGCCTGTAACGTTGCTGAGGACAATAATCATTCCTTTAGTCGCCAAAAACGCCATCTGGAAGACGCCATAGATATTTAAAATGCTGCACTTTCAAATTCACAAACAGCTTTGATGCAGCAGCTGTAAGTTAAATAAACTTACCGTAAACTGCGATAAAATCCGTGTAAAAATATCTGCAAATGCACTTTAATATATTTTGCTGCCTGCTTGTGCTGTGTTATGCATTCTTCATACTGATTGAGCGGGTTTCGTTTTTTTAGGCTCATGTAGCAGGAGTCATTGTCTTTGTAACATCAACAATGAAACAGAGTTTTTTTGTTTGTTTTTTAACATTTATAAGTTTCAAAAAACCAACAAAACAGGTCTTGTTGTTCCCATCTTTGACATTCAGCGAATGATTCTGACTGAAGCCTCTTCAAATATATGTTTTATATTCCAATTTCACATTTTCTTAAAGCTCTGTCCTGCTGAACACAATTTTCTTCTATCAATATAACTAACTATTAATAAGGTATAAAGTCATGACTTTTACAATGTTTTGGCAGATACCTGACAGACCAATCAGCCTTCAGGCCTCTAAAACATGGCGAGGTGAGTTCGGTCAGGTAACCGGGAGCTTCACCATCCAGCCGTGTTTCCACCAGGGTGGATTTTTGATTTAAAAGTGCATCATCTGACAGATTTTTGGAAACTTGTGATTTCTGCGTTTTCATTCTCTGGCCGGCTCCTCTTCATAGCTGACGTAAACACATTTCTTTGGACTCGTCCACTGTCCAAAAACCTCAGAAATACTGTTTCCACTAAACTGAAACATTAAGTGATCTTCTCTCTGCCTAAACTTGACTTTTCTCTGACGTTTGTTCCTCCAAATCCAGTGCTGTTGACATCACCGTTTTTAGGACATAGTTTAATTTGAGGGACTTAGATCCAGTGGGTGGATGTTGTCCTGGTCCAGGTAACAAGACGGACCTAATGTGGCTCATAAACATCTCTGAAACCATTTAAAATTGCGTTATGAGAATTTCATTTTCAGTCTCATAAGCCAGACATCATTGGCCTTGAGTTGTTTTTCCTCCACTGCCTTGTTTTTGTTCCGTTTTTAACATTTTGAATCTTACAGGTGATGCAAATGACTTTGTTTTGAGATTTCTGTGTTCAAAGTGAAACCCTTTTATACAACTGACAGATTTCCCAGTAACTGTCTCATCATTTGGAGGAATTTATCAGAAAAACAGCGATTTCTTACCGCTCCACAATGAAGCGTTTTCAGACCAGCGGCCAGTCAGTCAGTGCATCTCTAGTCCAGACTGACATCGTCAATAAACACAACTTTGATTGCTCTCACCAGTTGCCAATGAAGCGCGGATCGCTCTGGTCGATGTTAACGACAGTTTTGGGGTCCACGTAGAAGCCGATGAGGACTCCTCCCAGTAGGTAGCCAGCGGCCGGGCCCAGCGCTCCCATCACGTACATGATCGCTGAGAAGAGAAATGACATAAGCATCAAGGCTGTTTGGATTCTCTTTGTTTTTCTACCTTTATCAAGTAGTGTCTAAATATAAGTTGATAGGATAATCCTGAAAAGATGACCGTAGATATATGTCCACACTATGAGGGCCTTTATTATATATTAAAGTAATTATTTAAAGGTCAAATCCATTAAGACTAGTGTAACACAAAAGATGGAAAAAAACAACAGTAATGGAAAACATTTTATAAAAATGACATGTGAAGTTTTATTAATATTTTACTAAAGGAGGACAAAGCGGGTTCCCTACTTTGATTTATTTCTTATTTTCCCTTAAAATACTCTTTCATTAATCATTTTCTGCTCTTGAAGGGAACTTGATAAATCAACTTCTGCATCAAAGTACTCAGTCGTCCAAACTCAATGACACTGGCTCAACTTTCAGCTTTATGTAACGCCACAACTAATCCAACACCAGGATAAGTGCACAGAAGCCCACGTGAGTCGGTCATGTGTGCAAATCATATGAGCCGCAATAAGGGGCCTGCTTAAGGCCCAGGATAAGATTTCTTCAATTAGAGGGATTAATCATCCTTAAATCCTTGGCTGTGGTTGAAAGGAAACAGAAATCCAGTGGTGTGACTTAAAACCGCGGGCCGGGTCAGAGACAGAACCGGACTGAGGGTTATTTTAGCTGTCAGAGTCCGGGAGGTCGCTGGCAGCTCAGGGTCCCTGTCAGTGATCATAAATGCTTCATTCAGTGAACCTGACGTGGGTGAAACTCATCCGCGTGGCATTACGGGGACTCAAACTTTAACTCAAACATTCAACAAGTTTCCACGATTATCTTCTGAGATCAGGAACATCCTGTCTCAGAGTGACACAGAACAACTAGTCCATGCATCTTCTAGACTGGACTACTGTAAGTCCTTATTATCAGGATGTACCAGAACCTCTCTGAAAAGCCTTCAGTTCAAAATGCACCTGTTCAAGAAATCTGAGGGATCCAGCAGGAGAGCTGGTGTTTCTGCAGTTTTATCCTCTTTTCGTTGGCTAACTGTTAAAGGAGGTTTATGGAGAGCTTCCAGAAGTTAAAAAAAGGTCCGATCATTTCTGATGACGTATAAAGCTGATCTGCTAGATTTTCTTCCGACTGTCGCCAAGTGCTTTAAAAGTGAAACATAAATAAAGTTTTATTAAACACTGTTCGTGAACAACAGTCCCAGCAAAGCAGTTGTTTCTAACAGCTGGACGGAAATTGACCAAAATCACTGCCTCATATGTCATCATGACCTCTACTTAACAGAAAACCAACACATTTCAAAGTCTGGCAGCATTTTTATCAGCTTGGAGATGTTCCTCAAGTAATTAAAACAATTTCTGACCAACTGTTTCAGTGACAATCAAGAGACAAAGACTGGTCAAACAGAACCCTCAGTTTCTGAGGCTCAACTGGACATAAGAACCCAGAGAACCAAAGTCGGAAAAACCCAGAGAATCGAGGACAGAGAAACTCAGAGAACTAAAGTACCAAAGTCAGAAGAACCCAGAGAACTGAGGTCAGAAGAACCCAGAGAACCAAAGTCAGAAGAACCCAGAGAATTGAGGAGAGAGCAACCCAGAGAACCTAAGACAGAGGAAACCAGAGAACTGAGGTCAGAAGAACCCAGAGAATTGAGGACAGGGGAACCCAGAGGACTAAAGTACCAAAGTCAGAAGAACCCAGAGAACTGAGGTCAGAAGAACTCAGAGAACCAAAGTCAGAAGAACCCAGAGAATTGAGGAGAGAGCAACCCAGAGAACCTAAGACAGAGGAAACCAGAGAACTGAGGTCAGAAGAACTCAGAGAACCAAAGTCAGAAGAATCCAGAGAATTGATGGGAGAGCAACCCAGAGAACTAAAATACCAAAGTCAGAAGAACCCAGAGAACTGAGGTAAGGGGATCCCAGAGAACTAAAGTACCAAAGTCAGAAGAACCCAGAGAGCTGAGGTCAGGGGAAACCAGATAACTAAAATATCAAAGTCAGAAGAACCCAGAGAACTGAGGTCAGGGGAACCCAGAGAACTAAAGTACCAAAGTCAGAAGAACCCAGAGAACTGAGGTCAGAAGAACTCAGAGAACCAAAGTCAGAAGAATCCAGAGAATTGAGGTAGGGGGAACCCAGAGAACTAAAGTACCAAAGTCAAAATAACCCAGAGAACTGAGGTCAGAAGAACCCAGAGAACCAAAGTCAGAAGAACCCAAAGAATTGAGGAGAGAGCAACCCAGAGAACTAAAATACCAAGTCAGAAGAACCCAGAGAACTGAGGTAGGGGGAACCCAGAGAACTAAAGTACCAAAGTCAGAATAACCCAGAGAACTGAGGTCAGAAGAACTCAGAGAACCAAAGTCAGAAGAACCCAAAGAATTGAGGAGAGAGCAACCCAGAGAACTGAAATACCAAAGTCAGAAGAACCCAGAGAACTGAGGTTAGGGGAACCCAGAGAACTAAAGTACCAAAGTCAGAAGAACCCAGAGAACTGAGGTCAGAAGAACTCAGAGAACCAAAGTCAGAAGAACCCAGAGAATCGAGGACAGAGAAACTCAGAGAACTAAAGTACCAAAGTCAGAAGAACCCAGAGAACTGAGGTCAGAAGAACCCAGAGAACCAAAGTCAGAAGAACCCAGAGAATTGAGGAGAGAGCAACCCAGAGAACCTAAGACAGAGGAAACCAGAGAACTGAGGTCAGAAGAACCCAGAGAATTGAGGACAGGGGAACCCAGAGGACTAAAGTACCAAAGTCAGAAGAACCCAGAGAACTGAGGTCAGAAGAACTCAGAGAACCAAAGTCAGAAGAATCCAGTGAATTGAGGGGAGAGCAACCCAGAGAACTAAAATACCAAAGTCAGAAGAACCCAGAGAACTGAGGTAAGGGGATCCCAGAGAACTAAAGTACCAAAGTCAGAAGAACCCAGAGAACTGAGGTCAGGGGAACCCAGAGAACTAAAGTACCAAAGTCAGAAGAACCCAGAGAACTGAGGTCAGAAGAACTCAGAGAACCAAAGTCAGAAGAATCCAGAGAATTGAGGTAGGGGGAACCCAGAGAACTAAAGTACCAAAGTCAGAATAACCCAGAGAACTGAGGTCAGAAGAACCCAGAGAACCAAAGTCAGAAGAACCCAAAGAATTGAGGAGAGAGCAACCCAGAGAACTAAAATACCAAAGTCAGAAGAACCCAGAGAACTGAGGTAGGGGGAACCCAGAGAACTAAAATACCAAAGTCAGAAGAACCCAGAGAACTGAGGTTAGGGGAACCCAGAGAACTAAAATACCAAAGTCAGAAGAACCCAGAGAACCAAAGTCAGAAGAGCCCAGAGAACTGAGGTCAGGGGAACCCAGAGAACTAAAATACCAAAGTCAGAAGAACCCAGAGAACTGAGGTCAGGGGAACCCAGAGAACTGAAGTACCAAAGTCAGAAGAACACAGAGAACTGAGGTCAGAAGAACCTAGAGAACCAAAGTTAGAAGAGCCCAGAGAACTGAGGTCAGGGGAACCCAGAGAACTAAAGTACCAAAGTCAGAAGAACCCAGAGAACTGAGGTCAGGGGAACCCAGAGAACTAAAGTACCAAAGTCAGAAGAACCCAGAGAACTAAAGTACCAAAGTCAGAAGAACCCAGAGAACTGAGGTCAGAAGAACCCAGAGAACTAAAGTACCAAAGTCAGAAGAACCCAGAGAACTGAGGTCAGAAGAACCCAGAAATCCAAAGTCAGAAGAACCCAGAGAATTGAGGAGGGAGCAACCCAGTAAACTAAAATACCAAAGTCAGAAGAACCCAGAGAACCAAGGTGCTGTATGATTGGAGGAAAAAGCAGGTTTAGATAAGTAATTAGTTAGCAAATACCGGAACAATATACGGACAACCTGTACACCTGCCTCACACCCAAAAACAGCCGGGACCGGCTCCAGCAGATCCCTGTGAGCCTGGAAAGCAATACGGGGGTATCGATGATGGATGGGCAAAAAACCCAAAAGAATCTGCAGTCAAGCACAGCGGACTGGATTAATGTCCCGAACACATATATATGTCCACTTCCTCTGAGATTCATTATCATTACTGCATCATTACTAAAAACTCTGTCAGGGAAATATTAAAATGTTGCATCAGAGAAGGTTGAACGTCCAGCTTTAATAAAATAAAACTAAATTGAGTGATTTTGTTCTGATCATTCCAGCTAACAGCCACTGCTCCGTTTTTATTTTATTTCTTTCAATATGGTCAAAAGAAAACCCAACGGTCGTTTCCCTTCATCTCAGAACTGACTATTACATCGCCTGACTAAGGCAGCAGAGAGCAGGGACCGGATCGACAGCTCGGCCCTTTAAAACAGACTCAGCAGCATGTGGATTATCCCTCACATAGACGGAAAAGAGGGAAAGTCCCCGACTGGCCCGCAGCCGCGTTACGCAACACCGCGCAGACCATCGGCACGAGGACAAAAGACGAGCAGGCTGCTGATCAGAAAGCTGCGAGCAGCCACTGACAACGACAAGCCACAAAGA